>VDFB02281492.1:1062255186-1062321334 GCA_007258455.2 Sequoia sempervirens
AAACCTAATGATGAACGGTCCAAATTTACAATAATAAAATATACATAAAATTTGGCTTTCGAGGGTGTTTCCCCCGAACCCCTATTGGGGTTACCATCCCCCTGAACCCCTTGTGGGGGGGAAAATCCCCCCACAGCCCCCCATTACTAACATATCAATAGTACCTTATGTATTGCAAGGTTGAGACACATTTTCCCAACAGATAATTAATCAAATCTTGATGAAATGTGGAAATTGAAAAGGTTCTTTTTGGATCCTTGTGCACTTCAAGCCACAACAATATTTTGAAGCCTTATACAAGGATGACCTTGATTATTTTAATCAAAATTGTGGAGGAATGTGCAATTGATAAATTAGTTTATTAAAGTTGGTTTTTTATTCAAATATTAATGATGAGGATTTTAGAAGAATTAAATAAATATTTTGTATTAATTTAATTTAAGAGAGAATGTTGTGGAAATGATTTTTAATTAAATACATGTGATTTATTCAATTAAGGTGTAAAAATTAGAAGAAAATACTGAATTTGTTAAATTAATCAAATAAAAAAAGGTAATTTATTCCATTAATGATAAAAGAAACGTTAGTTTCGTTAATTGAATAGTTGAAACATATTTAATTAATATTATAAGAATGATCAAATAGATCTAATTAATGTTGGAGATGGATTTGTGGAATAGTGCCAGTGTGATGGTGGGTATGCGGGAATGCATTTTAGTTGTCTAGAATCATCTTCATCAAGGTGTCTTCTACTAGGTTAGATACATGTTACTCTTTGGTTTTAGAACATACTTTGTTGCTCTTACTATGTAAAGACACTCATCTACTATGTGTTCAATATGTTAGTGTGAAAAGAGTCTTTATGTATCTATTTTCCTTTTATCTAGTTCCTACACCTAGTAGTCCTATTCACACTAGCTTAAGTTCACTTAGTGGTTTAGTTATCTCACCTCATAGACACTTCACACATGCCTTCACACTTGTCCCAAGTGTTCTACACATGTCACATCACTTGGAGGGTTAGTCAAGTCTTTTTGTTTCACCTTCCTACCTCCTCCTTGTTTATATACCTCCTCCTTGTCCTATATAAACAAGGAGTGATCATTGTACTCTACACATTCTATGATAGTTTATTGGCTTATGTATTTTGCTTGATTTATTTTATGGTAGTTTGAATATTGCATTCATATCAGAGCACTGAATTGCAAGTTCATTCTCATTTATTTGGCAGATCAAGCTCTTAGCCCTATCAACAAAGCATCATCGAGCCAAATAAACACCCATTGCATTAAAAATGCCCAAGAAACAAAGAATTACATTTCATTTCACGAAAAAATAGTAACTTCTAAACTTTGGAAAAAAAAAGGTTTACAGTGCCCTATTGTACAGTACAGAGCCATACCAATCTGTAATGTATAATTTTTTATAAAAAAATGTGCTCCTCTTTTTTTTTCAAGGGGGCTAAATTGGCCTTTGCCCATTATGTCATTTTGGTCACCCTTTGTGGTTTTTTTAAAGGAAGTTGTGGCTTACACAAGCCAAACTCATGCAACTTGATTGATTCTATTGGACAACATAGTATTTGCAGATCTGTGAAAGAAGTTGCACTCCTCCACAAGCCCACGCGACCTCCATTCATTATTTGCTGCCAGGAAAAGGTTATGTTGAGCATTTCTTGCAGAGCTTGGAGGCGTCTGAAGGATTCAACATAAGCCCCTTGACCCATGCGTGGCTTGAATGGTCCTCCATGAAGCCTCCAACAACACTCTCCACATGCAACACTGGCATTCTTGAAAGTTTTTTGCTAGTATTTTTGGTAGTGTATCTACCCGTGGCCTCCTCAAACCTGCGCCTGGAGCAACATTTTTCTTGTTTTCAGCCATAAGGCCTTTTATTGCGCAGGTGGGTTTCTCTTTGCACAAAAGTTTACACCTCTGATCTCGACACAGGCTCGTGGTGCTCGTTGGTCATTATGTGTTCCAACAACTTGCATTTCAAAGAGCTCGAATTGGTGTATACTATTTGGCCCCAATCTCTCCAGAGGCTCAGTCAACAGGGTCATTCTTCCATGCACCATCTCCTCCATGCACCGTCTCGTGGACGATATTAAAATCTCTCATTCATTCATTTATCCAAGCATCTCTCAACGACTCCTTCTCAGTCTTCTCTTTGTTTTGATCAGAATACTTGACTATTAAATGTTATAGTTGTTCAATTATTAATGTATCATTTAAAACAACTGATGGTGGTAACATTAAACGATATCATAACTTGCACTTTTTATTTATGCTAGCAATCAAAACTAATTGTGTGTGTCATACAAGCTTGTAAGAGGGCCTTTTTTAATTTTTGCATGACTTATGAATAGGGAATCGATTTTTCAAGTGTGAATAGTCGTCAAAAAGTTCTATTAGTTCCAGACAAAGTAGCATCGAGACAATTTAAAAATTGTACCTGTGATAGGTCGAATGTAAGCGTTAGAAAATGAGCAGCAAACTAAAGAGTGCAAATAAACACCAAAACAACCTACACCTCAAGATTAGCCTAAGTTGGAATCAACACAAGATAAAAGCAATAAATGGAACTTTATACCTTGTCTCGAATCGATCCTTTGGTTGGCCCTTCGATCTCTGATGGGTATGCTCCTTGGATGGCACAAGATGCAAGCTAAATGATGTTGTGAGGATGAGTGCAAGTGGATGAAAAACATAAAAATGGCTAAGTGTAGATTGAGAAATAAAATTGCAAGAGTTTGGCTAGCAAAATGATCTCCCCCAAAATAAGAGAAAAGAGGGGGTATTTATAGAGATTTTGAAAATCTCTAGGGAAATGGATGGCCAATATTGAGCCACCAATGATCAAGATGTAGGGCTAAGGTGAGTTGAGAACTCACAAGCCCTCACATCTTGACATGTGGCATGTGATATAGCCCTAAAAGGTGAAGTGGACATGAGGTGGAAGGATAGGACATGACATGGAGGGGGGTACAAAGTACCTTGGGATTGAACAAGATCTCCTCATAAAGGAGGTCCTTGTTTCCATGTGGGTGAGAGGACATGTGAGGAATTAAAAATTCCTCAAATATTCTCATGGGAAGATGGGAAAGAATAAAGAATGAAGAGAGGACATGTGGGAAAAGGTGAAGGAATTAAAAATTCCTTTTGAGTGCATTGGGGGATTAAAAGGAGAATTAAAAATTCACATGGGGAAGTGGAGTGCCTTGCCCAAAAGGAGAAAGCCTTTAATAAGGTTGACTTAAGGACACATGCCATAAATGGGATGAGGATTAGGTTGTACTAACCACATGATTAAGGTTGTGCAAATACTTGATTAGATGGACTAATGACTCATTAGAAGCAAGTGGGAGATTATGGAGGATGTGACCCTAATGATGATTAAGGGTGTGCACATGCTAACCCTAGTTAATTAGAAGATGATGAAGTAATTAAGATGGATTAGAGACCAACTTGCAAAAGTTGGAGGATGTGACCATGAGAGAGAAAAGAGGAATTAAAAAATGAATTTTAATTTCAAAAGGGGAATATGACTAAATTAAATAAAATGGTATATTTATTTAATTTAGAGGAGGAAGAGGGGTAAAGTATTTATTAAATTAAATACTTTAGGACCTTTATGTAGGGTATTAATTAAACAAATGGTTTAATTAATATTAACAGATGGGATAAGCAACTGGATGAATAAGGAGACGTGTTTGATCATATGGAAGTGATCAAATTGGATGTCTATATTTTTCCCCTCTTCGAAATACTATTATGATAATAGGGTTTCGAAGAAAAAAACAGAATGCAGATGACTTTATAGAGGAAGAGATCAAAAAAGAGATGCCCCAGCATGGGGGAAAGTTTGCGAGCTGCCCCAAACGGAGGGAATGTGGAGAGGATGCCCCAGTCCAGTGAAGGTAGGCTTAGAGCGATGGGTTAGGAGAGAATGGTAGGGTATGCCCCCTCGAGAAGGGAGACGGGGGAGGAAAAAGGGGTCCCAGTCAACTTCTTAAAAGTAAAGAGTGGTATATGTCATTGGAAAGAGCACGAAAAAATGAGAAGAATGGTGCATGAACAGAGTCAATCAGATAAACAGTGTGCAAATGGCGGCCCCGGGAAGAAAGAGGCTGGATGAATTAGTTGGAAGAATTTTTGGTAAAATAAAAGGAAAAAAAAGACCTTTTATTTTGAAAAAGGAAGAGAGAGGGAAAAAGGGGATAAAAGGTAATTGTAGAATTACCTTTTATTCATTGTGACAGCTGGCAAGTGGAGAAGGAGGAGAGGAAGAAGAGGAGGCGAGTGAGAGCAGACATAATGCCGGAATACGACAGTGACATCATTCACCGGGCCGACGAGAGGTGGATATTCTTCACCCATCGTGCCGTACCACGTCAGGTTAGCCCAAAACCGAACTTTGTGATTTTGAAGCATTTATTCTCGTGTTTTGAAAAAACAAAAATGTGGGTTTTGATCGGGAAGACGGGACGAAAAATGGGTAGGAAATTTTTTTCAATATTTATTGAATTTCACGCCGGGGAGGGGGGATAGCGGTGGCCGCCACGCGGACCGGTCTGCCGCCACAAGCGGACGAGTCCGCCGCTGCGGGGGTGGGACTGCCAACCGGGTGGAGGTGGGGGGATGGGGGAAGCCGAGAATGACGAGGGGGAAAAAAAGAATGAAAATGATAAGAATTTATTGTGTGTATGCAGAAGACAGGGATTTTGCGGGTGCGAGAGAGACGATCAGAGGTGCTGAGGAGATGCATAGCGAGGATGACCGGAGAGGATCACCAGAGACTAGTAGAGGCAGGACTACTGCATATGCTGACATATCTGTCGATCAAGGCCCATGGGGCCATGTTGATAGCTTTGATAGAGTGGTGGGATTCGGCGACGTCGACCTTTCACCTACCGACAGGGGAGATGATGGTGACACTAGAGGATGTATGGCAGATTCTGAGGCTCCCGATATCAGGGCTCCCGATTAGCGAGTGTTGGTCAGAGGACGAGGCGCTGGATGAGTCCGTGCACATTGTTTTTGGTAGTGACGAGCTACTGGTGCAGCGGGGTCAGTTGGATGTGGATAGGATGGTGGCGTGTAGGTTACCAGTACTATCACTATACCTGGCAGGGCTGATCAGTGGTAGACTGCTGCCGGACCGGAGTGGTCGGTTTCTTCACATGAGGATGGTCGAGGTGATTCGGCACATCATCGAGGGTCGGGAGGGACAGTTTGCGTGGGGGACGTGCATGTTAGCCCAGCTGTATCGGGACATGCACGTGATTTGTTATAGGAGATAGTTGAGTGTGACAAACGTCACACTACTACAGGTGTGGGCCTAGGAGCATATCCACGTTGCCAGGCTGATTATAGTGAGAGTTGGTGAGCATGATGACAGGGAGCCCATAGCGTGGTGGTGGGGAGCGGAGGCAGGGGCGCTACTACGGTATCGAGAGATGCAGGAGGTAGACGTGTGGAGGAGACAGTTTGATGATGTGCAGGCAGTGGATATAGTGTGGAGGCCATACATGATGCGGCGATTCAGAGGGTGGTCGAGAGAGGAGGGGTTGCATAGTGGTTACTTCTTCACTCGATGTTACATGGTTGGGAGAAAGCCACGAGTAGTGGAGTTGCATCTACCGGACCGGGTGACGAGACAGTTCAGAAGTGAGACAGGATATTCCGGCAGGCCGAGTGACATTTGCACGACAGGTACGGGAGCGGCCATGGGGAGCCACGCTGAATCTGCGCAGCGTATGGAGTGATATTGAGAGACTGGTGTTCAGGCCCTATCCTGACAGGCGGGAGGGGCCACGAGATGCAGGGACGACAGAGCGATACGAGGAGTGGTTCAGGCGACATCCACCGGAGCGGATTACACCAGCTGTGCCGATTGAGGAGGCACGAGGATTTGGGTCAAAGGATAAGAGGCGATTACGGGCATTTAGTCCACCCAGACCGTCGAGATGACACAGAGGAGGACGGGGGGCACAGGAGTAGGTGATAGGCAGTCGGAGGAGGAGACAACAGCAGAGGGGTCGGGGAGGAGACAGAGCAGAGGGGGGAGGGGCTGAGGCTGAGGGTGTGGTAGAGAGGAGGCCGAGAACCCGAGGAGGAGGGTCACAGTGTGCATAGGTCAAGGCCAGGGGAGGAGGTGGAGAGGAGGATGTTCTGGTGAGGTGGTGAGGGATGAGGAGGGGCATGGATGGGAACATGGTGGAGGGATGGAAAGGGAGCCTGGAAGGAGGGGAGGAGGGAATGGAGGAGGAGATGGACAGGTGGAGGGACAATGGAATGGACAGGAGGTGGAAGGGGAGGGAGGGGTGGAAGGAGGACAGCCGAATGGAGCCTCGGTGATAGATGTGGACGAGATGTAGTTATCAGCCGAGAGTGAGGGGTACCATCCACGGGAGATGGAGGTTGACTCGAGCAGCACGATGTAGCACTGATTAGCAAAGACCACCACCATGTGGGAGGATTCGGGTGGCGACAGAGAGACGTTGAGACACACGGTTTAGCAAAATGAAAGGGAGGCAGAGGCAGAGCAGATCAGAGTGGAGGCGGAGAGGGATGAGTGGTGGGCTCGATTTGCTTAGGGTGAGAGGGACTACACAGAGCTAGTCAGGCTAGTATCAGAGCAGGAGAGGAGATTGGTGAGAGAGAGGGATGAGAGCCACGATGAGGCTATGGACCTGTGGGGTGAGGTGGAGAGATTGTGGGTAGAGGTGCAGAGTCAGATGATGCAGATGGAGGGATTGGCTTGTGGGAGAGGGGGCACAAGAGATTGCCAAATAGGGGATCAGGGATGAGAGTACGCAAGAGGGAGTTTGAATGAATGAGAGGAAGGGAAAGAAGGAGGCAGAGAGATGTGGGAAAGAATGGAGGGTGGATAAGGAAGAAGGAAGAAAGAAGGAAGGAAGAGAAGGGATGGAATGGAATGGAAGAATGGATGGACATAGGGATGGACGGGAATGGGATCAAGGAATGGCACAGCTATTAAAGCAAAGGTAAGCCGAGAGGGATGTGTCAATGAGCAGACAATGACACCGGAGGATAGCTCAGGAGGCCTGGGTATAGGAGCGGCAGGCTATTAGTGCAGAACAAGATCGATATAGGCATGGGCGGAATGCTGCAAGACTGATAGCTGGGCAGAGGGATGAGTTTATGCAGCAGGCGAGCTATTGGAGGGGGTATATGAGCAGGTTGTTCCGGATCCAGCGCAGTGCATAGCGCACTACGTCAGTTAGGCTCCACAGCCACCAAGGTCGTCCCAGTCATTAGGGACACGCACCAGGGGTTTTAGCGACTATCGACGGACTCCGTCTCCATATGGCGGTTACCAGGGGACTCCTACCCACGAGTACCAGGGGACTCCAGTGCACAGAGGGCCAGTACTTGATTCTCCGCAGAGATCAGATGTGGGCAGCTCACAGTAGAGCGGGCAGATGCAGGACATTGGTTGTTTTTTGGCAGATACGGGATGGATGGTTTGCTCATGTAGCCAGAGGTCAGATGTGATCTTCATCTCTGGATTTTGTATCTTATTAGGCGATATATGATGGAGATGTATTGTATTATGATATGATGTTTACTATTTTGATTATGCGATGGACTTTATTGACACTAGGCATGGTATTCCTTTTATGCGGCTATATGGGATGATTTATGATGTGGTTTCATATATATACACATGTTTATATGGATGGATGATCTATGCTTTATGATTATGTTTTATGGATGCGCATGTTCATGTGGATGGACGATTTATGTATATTTTTATGATTTATGGTGTATGGATGCATAGTTGTTTATGAAAGTGGATAATTATATATGGTTTATGATGTATGGATGCACATGTTTATGATCTATGTAAATGTTTCTATGATTTATGGTTTATGGATGTACGTGTGGATGGACGATTTATGCGTGTTTATTTGATTTATGATTTATGAATGCACATGTGGATGGACGATTTATGTATGTTTTTATGATTTATGATGTATGGAATGAAAGGTAAACGTTTATAATGCACCTAAGTGTCAATAAAGACCGTTATGAGGAAGCGGATAGGCGATAGGCATACATGGAAGAGTGCATTTGCCAAAAACAACCATTAATATCCTGAGAGGAAGGGGACTTAAGAGGAAAAAGAACGAGAGTACTTGCACAACCGAAATCATAAGTGATGGTCATGATGGAAACGAAGGGTGCATGCAAAGTGGTGGAAATGTAGTGAAAATGATATTTTACCATCTTTGGAGCATTGATCTTTACTATAGCGTAGGATACCAGTACCTTGATATGGAAGATCAAGGCGAACGAGTACTCTACGCATGAAACAAACATAAAAAACAAGAAGGTTATCCCAACACCCCGATGTTGCGATGACCTCGGTCGGGCCTGGTGTTGAGATAACCACAAACACACAAAGTTGTCCCAGCGTAACACAAGACCTTAGAGATCTCGGTGGGTCTTACGAGGGATGGCTGAGAAGACAACAGTCAAAACAAACGATCAAGATATGCCCCCATGTTAGCAAGTCAAGGCACGCCATGGTATGGTGGACCAAGGCGACCCTGACAAGTGATGGGAAGGAACCCAAAATGATAAACAAAATTCCAAAAGCATCAAGAGATCATAATCAAGACAACAGGTCCTTTGCCATAGGATTAAGGTGATGGATGTGATTGACGAGGTCTACTAGGAAGGATTCATCTTATTGAGACCAAAGATGGATGCGAAATTAGGATGACCCAATTGACACGGGATGTTACCTAGGGACAAGATCTTGTAACACGAGGGAATTTTTTTTATTAAGAACTGGTTAGATGTGGGCATAACCTTGATGATGAAGCACAAAAGACCGACATAACCTACAGACCTATGGGCTCGGGGGCCGATCATGGATTAGCCTTGCCTACGTGAAAGCGCAGAGCCCTCGTAGTTCCAGAAAAGACCATGGATAAAGCGAAAAGAAGACAAATGGTAACCGATGATGATGGACAAATGCCCCGGGGGATGAATCAAATGATCAACCTTGCCTACGTGACAGCGCAGGGGCAACGTAGTTCGACTGATGGACGTGACAAGATGGGACCTAGGTGAAGACCGACACAATGGATGATCCTATCCGATGACACGAACATAACAACGAAGGGAACGAAATGACGTAAGCTTAGAGTGGGATACTGAAAAGCTCAGGAATGGGGGATAGGCTAGATGGGTCGTCCAATGCTCAATCAATATTTACCAAGCGGCCTAGGATGAGATGGGTGAGGACAATAGCGTGGATGAACGCATAAAATAACTAGGATGTCAGGTAGATAATGATTAAGCCCTCTATGGATGACGCCTATTACCAGGTTTTCACCATCCATACTTATCCAAGGCGCCACCAAGAGGTGGTTTTCACCATAGGACTGATTTATTTCTCTTGACTATTTTTGGATTTTTTTTTTTTTTTAATTTTTTGATTAGGTGGGGTAACTGAGCAGATTTAGGCGAGAACTTCTTGAGATGCATGATATTATGGGCTCGTCAAGGGGTTCTCCTTCAAGAGTAGTCAACCTGTATGCCCTAGATCCATATTTGGCGGCTATAATGTAGGGTCCCAACCAATTTGCCTCAAATTTTCCTTTCTTGTCTCGGTCTTGCTGAGTGCGTTGGTTCTCCTTAAGAACAAGCTCGCCCACCTGGAATTTTTGAGGACGAACCTTCTTGTTGTAATTACGTTTGAGGCGATTTTGATATGCTTGCAGATGATCATAGGCTTTTATTCTTCGTTCATCTAGTAATTCCAGCTGTGCAAGCCGTGCAACACGAGCATCCTCTTCGCTGATAAGGTTCTTCATAGAGATTCTTAATGATGGAAGTTCAACTTCGATTGGCAAGACGGCTTCAACACCATACACTAAAGAGTAGGGGGTGGCGCCTGTCGGGGTGCGGATGGATGTGCGATATGCCCAGAGGGCAGGATGAATATGGAGGTGTCAATCTCGTCCAGTGTTATTGACAACATTTTTGAGAATATGAATAAGGGTTTTGTTGGTCACTTATGCCTGACCATTACCCTGAGGGTAATAAGGTGTTGACCAACGGTGCTGGATATGGAAGGTGTCACAGAGGTGTTTCATGGCTTGGTTTTTGAAGGGCTTTCCATTGTCGGAGAGGATGGTGGACGAGATACCATATCTACAGAGAATATGGTAAAGGATGAATTTGGAAATCTGAATGTCGGTGACTTGTGAAAGGGGCATTGCCTCCACCCACTTGGTGAAATACCCAGTGGCGGTAATTATGAATGTGTGGCTATCAGATGATGGTGGGTAAATCTTGCCAATCAAGTCGAAACCCCATTGAGAAAACAACCATGGTGTCAAGAGGGGCTGAAGATCTTGTGCTGGGGCATGAATTAAATCTGCATTTTGTTGGCATGGAAGACACTTCTTCACAAACTCGCAAGCATCGTGTTCCAATGTAGGCCAATAATATCCAGCTTGTAGGATCCTTTTGGCCAGAGCCATACCATTTGAATGCGCTCCACAAACACCGCCATCTACCTCCGTTAGTGTGGCACAGGCTTCGGTCTCATGAAAACATCTAAGGAGGATTCCATCATACCCGCGACGATAAAGCGTATCACTGACGATGACGTATCGGGAAGAGCGATGAACGAAAGATTTGTGTTGGTTACGTGTAAGATCTGGGGGTATAATGTTATCATGGAGGTAGGTGTAGATGTCTTGGTACCATGGGGAGGTGGGACCCACAATTTCGCACACCATGTCAGTCTCAGGGATATCGTATGCTGGGATTAGAAGTTGTTCTACAAGAAACTCACATTTTGTTCAGTCTTTGGGCATGTCCAGCAGGGAGCCAATAGTGGCCATCGCATCAGCTGCTTTGTTTCGTACCCTGGGAATCTGTTCAAATTGTATAGAGGTGAAATATTTCTTGAAATCATCCACCATGCGCTTGTAGGGTAACAACTTATCATCCTTGGTTAGGAACTCATCATTAACTTGTCTAATGACTAGCAAAGAATCACCAAAGACTTTCAATTGGGTTATGTGCCACTGTTTTGCAATTTTGAGGCCGGTGAGGAGAGCTTCGTATTCTGCCATATTGTTGGTACATGGGAATGCTATCCTGAATGACTTTGGAATGTAGTCACCCAGAGGGGTAACTAATAAAATTCATGCCCCCGATCCATTGTGTGTATATGATCCATCAAAATACGGTGTCCACGTGGGGGTCTCATCAACGGAGAGGACTTCTTCATCAGGGAATTCTGTGATCAATGGATGAGTATCAACTAAAGGAGCATCCGCTAACTGATCTGCGATTATCTGTCCTTTAATAGCCTTGCGGTCCACATATTCTATGTCGAATTCACTGAGGAGCATGACCCACTTAGCCATGCGGCCAGTCAGAGTGGTTCTAGATAACAGATACTTCAATGGATCAATTTTGACAATTAATTTAACTAGATGGCTAAGCATGTAATGTCAGAGCTTCTGGGTGTTGAAGACGAGTGCAAGGCAGGATTTTTCCATGGGGGAGTAGTTTAGCTCGTAACCAACCAATGTCCGACTGATGTAGTAGATTGCCCTCTCTTTCGACGACTCATCATGTTGTGCCAACAATGCCCCTAGCGCGACTGAAGTGGCAGAGATGTAAAGCAAGAGGGGTTTTCCGGGAATAGGTTGCATCAATATCGGTGGATGAGCTAAATATTCCTTAATTTTATCGAAGCCCATCTGACACTGTTGGTTCCATCGAAAGGTGGAATCTTTTTTCAGAAGATGAGTGAATGGCTGACACTTGTCTGCCAGCTGGGTTATGAACCGACGGATGGACTGCATCTTCCCCTGGAGGCTTCTTAACTGTTTGAGATTGCGTGGAGGTGGCATGTCCAGGATAGCTTTTACCTTGGCGGGATCAACCTCAATGCCCCTGCGAGAGACTATGAAACCCAACAACTTCCCTGACGTGACCCCAAAGACACACTTTTTTGGATTTAGCCACAACTTGTAATGCTCTAACCACTCAAATATCTTTTTCAGGATGGTAGGATGTTCTGTTCGTGTTTTGGATTTTCCTAATAGGTCGTCGACATAGTCCTCCATGATGATATGTATGAGGTCATGGAAGATGACCGTCATTGCCCTCTGATATGTTGCCCCCGCGTTTTTGAGACCAAAGGGCATAACATTGTAACAGAAAGTGCCCCAAGGTGTTGTGAAGGCGGTCTTATGTTGATCCTCAAGTGTGATTTGGATCCAAGAACCAGAAGCCATCCATAAGGATACACATCTCATGTCCTCACGCCGTCAACCAACATGTCAATGTGTTGTAAAGGGAAGTTGTATTTTGGGCGTACTTTGTTAAGATCCCCAAGTCTCCGCGTAAACTAATGTTCCATTTGGTTTGGCATAAACTGCACTATATTGAGATCCACCTTTAGTAGTCAATCGGGCCCATAAAACCCGCCTAGTAACTTCTCTTAATTCCTTCTCTGACTAACAACATGACTTGCCGATGCATTCATGAGCTTTGTTTGGATGCTTGGTTCACATCATGTCTAAGATGAACCACTATAGGTTTAAGCCCGGGTATATTTGAGTATTGACCAAGGTAAGTTAATGATTCTCTCGAGTAGTCATGACGATGAGCTTGATACTCTTGCTCTGGAAGAGGACTTAGCTACATAGGTGATTTTAGATCTTCACAGGGCTTCCTGATTGATTCTTTCTTGGGTCTCTTCTAATCAATAGATGATCAAAGTGATAATCCGTTCCCATGGAGGGAAGATGAACATCTCCATCTTCCACTTCTTCGAGGTTTTCGCCATCGACATATTCCTTTATTTTTACTTTTGAAGGTCAAGAAGTGCCTCTGTGGGAGATTTTCACTGATGACCTTGTTTCTTTCTTATTCTTATTTTTATGCATCGAGTGCGTTCATCCTCCCCCAATCCCATAAGGTTGACATATGTATCCGCAGACATACTGACAGGTGTGCTAGTACGTAGGTCCCAATCAATAAGCTCAGGGTGACAAAGGGATAGGTTAATAGTGCAGATGGATAAGAATTCGAACATGGATGATAGATCGGTGTGATCGACATCGCACACGCACGGCGATGATTCCTGCATGTTCTCCACAAGCCCTTCGTCCACAAGCCGACACCAGCATTAGACGAAGTTTCAGTCATCATACCTAATGCCTATGTTTTGGTAGTCGAGACGTATCAAATATTGTAACCACCGCCCTTTTTCCAGTCCGCCTGATATAGTTATGCTTTCCATGAACTTGCTGGTCAGGGTACTTTTCTGTGCTATTCCGAGGAGTTTCCTACCGGGTTCTTGAAACCCATTGGCTTATGTCCCTCTCCTCGCATCTATCTCGATACTGGGATCCGAAGTGGTGGTGGGATGTTTCACTCAATCAAGGTGATACCTTTGTTCTCCTTTGGGTAGCATGCAAAGGCTGACCATACTCGCTGTGGTGACGGTGGCATGGTCGTGCTTATATTAAGAGCAAAGATGCATTTTCATCACACCCTTTAGTCAATGATCCGACTCTTTAGTGACCGTGATCGGCAGGAGGATGGAGTGGCTATCAAAGGAGGGTGGATTAGCGATGATGATCGATGCCCCATCTCCTGTGACAATAATGTAAATGGGAATGATGTTCTAGAGCATGTCAATATTCAAATGGTTGGGGGTCGGCATAGATGGTGACTTCTTGCCCGTTGACTGGGAATTTTAGGCACTGATGGTAGGTGGAGGGGACGGCTTGCATAGCATGGAGCCATGGACGGCCGAGGAGGAGATTATATGGCAAGTCCAGATCAAGGACATGGTAGGTAATGTACTGAACCACCAGTCCCACTTGGACATGAAGATTGATGATCCCTTTTGAATTCCTTTCTACATTATCATAAGCCTTGATTGTGATGATCTGATTACTTAAATCCCCTTGGGTATACCCCACCTGTTTTATGAATTTTAGAGTGCACAAGTTGAGGGCAGAGCCATTATCTACCAAGACTCTTTTTATTTTATGATGGGCAACCATGACTTCAATATGTAAGGGGCGATTATGATTGGCATCGATGTTTGGCATATCATTTTGGCTGAAGTGCAGTTGATGGGATGAAGCTAGGTGTCCTACCAAGGCTTGGAACTGTGTAGGATCAATGTTATTAGGCACATGGGTTTCTTGTAGGGCTCTGTTGAGGATTTCTTGATGCACCGGGGAAGACTTAAGCAAATCCAAAATGGATATAAGGAGTAGAAATCTCTTTCTTGCGATCAAGGATGTTGTACTGAGCTTGCTGTGGAGTTGATGGGGCTGCGCAGAGGTCGCAGAATGGTGATGCGAGCTCATCGTGTAGTAACAACACACTAAGGGTCTTTGGCTTTGACATGTATCATGGATACATGAGGTTCTACCTGCTTAATGTAATGAATAATACCCTCGTAATTGAAGGGTACATTCTTATAGCTCACGTTATTTGTGCTGTTGTTTTGAGGATTACTATTGGAGGTGCTTGGGCCCTGATTATGGTTTGGAAAGGAATTTTGATATATCTGCAATTGAGCATTGATCTATCGAGTTTGGACCGGGTCAATCCTTGATATCACCTCATCTATGAGATCTTGGATCGTAGTTTTCAACCCCGACACCTTATTCAAAGAGCCCTTTGATTTGTTGAACCTTCGCTACTATTCATTTTCCTAAACCATGCGGGCTTAGGTTTAGATTCATCGAAAAGCGGCTTGGCATGTGGTACATGATCTGATAGTTGATTTGTAACCATTGAAGATCTGCCTAGATGTTCTCCCATTGAGCACGGGTGTTTGAAGCTGCCCTTGGTTATTTTGATTAGACTGTTGGGGAGGATGGGGTGTCCCTTGCGGTACAAATATGGTGTTGGGTATGGATTGTTGCTGTCTTTGGGATGTGTTATCCATGTGGACATGTTTAGTATCAGTAACGCCATCATTTACTGCATTTTTGTTCTTGTTCCAAAAATGTGGCTTGTCATTGAATGACCTTTCCTTATCTTGATTATATATTTTGATGTGCCCTTAGCAACAGCAATAACGCCAAGGATGGGTCGCCTACCTGGCCTCCGCGGAAAGTGGTGACACAATGTAATCTAAAAGCATCGATGAGAGTTCTGTAATGCATAATGACCATGTTCCTTTCATTCAAAGGTTTCATCTCATTATTAGGGCACCACCCTTTGAGTAGAAGGTAGCGTTTCCATCACCAAGCTTTCTTTGAGGAGATCCAGACGTATATCTTTCTCCAAATTGAAGGAGAAGTAGGGAGACAAACTCTTCACGTCCGCAAAATATTTTATAGATCCCTTTCGAGGGTCATGAACCACCCTTGAAGCGACGGCTTGCCGTGACTTCAAGGAAATAGGCGCAAGAGATAGTTGTCATTATGGATAACTTCTTGACAGTGGGAGTAAAACTCCTGTAAGTGGGCCTTAGGATCTTTGTTCCCCTTATATTTGTCAAACTTTGGCATTTCAAAATGTTTGGGGAAGGGAATCAATGAGATGGAGGGATCAAACGGATATGGACATATATCTTCGAACTTGAATGATTGTTTGCCAGTCCCTGCCTGAAGATCTTTCAGAGCAGGTTTGATCTCTAGTATGTCCGCATTGGCCAGTGTGTTGGACGGATATTGATGGTAGGACGATTGTGGATTTTGAGATGACGCTTGGGGATGGTTGCATGGATAATGAGGAGGCAGTATCCCTTGTTGATACGCCAAGGGACCTTGTTGATAAAGAGGTTGTTGTTGCGAGGCGGGATATGAATTGGTTGGGTAGTTATGGGTGGCATACTGTTGGGAAGTATGTAGAAGGTGTTGTTGATTAGTTTGTGGATGTTGGGGGTGCTGATGTGACTGTTGCGAGGCCACATAGGATGGTTGTTGTTGATATTGTTGCTGATTATAATAATTGTAATGATAAGGTGGTTGTTGATGCATAGTTGGCGGCTGTGGTGGGCGAGATGGGATGTTATGTGGTGGTTGCGCTTGTGGGCGTAAGATGGATGCAAGGAATGGAGATATGGTTGGGGCTGAAGGCCGAGGTTGATTTCCTTGCAGTTGATGCTGTGATGGTTGTGTTGAGAATAGAGGATTGACCAATGGTTGTTGTTGAGGTTGAGATGCGGTTGAGATGTTTTGCGAGGGAGGTTGTTTAGCACTAGTGGGAGCATAGGACTGGGGAGGTTGTAGGGATACGAATGACGATGGTGGAGGGATGTTGGATTGGGACGGTTGTTGGGGTATGAATGACGATGGTGGAGGGATGTTGGATTGGGACGGTTGTTGGGGTATGAATGACGATGGTGGAGGATTTGTAGCCCCAGGAGGTGGGGGAAAGGTAGCGAAAGGGCTGCCCCTAGTGTTGACAGGAGGCGGGTTTGAGGGGAGTGGTGCTGGTAGCATTAGTGGTTGTGGTTGTGGGACGTTTTGCGGCATACCATAGGCAAAAGGATCATTGGGATCAATGGTTTGGGGTGTTCCTGTGACCGAGATGGTGGTATGTGTGGGATTTCCAACGGGATACAGGACTGCGTTGCCGAATTCAGGTTAATGCCAACCTTCTACGGAAGGAACGTTGGGGACATACGAGCTACTAGGGATGTCATGTGAACCTTGGGGTACATTAGATGTGGAGGTACCATACTTGGATAAGTCGACACCTAATGATAGCTTGACACCTTTGTCAATCAAGTGAGCCAAGATTTTGTCGCCATGTCTTTCGAGAAGGCGTTCTGTCATTTGTGCATTAACATGGTTGCTAAAGTGTTCCTCAAATGTGAGCTCAAGTTGGTCGGCCATGTTTTCCTCCCCAGGTGGTGACGTGTTTTGACCATCCGTGTTGGATTGTGATGAGGTACCGTTGTGGGGATCGTGAGGGATGTTAGCACCATAGTTAGGATCTGATGAAATGTTCATTGTGTTGTTGGGATCTTGAGGATTGTTTGATTGGGCATTCAGGGCTTGTTGGTCGGCCATTTTCTTTGCCTGTGATCAAGTCTAAACGGGCATGCAAGATGATGAGAGGGATCAAGATATTAGAAAGACCTTGATGATGAAAGATTGATTCAATTTGATGGGAGATTAGCTGATGACGATCGGTCAGACCGATGTGGATTGGTTTGATGGAATCAGATTGGATTGATTGGTAGACACTGGATTAATCTAGATTTCGGGTTTTGATCTGGATAGATTTGATGATGTGGGGGTTGGATTGATCTAATGATTAGGATTGATTTGATGATAAATATGATGAAGACCGAGATCCACAACCGGGTTTAAGAAGGATCCTTGGTAACACTAGGTATTGATTGAAAGGTGGATGTATGATAACGACACCGAATCCAACTTGAGATAGAAGCAGATTGATTGGGTCGGAAAGGATAACAAACTTAAGACGGACAACGATCCTAAGCCAGTTACGATGATTATGATTAGGGATGAACACCTAGGTCAACTTGGATGACAAATCCAACAGGGTTTATATGGAATAACGAAGATCAGAGATGAAAGCGGGTTTAGGACGGATGGGGAGCATCTTAGGATAGATGAATGGCTCTCGAAACAAGCAAAAGAGTTTTCAGGATAAATGACTCTTAGAACGAGGGGATGAAGACTCGGAATGGACGTTCAGATGTTTGT
Source organism: Sequoia sempervirens (assembly GCA_007258455.2). NCBI lineage: Eukaryota > Viridiplantae > Streptophyta > Pinopsida > Cupressales > Cupressaceae > Sequoia > Sequoia sempervirens. The sequence continues at coordinate 1,062,272,909 of VDFB02281492.1, forward strand.
TTAGAATGGTGAATGGTCGTATCGGTGTTCAAGACAGAGAGACAAGGGATGCCAAGTGATAATATAGGCTGGTCAAAGGTCAAGTCCACCACAGCATAAGGACAGGTCCGCCACAGCATTAGGACAGGTCCGCCACAACATAAGGACATGTCCACCACAGAATTAGGACAAGTTTGCCACAGCATAAGGACAGGTCCGCCACAACATTAGGACAGGTCTGCCATAGCATAAGGACAGGTCCGCCACAACATTAGGACAGGTCCACCACAACATTAGGACAGGTCCGCCATAGCATAAGGACAGGTCCACCAAAGGATAAGTTTAAGCTTGATGTTTTGATGGATGGGTAAGGCAAAGGACCCAGAATATAGCAATCATAGAAGATTTGGCCAAACTGATAATCACTGGTTTTTGCACGAGAAAGACAATTCAAACAACACAACCCTAAGATTAGTAGAAACGAGTATGGTCAACAAAGTCTTCTACTCTAGGATGCACATGGTTGCTAAGGAGTCCTCGATATACACCCGGTACGTGAGGCCCAAACCGTGAACACCAACCCGTTACAAGCGTGAGTTGGGAACCTTAGTGAGATAATTTAAAATCGCTTAGGACTAATCCCCTTCACGCCATCCCGACAGCTGGCCAATTACAATGTGGTTGGATTGAGGTATAGCTTTCACTCTCCCCCCTTTATATACCCTGCTGGTACGCATGGTTGGAATCATCCCTTGGGGTGATGAAATCCCCAAGCAAGTCTCACTAAGAAAATGAAAAAGGGGTGACTCGAAGGACTTGGAAAGCTGCTTACTTCTCAATACTCCGTGATCGCCAAACGGCTAAGGATTGGATAAGCCTCAACAGCCTTCCACAACATGCTAAACAAGTGCCGGTTGACCCTTTAATTAAACTATGTGCCTACAAAGACAATCGACAAAACTTCTGAAATTTCACCTTCGAGGATAGGTCCACCACTGGGCAGGACAGTTTGCCACTGCAAGGACAGGTCCGTCACTTTGTGAGGATAGTCCGCCTACTCCGTCAGACAGTCCGCCATAAGAGGGACAGTGGTCACGGAGATGTTCCACCAATCCGCTGTGACAGTCTGGTTATAGTAAGACAAAGTCCACATCGCCGTGACAGGTTCATGCATCAGAATTCCTGACTCGTAAAATGAAAAATAGAAACGGAAAGAAAGAGACCCATTTGTGGGTCCCACCGGGCGTGCTAGAAATGTGATAGGTCGAATGTGAGCTGTTAAAAAATGAGCAGCAAATAAAAGAGTGCAAATAAACACCAAAACAACCTACACCTCAAGATTAGCCTAAGTTGGAAATCAACACAAGATAAAAGCAACAAATGGAACATTATACCTTGTCTCGAATCGATCCTTTGGTTGGCCCTTCGATCTTTGGTGTGTATGCTCCTTGGATGGCACAAGATGCAAGCTAAATGATGTTGTGAGAATGAGTGCAAGTGGATGAAAACATGAAAATGGCTAAGTGTAGATTGAGAAATAAAATTGCAAGAGTTTGGCTAGCAAAAATGATCTCCCCTAAAATGAGAGAAAAGAGGGGGTATTTATAGGAATTTTGAGAATTCCTAGAGGAGATGGATGGCCAAGATTGAGCCACCAAATATCAAGATGTAGGGCTAAGGTGAGTTGAGAACTCACAAGCCCTCACATCTTGACATGTGGCATGGGGAGAGGCTTAAGAAAGATGAGGTGGAGATGAGGTGGAAGGAGAAGTACATGACATGGAGGGGGGTACAAAGTACCTTGGGATTGGAAAAGATCTCCTCATAAAGGAGGTCCTTGTCCCCATGTGGGTGAGAGGACATGTGAGGAATTAAAAATTCCTCAAATATTCTCATGGGGAGATGGGAAAGAATAAAGAATAAGTGAAGGACATGTGGGAAGAAGTGAAGGAATTAAAAATTCCTTTTGAGTGCATTGGGGGATTAAAAGGTGAATTAAAAATTCACATGGGGAAGTGGAGTGCCTTGCCCAAAAGGAGAAAGCCTTTAATAAGGTTGACTTAAGGACACATGCCATAAATGGGAGGAGGATTAGGTTAGACTAACCAAATGATTAAGGTTGTGCAAGTACTTAGTTAGATGGACTAATGACTCATTAGAAGCAAGTGGGAGATTATGGAGGATGTGACCCTAATGATGATTAAGGGTGTGCACATGCTAACCCTAGTTAATTAGAAGAAGATGAAGTAATTAAGATGGATTAGAGACCAACTTGCAAAAGTTGGAGGATATGACCATGAGAGAGAAAAGAGGAATTAAAAATGAATTTTAATTTCAAATGGGAATATGACTAAATTAAATAAAATGGTATATTTATTTAATTTAGAGGAGGAAGAGGGGTAAAGTATTAAATTAAATACTTTAGGACCCTGTAAGATGCAGGGTATTAATTAAACAAATGGTTTAATTAATATTACAGAGGGGATAAGCAACCGGATGAATAAGGAGACGCGTTTGATCATGTGGAAGTGATCAAATTGGACGCCTACGTAAGCATAAACAAACAAGTGGTTTATGCAACTAATGGAGCAAGGGATAGATCACAACTATATCATAATGTTTATTGAATGGATAAAGGGGAAAATTTCATATCCTTTAAAATAATTCCTTGTACTTGCTAATTTGATAATACATTATGATATTAGTGCAATTCCCACTACCAAAGTTGGTTTTTCTCCCTTTAGAGGGTTTCTAGGGTAAATATGGTGTTCACTTTCATTCTCCCCATCTTTTCTTCGCTTGTTGAATATAAGTTACTTTATAATTTCTTGATTTCTACAAGAAAAAAATTGATAAATTAAATATCAATATTAGAGAAGTTACATGTTTTTTTTTGTGGATTTTTAGGGGCATGCCATGACCAAATTGTAGTATGTTTTCTTTCATGGAAATGTATTCATTGTATCATGTGATTTTGTATAGATTGTGTGTATAAATTAGGGAGGAACCGTGTAGTCTATCCTAACCAATAGTAGCCATTATAGGATGCTTGGAGCATCACAAGAGTTGTAGTTGTTGGAATTTTAACACAAAGTTGATACACATTGATCTCACAAATTGGAGGGAGAGGGCAATGGGAAATTTTCTTATATTCAAAATGTGTTTGTGGGAGACCAAATGATTCTTTGAGAAGGGAGGTGTGATCCATTATGGATTGCAAATTTCAAATAAAATAATTTAATTAAGGAACCACTTTCAAAGAGCAACAACATATAATTTAGAGTTTGTAGGGAATTTTTGATAGTAAAGGATATATATTTTCCAATGGGTTTGAATCTATGATTATGGATGTGACTCAGGTTATATTGGAAAGTGTAGAAGAGACCTTTGATTGTGCAAAAAAAATATGAAACAAAAAATGATTTTTTATGTTCCAACTTCCCATGGTATTCTTGTAGAGCTAGGGAGAATACTCTAGCAAGAGTAACAATTCTGAAAGTGTGTTTTAGATGGAGGAAAATAAAGTGAAGTAAAATTTGTACTTAGAATTCTAGAATTATAATTTGTGCATGGAAGCATAGGAAAAAAAGTGTTTCATGCAACTAAAGGAGCAAGGGGTAGATTGCATCCATAGCCACAATATTTATTGAATGAAGCAAGGGGTGAATCACATTGACATCATTCAAAATAATTCCTTGTACTTACCAATTTGACAATATATTTTGGTATTAGTGTAATTGCCACTACCAAATTTGAGTTTTATCTCTTTAGAGGGTTTCTAGGGTAAATATGGTGTTCACTTTCATTCTCTCCATATTTTCTCCCCCTCTTGACTATCACTTATTTTTTAATTCTTTAATTTTTACAAGCATAAATTTAATAATTTACAAATCAATTTGGTATTGAGTAGTGATCTTTTTATGTATTTGTAGGGGCACATACAACACAATGGCCAAGACATAGATTGTTTTCTTTCCAGATAATATATTCATTATAAATGTTATTTTGTACTTGTGTGTACATGTAGCAATTAGGGAGGAACCTTTTAATTTTTCCTAACCCATATCAACCATTGTAGGATGCTTGGAACATCACAAGAGCTGTACCTATCAGAGTTTCAACACAAAATACACAATCCTCTCACAAATTAGTAGGGGAGGATGCAAGTGGGAATTTTATTATATCTCAAATGTAAGCTTTTGTGGGACTAAAAGCTCCTTGGAGAAGGGAGGTGTGAACCATAATAGATTGTGAATAAAATAAAGTTTAATGAAGGAATCACTTTCATAGAGCAACAAAACACAATTTAAAAATATGTAGGGAATTTTTGATGTAATAGACATATTTGTAATAATGAGTTTGAATCTAAGATTATGGATGTGACTCGAGTTAGATTGCAAGGTGAAAGTGGCCTTTTATTGTGCAAAAAAAGAAATGAAAAGATGAATTTTCATCTTCCATCTTATAAGGGGATTCTTCTAGCTTTAGGGAGAATACTCTAGAATGAGTAGCAATGATGAACATGTTTTTGTTAGATACATAGGACAATTGAGAGGGAGGGGGGTGAATCAATTGTACATTAAAACATTCAATCCCTTATTATATTTCAAACCCTTATCAAACTTTAAACCCTCATTAAGCATTAGCAGAATGCAAACATGTGAAACAACAATGCAAACACAACCATACACAATAGAACACTAGATTTATATGGAAAACCCTAAGTAGGGAAAAACCACAGTGAGGATTAACTCACATATATATGAATAGCAGCACCAAATACAATAGGTTCGCTACCAAAGGGCTCATTGCCTAGAAAAGAAGAAAGGCTCACTGTCTAGAAAAAATAAACAAAGAAGAAGATTGCTACAAAGAGATTCACTATCTCAAGGCAATAAGAGAAATCCACCACAACAACTTTGCACCATCCGTAACCTTTGGTTCACTGCCTCCATCAACTTTAGGCACACTGAAAATGTACACCTTCTGCTCACTACATCCAGAGTCATAAGCATTTAGGCTCACACTCAGATTACCACACTCAATCAAATTCGCATCTCTTACACTCTCACACTTGCCACACTCATCTCCAAAAATTCATCTTATATTTATACCATCCATGACCTAAACAATCTCAAATAGGTCGATCTCAATAAAATGTATTCAACTCAAACACGCAACACCAAAATAGGTCAGCACCAATCACCTCTGTAGTGGAAAGAAGTGAACGTAGACCACACTATGGGTTAACTAGGACCCAAATATACATCAACAAGCTTTGTCATGCTTCCACAAACAACAAACAACCTCTACAATCAATGTTAGCATGTTAGGCAGGCCAAACCTGCACTAACACTAACAAACGACCACATGCATGCCTCTCTAGGTCCAAAAAAATATGTGGACCACATAGAAACATCACACAACATCCAAGAATATTCAAACGCCAACATACTACTTTGCAACACTATCACAACCACCTGAAACAAAGAATACCTTCATCTTGTGCATCATGATGCACTACTACTAAACTCTAACACAAGAGCTAGACTTATGGAGTAACTCAACACTAGAAACTCCAAGGGAAAGTAGATACAACCAATATAAGCACATTACCAAATCCACAAACAAAGAACCTTCAATGCAAAGAAATGCAAAGCAATCTCATTTCTTGCAGACAACCTTCTTCATAGGAAAACACACTATCAAACACATCTTCTACTGTCGCACGTTCTAGAACTTGAAACTCTAGATATAAATCCTCTGAACACCTCTGATCATCATGTACAAACCGCACAGGCACATCTTGAACCATGAAGAAATGTGGAGCACAACATTGAACACACATCTATCACACTACACATTCTTTTATTCAATTTTTCTTAAAATCACTTGGAAGCCAAGTGAACCAATTGCATCAACAACACTGCAAACACCTCCTCAACACATCTACAACATCTGCAAAACACTTCACCTCATGACTACACTAGAGGTTGACATCAAGCCATAATACATATGACAACATACTTCAACAACCGACAATCTCCATACTTAGAGGTTGACATCAATGTGACATCAAACCACAACACATCCATACTTGAAATTGATGACAACACAACCAATGATCTCCAACCATCATACTGGAGGTTGACATCAATGACAATGCCAACAAAATTCCAATAGTTTTAGATGGAGGAAAATGGAAGGAAGTTATAAATTTTGTAAACAAAGTTCTAAAATTATAATATGTGCATGTAAGCATAGACAAACAAGTGTTTTTATGCAACCATTGGAGAAAGGAGTAGATTGCATACATAACCATAATATTTATTGAATGAAGCAAGGGGTAGATTACGTACATAGCCATAATGTTTATTGAATGGAGCAAGGGAGAAATTGTATTCATATCCTTCAAAATAATTCATTGTACTTGTCAATTTGACAATAAATTTTGGTATTAGGGAATTTGCCACTATTAAAGCTATTTTGTTGTCTTCAAAGGGATTTTGGGGTAAATATAGTGTTCACGTTCATTCTCTCCATCTTTTCTACCCCTCTTGATTGTCATTTAATTTATAATTCCTTGATTTATACAAGCATAAATTTGAGAAATTATTGATCAATTTGGTATTAGAGTAGTTTCTAGTTTTTTTTTGTGAATTTTTAAGGGAATGTACAACACCATGGACAACTTGTAACATGTTTTATTTCATGACAATGCATTCATTGTAATATGTAAATTTGTACTTGTGCGTAGAAAATAGGGAGGGACCTTGTAATTTTTCCTAGCCTATATCACCCATTATTGGATTCATGGAGCATCACAAAAGTTGTAGCTATTAGAGTTTCAACACAATGTTGATACACAATGATCTCTAAAATTAGAGGGGAGGACTAGGGGGAATTTTTTAATACCCATTTGTAATTTTTGTGGGACCAAAAGATCCTTTGAGAAGGGAGGTGTGATTCATATTAGATTGTTAATAGATATAGTTTAATAGAGGGATCACTTCTAGAAAACACAATTTATAAATCTTTAGGGAATTTTTCATTGTAAAGAATAGGTTTGTCCTAGTAGGTTGGAATTTGTGATTGTGGATGTGAGTTGAGTCAGATTTGCAATTGCGTAAGTGACCTTTGACTATGCAAAAAAGAAAATGAAATGAAAACATGAATTTTTATAATTCAACTACCAAGGGGATTCTTTTGGAGCTAGGGAGAATACTCCAACATGAGCAAAAATCACGAAAGTATGTGTTAGATGGAGGAAAATGGAGGGAAGTATAAATTTTGTAAGTAGAATTCAAAATTTGTCCATAGAAGCATAGGCAAACAAGTGTTTTATGTAGCCAATTGAATAGGGAGTAGATTGCATCCATTGCACTAGTGTTTATTAAATGGAGCAAGGGATGGATTGCAATCATATGCTTCAACATAATTCCTTGTAATTTGATAACACATTATGTTAGTAATACAATTTCCATTACCAAAATTAATATTTCTTAATTTATAATTAAATAACATAATACATATTTTTTAAGTCCTGGATTTTTTATAAACATAAATTTAAAAAAATATAGATCGATATATACAACTTCTCTAAGACCAATATTTTCCCCTCAAACTAATACTTAAACTTTTATTTTTATTCTTTTAATGAAAAACTCTTTCCTTAAGCATTTTATGGATGCACATTATTTCATACTTATATTCTCCTCTACCCTTACTATTTAGAACTATCAAATAATGGAAACAAAAATTGGACAACCTAAAATTTAGAAAAACTATAAATTTTCTCTCTTCATTGGTCCACTCTAGTAAAATAGAGTAGAGACATGTCTCCTGAACAAGAGTACCCCCTGTCAAAATAAATTGAAAAAAATGTCTAGTAGGTAACAAACTTCATTGCCTTAGAACATGGTAAGTTAAACAAGAAAAAGAAGGTAGTTAACTCTATAATTTCAGTACCTTGGACAAACATTTAACGCATGGTCAATTCACTCTAATAAGCCTTTAAACATTATCAAGCTCACTAATGCGCATGAGTTTTTTTGAATTACATGGGGACTACGCTCTTTTTTTAGGTGGTGTTTCTTTGAATCAAAATTAAAAAGGCTTCCTTTTCTCTCATTTTCTTGTGTTTATTAATGCTCCCACACTTAGTGTGGAGGTTTAGATTGGAGAGGACGGGATCTTGCTTGTTTCCTATGAGCTGTACAGGGGAAGATTTTCCCATTCTACTTGCACTCTATTAGTCGATGATGCATTCTAATGTCTGGATAGATAGTATGATCTCTTTAGACTTGAGAACTCTTTCATTAGGAAGTTCTTTGGAACCAAAACAAATATTGATGTGTTTGAACCTTGGAATAAGAGAAAATGGTACTACCAAGGTCAGTGTGTCATCTTCCCTTTGTGGAATAGATTTTTTCTCATCTCCTTTCTTAATCATGATGATCATACTAGGATCATTTCTAGTGGACCTTGGTATTCTATGAAAAATTGGGTTTTTCTCAAATAATGGAATTTAGGTTTTGATGAAGGTTCCAATCTAGGTTATGAAGGACTTTGTCAACTCATTTGAGTAGTTTATTTTTCTTGATTAGGTGACCAAGACTAGGAAGCACTTTGTGTTTGTTAGATTTTGTGTGAATGTGGATGTTGATTTGGTGCTTCCTTAGTCTATCACTCTTTCTTCAAAACTTGGTGTCTAGGATCAATAGATTTCTTTTGAAGATTCTTTGCTAATATATTACAAATGCCACATAGTACGTCAATCAATGACTAGTTGCACAACTATTTAGAGGACCCAATATGATGGAGATTGGTTGGTGTCTTCACACACTCATGTGGAGAAACCTTTGGTTTGTAGAGTTGATGGGATTATCCCTTATAAGACTAAGTCTCTTTTAAAGAACTCAATCCAGGTAGTGTGGGGATGGATGAAAAAACAAAATGAATATTGATTGAGGAAGCGAGATAGGGCAATTTCCCTTTGTTCGTCTTTGATTTGAGTTTGGAATTTGAGATAATATACAAAAAGAATATTATTGTTGAGATGGTGTATAACATTGATGATAGGGACCAATGCTCACTCATGCACTTTAGCTTTAAGCAACATTGAGAATGTTGGTCTTTGTTTCTTCTTGGGGAATTAATCCTTGGTTTCATGTTTTTTATCCCTTGTGATTTGATACAATTTTGTTGTTGGTTTACAACTTGCATGTTGTTTCCTCTTTTTTTGATGTGATTGCTAATGGTTTGTTGACTCAATAATTTTGTTTGTAAGACATTTGGGGTCATTTCAAAACCCTTCTTTCCAATTCATAACTCCAATCAAAAGAATTGCCTATAAATAGAAGGAAAAATTAAAAAAGGAAAGATTAATATATTACCTTTGTAGGAAACTCTATTTTCTTCACAACATTCTTTGTTGTATTTCAAGAAGTTTCTCTTGATATGAGTTTCAAAAGATTTGTACACAACTTCTACTTATTTGCCTCTTGATCATCAATTATGAGATTTGATTTATTAAGACCTTATTGGAGCCCCAAATTTACTCTAGGTACTCTTGGTTCAAAAGAAAAGCACACTAACATTAATTTTTTTAATAGATAAAAATATCTAACAAAGATGTCAAAATTATAGATAAATTCATTCAAACAATCTTGAAGGTGGATGACTTGGGAATAAGCATCACTTTATTTATGGAGAATTCTCTCTAATATTTGAGTCTCATATCCTACTATTTGAATGTTTATAAACAAAGATTTTAATTGAACATCTATAATACCATACCTTTATCCATTTATTATATTATTGACCATTATTTTTTTATTAAAGATCTTATAAAAGCCAATGCTCTAGAACCCAAAACCTCTATGAAGCCAATGGCTCTAGTATGATAAAATATTTCAAGATAAATTAGAAGAGGTTCTAAATTATATACTTCAAGGATAAGTACTTTGTTAATGTGAAGTCAATAAAACCACTTTAAATTCTTATTTTTAATATTAAAAAAATTGTCAAACAAATCAAGAATAGTAAAAATGTGATTTGACTTTCCAATACCAAATTTAGGAATTTCAACTTGAGCACCTTCTCGACAAACTTGTAATGTGTTAAAAAATTACCATGGACTTTTGATTAATGTTATACACATTGAAAGTCTAGGAGGAGGTCTATTGAATTTGAATGAGCTTGACTCGTGCTTTAGAAAATGGGTTGGAAACTCCTCTTTAATCCATAAAGGGAGCTATACTACATTTATATATGATTAGTTTTTCACTACTACATTGGATAGAATCAAGCCTATAGGTTTGAGCTTTTTTTGCCTTCATTTTTGGAAGTTTCTCCTACCACTACACTATAGAATTGTGGATGAGAATTGTATAAAATATTAGAGTAGGAATTAGTTCTTATATTTGTTAAATTCTATTAAAGTTACTCTATATTGAATTAAATATTATGTATTTAGTGTTATTCTAAAGTACTTGGTACAGTACCAAAAAGTTACCATGATTTATCTAGCCCTAATATAGTCAATTTATTTTAGCTCAATAAATAACTATGGATTCTATTTCAACCAAAGGAAATTCCATTATGAAATTTCCTTGTTGGATACGTGTATAATCAATAAATCTAATTATGTAGAAGTTAATTTTTTTGCTCTATAAATTTGAGCTTTTGCTCTTATTACAATCCAAACATCTATTTATATCTTAAAATGCTTTATTTGTCAAAAGCAACCCCAAAAGAACAATCTATAATAGCAAAAATAAATGGGATTCTTTGTAGTGACATTAGGAACACCTATCAAAAGATCTATTTGATAAGGAATTTTTAGCAATCCAAATAGGAGTTATAAATTTGTATTTTCTTTTGAAGTGGGATAGAGAGGAGGGATAAAAGGAGAGAGGAAGAAGGAGAAGAGGAAGAGGGTTGGGGGAAAGAGAGGGAAAAGAAAGCAAGAAACACAAATGAAAGACGATTGTTGTATGCTATCCCTTATTACCTAATGATGTGGATCAACTAAGTCATGCACTACTACTTGATGGTTTGGGTCATCCTTTATCAAGCAACCATTGGCAATAATATTTTACATTTAAGTGTCAATTAGGGATGTGTTTCTTGAGATGATGTCAATACTATATGTGTAACTGAAAAAGTTCTAGGGGCTTCTATAAAGGTGAGTCTAATAATCAATTTTATTGAACTAAAGGGGAACCTATTTTAAGAAAACATACATAATCTTGTTTTCCTAAATAGAAATTGTTGCTACAAGTTATTGCTACAAGTATTTTATCTACTAATTAAAAAATGTTGATCAACTATAGATATAAGTAATAAATTTTATCAATTGTCAATCTAATGCAGAATGAGAAAACACTAATTACTAATCTTAACAATAGAGTAGTAGCATACCTCAAGTGGGCCCCTGCTTGGGTATCATCACTCTCTGCATAGAATGATTGTCTACTCAATTCTTCATGCACAATTTGATTCAGTAATTCAGATAAGAGATTTTTACTTTCTTGCTATTCAAAAGAGAATACAATTGTTGAAGGAAAAATTATGGTTACTTTAGTCTACAATGTTATGAAATATATAATAAAATTAACTCTAAATAGCTAGGACTCTAGATACTACTTGTCAACTCATTCTTTCAAAGTAGGAAAATGATGATTATATAGTAAATACATGAAAGAAATATTCATAAATAAAGTCCTAATTTTATTATACTATCAAATATTAATTTGGTTTCATAGACATGCATGAAAAATGGTAAAGGTTTTGGTAACAAGCAAAATATTTTGCAACCTCATAGCAAAGTCCCCCATTAGCTGGCATAACATCTTAAATGTCCAAATGGTTTGTGGTTAACTTAGCTTCAAGTGTCCCTCCCATTGCTACAGGTTCACAATATTTCAGTTGTGGGTCATTGACTCTTGTAGTTGTAGGTCAACAATGGTCCATTGATTTTGGTTTACTCCTTCCTTTTTCCTGCATATTGAATTAGTTTATACACAAGAAACTTATTCATCATAATTGACATAATTTATGATAAAATTTCATCACATTTCATCAGTAATCACATACATATGCAAATATTTATCAACTTATCAATAATTACTTCTAATTATTTTTAGTTAATCATAGAGTCTTTGGAAATGTTATGAAAGTATTGACAAAATAAAGGAAATAACCCTAATTAATGCAACAATTCTATGACCCATCACTCCTCCATCTTACTTCTTATTTTCCCTCAAACATGGGATGGTATTTAGTTTCTCATCAGTTCTAGCTCTTGGAATTCTATTGGTGATGCACTCCCTATTCCCTACATAAAGTAGAATTGACGATAACCTTGATTGTATTCAGAAAAACAACAAAACTCTAAGATAGAATTAAGCAATGATTCCTCAATTCAAACAAAGTCACATAATTATACTCCAAAAAGAGAGACTGATCCTTAGAAAAGGTAACAACGTATAGAAATTATTTCCTTATCCAAATGATAGCATATAAACTTTATAGGTACCGAGGACTTACAAACACTAGTGAGAGAAGAATAAAGAACAATGTATTTAATTTGATGCCAAAATATGAGTACATTGACTAAGGGAATCAACATTTATTTCTTGCCCATTCACAACCCTCAGTTAGACAAGACTGAGTTGTTCCTTCCTCTAGTCATGCTTCACCTCATATTAGTCCCTGCTTCTTATTACTCCTCTTTCTTAGCTTCTTGTTGGCATCTCTTTCTTGCTGAAGCCAATTAGGCTACCTCCCATACGATGCCTTTTTTATCACTAAAACAAAAAGAAACAGTTTCCTTTTCTTCTCCCCGTTGGTCCTTCTTACTGGCTAAGAACCCCACACAAGGAGTGGCAATCGCTCTCCTCTTACTGGCAAGAAGCTCTCCCCAAACAGGGGTGGTTAGTTCCTTCCAAACAAAAGAGTTATTATTGCCAATCTTCTTTGCACAGATTGAGCCTTCCCATTGCTTCTCATTTTTTCTTCCTCTGTTCCATAAATAGTTTCACTCTCCCCCAAAATTTAGAATCAGCTCCCTCTTGGACAATTTCACCAACACATACTTGTGCCAACGACTCTGCCTGTCTCTCATTTTCATTGTAACTGCATTACCATCTGGGCACCAACAAGGTAGGAAGAACAAGTTTCTTGACTCCACATAGAGTATGCCACCTATCATCGGGAAACCAAGAAAACAAAAGAAAGCAATAACCAAAAACCAAAATGTGCAACTCCAAAATTAGGCAATGCCCATGCATTAGGCTCCCCAAGGGAGTTATTTGTGAGCGTAGCTCACAAAGGGAGTTGGGTAGTAGGACTACCCTTCCAAGTTCTCAACACTTACAACATATCCCTACATGTTGAGAGACAACAACTTGTCCCATTACTTCTTCCTTTTCTTCTAGCATATGGCTGGAATAGCTCTTCCATTACACCTTGAAAGATGTCCACCACACATCGAACTTGGCTTCCTGTTTCCACACCCCATCTCATCACCTTCAACATATTTTATCCACTCTCCAAATAGCCTCTCATTGTTGCACCTTTCCCATTTGTTTTGCATTTCCCTCCAACAATAATGAACTCCACTATATTGTTTTTCTTCTGCATACCTTTCCATATAATTCATTGCATCATCTTCAACTATATTTAAGGGGTTTGAAAGTTGAGATGTTACCTCACCATTGGTGTATGCACTATTCATCACACCTCCTGTCAGTACAATCCATTCTTGCTCAACTACCTCAATTAGAAGAGCTAGGTCATCTTCCACATACTCTTTCACTATCTCCACACTCCATTCATGCAGATTCATGCCCATGTATTCCTCTTGAAATTGTTGTTCCGAACTCTCCTATATCTCGACATCCTTCAAAATAAAAAAAAGTTGCCCCAAATTCATAGTCACTTGTGTCAACACATCTTATTGGTTGTCCTACCTAAAAATCAACACTATTCGCACACGTGCAACCTTGAGGAAAATGAAGGTTCACCTCCTTAGTTACTACTACAACTTCCTTTGAATCCCTCTCATTTATCAACTATTTTCTTCTTATCAACATCACCTTACTACTGTTGCTACATATGGTTGTCCTCTTTTGCTTCTTTCAAAGGCAACAAAGTATGTTTGAGACCATCCTTCTCAAAAGTGTAGGTGTTATGTATCCCATCATGTATGGCATTTTGGTCAAACTACCAAGGTCTTCCAAGTAGTACACGACACACATCCATTAGCATGATATCACACACAACACTATCCTTATAACTTCCTATTTGAAAATCAACCAAAGCTTGCTCATCTATCAACAACTAATGACCTTTTTGCAACCAAGAAACCTTATAATATGGTGTAGGATGTGTAGTTCTCTTAAGTCTTAACTTTTCCACCATTTCAACAACAACAATATTATTGGTACAACCATTGTCTATAATAAGTTTATAGCACTTAACTTTATCTTTTCACTTCATTTTGAATAGAGCCTTCCTTTGTACAGGTTCATGTGACTCTCCTTTGACAGTTTCAACAACACTTTTGAAGAATAGAGATTCTCCTGACTCAGGTTCTTCCTTTCTTGGAGAAAATGATCTTGCACTCTCCTGATCTGCAAGTACACCACCTAACTCCTCCTTTTAGGCATCGTGTAATCTCCTTGGGAAGATTCTGGACACTCCCAACTCTTGTGACCCGCAAACTAGTTACACTTAAAAATTTTACCTGCAAAACCTCTGCCTCTTCCTTGATAACCATCACTTCTAACATATCTTTCTCCTCTATATTGATAACCTCCTTTTTCTGACTTAACTTTCCCTCTGGAGCTACTTGCCTCTCCATCTTGATTGTAATAACCCTTCCTAAATTATTACTTAATTAATATTATTGTAATTGACAAATGAATATATTTCAAATTAAAAAGACATAACTAGTGGCTAAAGTCAATCATAGCTACAAATGTCCATTTAAAATGAGTCAATGATTCATATATTCAATTCAAAATTCAAATTACAATATCAGGTTTGACTTGGCTCCTAAGGCCACATAGTCATTACATTGTACAACTTTACATCAAGTACATAAAGTATTACATCTAAAAGCTACAACTTAGACTAAAATAGTTTGGTGTACAACTAAGGTTCCTCTTGACATTCGCCTCCACTGGTGGACAAGAACATGGTTGAAGCACTTTACCACCCAACCACGAAGCTTATGCTTCCCTGTAATTCTTCCAACTTGAAGAATACTCAACCCTGCACAAATAGTTTAGCAAGAGAACAATCTGCAAGGTGGAATCTGGTGTGTTCCCATACATCAACATGCAATTTCTATCTACAAGTTAGAAAAGAAAATGCAAGATATGTGCTAGGAATGGCAGAGAGTGATATCATAGAGTTCATACATACAAAATGAACTATATTGCTTGGCCAAGCATATAAATGTGTTGCAATGTTCAACAACAAACAATAGGTTCTTGTAAAGCAAACCTATACTTTCTGAACTCCATTCCCGCACCCATCCCAGAAGGTAACTTTCTACAATACAACATTTCATAATAGTTATCTACCCTCTAGCAACATCTACCCGAAGGTGCTCTAGTCTACTTAGGTATCACTGTTCTATTCAACTAAAATAATATTCTTCTCACATATGTCTATGAAAAGCTAAATCAAATTACTAATTTCCTCTCTAAACAGAAATCAGATACATGATTCAAATGGAACAATACAATATTCAGTCATACCATTCACATGAACCATATTTACTTTCAACATAAGTATTATCCATTCAAATGAATTAAGTAAAAAGAACAAAAGAAGGTATGTCACAAGTATGTGTATGTACATATACGAAGTCTATGTGCATACACATATATGTGCCTGCTTAAGTTATTGGTTTTATGAAATAAACCATTAAATCAGATTTTAGTCATTGAACAATATTCTATTTGATGTTTCTTTCACGAAAATAAAGAGTCCGGAATAAATTTGCATTACAGTTTCTCACATATTGTTGCTTCCTTTATATTCACACAAACTATGATATTCTAACATTGTTGTCTTACATGTGAACATTTTTTGTTTTAATAGAACAATATTGTTTCCAAATAATAGTTACAACACAAGTTATTTCATGTAAAATGTTCACAATTAACATCTAATCAATGTTGTTTTAGTTTAACAGTTTAATGAACAAGATTGTTTTCAGCTACACATATACATTTACAACAAATCAATGTCGTTTGCAACAAAACATTCACTATTAACAATAATACAATGTTGTTTTCAAGCTAAACAGTTACAATTTTACGACGAAATGATGTTGTTTAGAACAGAACAAGTATTGTTTACATCAATACAATGTTGTTCCAACTAAATAGTTTCAGTTTATGACAAAACAATGTCGTTTACAACAAAACATTTATTGTTAACATCAATACAATGTTGTTTCCAGCTAAACAGTTTTAGTTTATGACAAAACAATGTCGTTTACAACAAAGCATTTATTGTTTACATCAATACATTGCTGTTTTCAGCTAAACAGTTTCAATTTATGACAAAACAATGTCGTTTCCCATAGTTTATGGTTGCAGCTTCAAGTTCCATTGCCTTGTTTTTCAGGCTTAATTATTCTAACATTTGTATAGACAATTTCATGTAAGAATACTAAAATGAAGCTAATATCAACTCTTGGAAATAAATTTAAACATTTTGGACATGGTAACCATTAGTCATAATCAAAAAATGATTGAATCCATGGGATCAATCTTATTTGGGTTTAGTTTGAAACCCTCATTTTTTGTTTACACATACTATACATCTGTCAATGTAAATCAATCTTCAGTCATTTTCTGCTATGAAAAACATGACAAGGCCATGCCTTAACATCCACCCTTGGCTTGGGGCATAGTTGCCCATAGGTGACATGGGTATCATTTAATGTAAACGATAGTTTACTAAACTATACATGCAGCAAGATAGCGAATGAGTCTATTGTTTAGCCTTAATCCTTCATGGATTAGGCATCAAATGTTTCCATAAGGTCTCTGTTATATTATAGTACACATACATGGAAAGATTTACCAGAGATATATATAATGCAAAACCAGGCGTCATAGCCCTTTGTCATAATAGACGATGAGACTTCCATAGAGTTTACAAATGCCATTGATTCTAAATCGATGAGGATGGTATTTCACCAAACAACGACCATCTCTTAGATATTCCAAACAAAATAAATGAAAATCATATAATGTTATCAAAATATCTTAAGGAGATTCAATCTACCACTTAAGAGTGGTTTCGATCATTGCTCACACAACTCCTATGGAAGATGATTCAGATTAACTGAAAGCTCTGTGTCGAGCTAAACAAAAGATTACATGCAGCCTATGCTATGATGATGGTTATGGAAGAAATTCTTACAGAAAATGAAGCCATCAGCTCTCAAGTCGTGGCAAAATATGCATAGTTAAATCCGGTTATAAAGGAACCGATACAATCATAATACAAAGAATACAATCCAATTTATAGAAGCTTAAACACTGGTTTATTCAACCAAAATAATCGATAGCATATCAATTCGACTATGAAAAGAATACAGATAATACTGTAAGGAAATTTAAAATAAAACAACAGTTATATGAAAAATCACAGGAAATACCTCTGAAATCGAGGGTCCTCTTTCGGTTTTTTCCACAAAGCTTGGTTCGACGACTCATACACTGAGAGTGGTGTCCATCTCTTCAGAAATGGCAAGTTTCCTACATTTTACTACCCTCCACTAAGGGGCTGATTCCATGGGTAGTGGGCATTAATTATTTTAGCCGCCCCATCCTCTGAATTTCAAATATGGCATTACTGTCGTTGGAAGACCACATCCATCATGGGATTTCCCATGATATAGATTTAAATTTTATTTATTCGATAATGATATCAATTTTCAAATTCACTATATATATATATATATATTCTCACATATATATGTATAAATATATACATATATTTATATTCAAATTTGTTCACACATATGAATGTTCTCGACACACACACATATATATGTTTATATATATATATATGTGTGTGTGTGTGTATACATATATGTATATACATATATGTATATATATACATATTCATGTGTGTTTATGTATATACATACATATATTTGTATTCACATATAATTGTTTTCATGTGCATGTCTATTATTTATATAAAAAGGATCTTTCATTTTCATTTCAACATGATACACAAAAATGCATAATTGAGATTTACACATTCATTCACATACCAAATTGCACTTTTGTTTTTCTCTAAGTTTTCAAAATACAAGCTCATAGTTGACTTTTTTTTTCAAATTTAAGTTTCCATGAAATTTTGTTTCACAATGCATCTTTTCAATCATCGAGTCATTCTCATATGAATTTTCAAATGCAAATATCATGCCAATTGTGGTGTGTGCACCTAGATTCCATCTAGCTTACCATTCGATCTGGCTAAACCATCCTACTTCAACCGTGCTCTTGTCCTTCAACTTGTCACCCTGCAACTACACACACTTGTACTTGCAAAATTTATCAGTAACGTTCAATTCTTGATAACACGTATGATTATTTCAAAAGATTGCATAGTCAACATCAGTCAACTTCTTTCAATCTATTTTGAAAATTTCAAAATTTCCATTAATATATATTGCAGTTCTTCAATAATTCCATTTACCACATTATAATAAATATGCAATAAAATTGAGTTATGAAATTGATGGTGTTGTTGTCCTCTTTCTCCATAACCTCATCCTCTACCCCGTCCTTGCCAAATCTACTTCCTCATAAGCTTCTCCTCTACCTTAATGGAAAACTAGTAGGCTTCCTCCAAAGTTCTTGGTGTCACCAAAGTTAGCTCATCCTACAAACTATATTTCAAACCATTCAAATATTTGGCTACCTTTTCCAAATCCTCTTCGCTATGGCTTGATTGAATCACCAACTTGTATAACTCCTCCGTATATTCTTTAACTAACATATCCTTTTGCTTTAGATTCTGCAATCTTTTGAAAATATTAGTTTGATAATCTACTAGAAGAAACTTCATTTTTAGTTTGGAAAGCATTCAATCCAAAGAAGAGATCTTCTCCTTGTTTTTCTTGTGTCTTTTAGCTTGTATGTAATCCCGCCACATTGCAGTGTGTCTTTTTAATCGTGTACAAGAAAACTTCACTTTTCTTTCTTCCACAACTCCTTCGTACTCAAAGTATTTATCAAAATCATCGATCCAGTCAATGAGCTCTTTGCCATTCAAGCTTCCAGTATATGTGGGGACCTCTATTTTTGGTTTCGCTCCTACATTCATGACTGCTTTTATCAACCTTTCCTCTACACCTTCTGGTTCTTCTTTCTCTTCTTCATCATCCGCTTTTGGTCACTCTTCCTCTTCTACTTCATTGGCATCATCCACTAGTGTTCCTCTTCACTATTCCCTCTCCATGGCATGCATTCGTGTAGTCAAGTTCTGCAACAATTCAAGGACTTCATCACCATGTCCTCTTTTTCCTCTTCCTCAAGCTCCTCTACCTCTCAACACTCTTGATGGCATTCTACCCACTCCTCAATAGCCCCAAATATTTGGGCTCTGATACCAAAATGATGACAACCTTGATTGTCTTCAGATAAACAACAAAACTCCAAGATAGAATTAAGCAACAATTCCTCAATTCAAACAAAGTTACAAAATTCTACTCCAAATAATGAGACTAATCCTTAGCAAAGGTAATAGTAATGTATAAAAATCCATTCCTTATCCAAATGACAACATATAAACTTCACAGGTACCAAGGACTTACAAACACCAATGAGAGAATAATAAAGAACAATGTATTTAATTTGATGCCAAAATCTAAGTACATTGACTGAGGGAATCAACATTCATTGCCTACCCATTCACAACCCTCAGTTAGACAAGCCTGAGTTGTTCCTTCCTCCAGTCGTGCTTCACCTCATATTTGTCCCTACTTCTTCCCGTTACTCCTCTTTCTCAGCTTCTTATTGGAGTCTCTTTCTTTCTGAAGCCGATCAAGCTACCTCCCATGTGGTGCCTTTTTTTATTACTAAAACAAAAAGAAATGGTTTCCTTTTCTTCTCTTTGCTAATCCCTCTTACTGGTTGAGAACCTCACAAAAGGAGTGGCGAACACTTTCCTCTTACTAGCAAAAAAATCTTCCCAAACAGGGGTTAGTCAATTCCTTCCAAACAAAAGAGTTATCATTGCCAATCTTCTTTGCACAAATCGAGCATTCCCATTGCTTCTCTTTTTTTGTTCCTCTGTTCCACAAATGGTTTCACTCTCCCCCAAACTTTAGAATCAACTCCCTTTGGGATAGTTTCACCAACACATACTTGTGCCAGCGACACTTCCTATCTCTCATTTTCGTTGTAACTACATAACCATTTGGGCACCAACAAGGTAGGAAGAACAAGTTTCTTGACTCCACATAGAGTCTGCCACCTATCACCAGGAAAACAAGAAAAAAAAAATAAAGCAATAACCAAAAACCAATATGTGCAAATCCAAAATTAGGTAATGCCCCTGCATCAAGAACCCTTTTTGATGGTCCTCATCCATTTGGTCTCTTCCTGTTCTTTTATTATATGGTGCTTTTCCTAACCAATGTGGTACTAGATATCACAACAACAAGGATCAAAATTGAAGGGGAAACTAAATAATACCATACCGTGTGGATAATTTTGTGTATTTATGAGCACTTTTTACTATTGCATAGATATTATATGAGGAGTGGGGTTCTTTCCTTTTTAATTCATCAATTAACTTTCCCATCTGAGAGTAATATGGCCTATCGCTTCCCTTCTCGCATATGTGAATGAATATTTTATAGCTCAAATTCTTCATTCTCAAAACTTTAGTTGCCACCTCAAGGTGTTATGTGAATTTAATCCATTCCTCTAGTATTTTATTTTGGATCCTTCACCTTTTCCCTTATCTTGAGAGAAGTTGTCTTATCCATTTCCTTGTATTCTTGCATCTTCTATCCCTTGTTTTGTGTTAGGAAATAATGCATAAAACCCACATTGTTAATCCATTTCCTACATAACCCCATGAGATAAAAGCATGCATGAAAGTAATCGTAATACATATATCAAATAGACAAGCCACAAGATAACACAATCTATATACCACAGGAAAACCCTCAAGAGGAAAAAACCCAACCTCCAAAAGCATCTATACTCCATCTATTATTCAACAAATAAAAAATACATGCACTTACAAGAGTTACCATGAATACTTTTGACACATAAAGCCTCTCCAATGCATCCTCCATGTGTCCAAGCATGAATCCATACATCCCATGCCATGCTTCACATATGCACTCCTTAGAAAGACTCAATAATGTTAGCTCACTCACCCAACTAACCTTAACCACTAAACATGTGCTTGATTTTATAGACTCAAGCTCACACAAATACAACCAAGTAGTAAGATAAAACCATGTGAATACAAAACCACTAACCCCTCATTTAATATTGGGTACTAAGTTTTCACCTTTTTTAAATATTCTCTAATATTAAATTATTATCTCATGTCTCACACACTAAATAATACAATGTTACAATACAACATACACGTCGTCCACAAATAATTACTAGTGTGATTAACCACACCTCATATGTGAATCACAACTAAATAATTATTTAATTACAACATTATAGTATAACATTTTATGCAATGGTGTACAACACCATAGCCTAACATTCTCCCACTTGTTGTATAGATTGCATAAGGGATCAATCAATGAAATACATCATCATAAACATACATGAAATCACATGAACCTCCAACATGCTATCATGATCCATCAAGCTACTTACAATAAAACCAAAGTGACCACCATCTCAAGCAAGAAATCCTTTCATCCTCCAATGTGCCACCTATGAAAGAAAAGGAACATGCCAAGGTGAAGATGCACCAATCCAAGAATACAAGCATCAAATCCAAATGATAAAAAATGCTCCAAAAAAGCTATTGTCATAGATTATAAACCCACATGATCATAAATAACATCCACAACACATGCTAATACATCCAACCATACATACCTACTAGGTATCAAAAACATCAATAAACTCATGCCTAACAACATAAGCAACCCATAAATGGGTATGTGCAGGATCATCATGGAAAAAATAGGCCCTTAAGTGGCAAAAAAATCAGAAAGTTAGGCAACTTGAGGTAAAAATTTGAATAAGTTATCTATATTATTTCAAAAATATGTAAGAATAGAATCTGTAGCAAATTGAATGTAGTTCTAAACTACTAGGTTTATTTAAAACTAAAAAAATCTATTTGGTGAAAAATTTGAA
This sequence comes from Sequoia sempervirens, assembly GCA_007258455.2. NCBI lineage: Eukaryota > Viridiplantae > Streptophyta > Pinopsida > Cupressales > Cupressaceae > Sequoia > Sequoia sempervirens. The sequence continues at coordinate 1,062,295,285 of VDFB02281492.1, forward strand.
ATTTCAATGCAAGAGTACTTAAATTTTGGAAAAATAAGAAGTAGGTGTCTGTCTTAACCCGTAACAAAATAAAATGATAATATTTTTTTATAAGATTTTAGATATAAGTAAGGATTCATGTCCCGATGCGATGCATATTTTTTGTAATTATTTTCCAAGTAAATAATTAATTATGAATTTTTTATTAGAACTTTTAAAAAATATAAAAACTGATATGTCCGACCACCTTAACTCTGGTCAAAACTTCATGAAATTCAATTCTTTTTAATTCTATAGTAGGTGCCATAGAATGTGATGCATATTTCGGATTCAAAAAATGTGATACCGTTTGAAAGTTATAGATTTTGTTCAATTAGCCTATCAATAAGGACTTTAGTCAGAATTCAAATAGAAAATGAATAATAATAATTTATTAAATTCAAAGTAAAGCATAATTTATATTGGTGGAAAGATGAGAATCTTCTTTAAAACCCTTTTCATTTTATCAATTTTGGATAAAAAAAATCACAACCACATACCCTACACAACCTATCATATCACCACTTTTTGGCCCATCATGATCCCTATACCCAAATTACAATCACAAGCTCCTTGTATCAAACTTGTCAATGAAGAACATACATATCTAGGAACTCCCACTACATGGGTAATGTCAAAGCATATCAAGTCTACCAATCAACACTATATCAAGGTGTGATAAATAATCAACAATGATCTACACATGTAACACAAACAACTACATACTCTCTCATAACATGTCACCACCATCCTCCAAAATCATATGAACATGAATCTCCAGGAAGGAACCATAGAATGAAGAGAGAAGACATGTAAACCATAACATGTCCTTATACCAACACCTAAAAAGGGAAATTCTATGTCAAGTATGATCTACTGGCAACTCCAAATGAGAAGCCTCAACAACACCCAACCACTCAATCTCATAGATCAAGTACAACATATGTCATGTAATAACAACATGGATGTAAGCATCTCTAACCAAGAAAATCAAACTCAAGATAACCCTTCCCAAAATAGGAAATCAACCAAATAACTATCTCCTAAACTTCTCATCAATGAAAGATAATATAAACTCAAATGCAGAAGGAGATAACCATGCCAAACATCTCTCAAAATGAATCCTCCAAAACTAACTATCCATATCTATGAAAGATAAAGCAATATAAACTCATGCTAAACAATCCTCAAATGAGTCCTCCAAAATGAATCACCATAACTTAACTCATTCCTATGAGAAATCAAAGCAAAAAATATAATCACATCAAAAATAGGATGAGCAATACCTATTATATCATAAACCACCGAGTAGATCAAGAGTAGGGAACGAGAATGCTCCTCCAAGATAACCAACTAATCATGAGTCACTCCAAGAACAATATATCTCTATGGGTCCATCATGAAATCATGTCCATATCTAGGTGAAAGCTCCTCAGTCTTCCTGATAAAACCTCCAAAGAGTAATTGTCTCAAGAAAATGTCTCTAATCACAAGAGAAATCCAGCCTCAACCAAGTCTCCAAGTATCCAAGAGCACCTCCAATTGATCAATCCATGCTAAACTCCAAATGCAACACCACACTATCATGAAGCTCTCAATAAAATGGTCAATGTACTCAATACCAAGAGAACCAACAAGATCAATGTCAAAGCTCCAACTGCAGAATCAGGAACCTATCATGACATCATAATCTAACAATCTCCTCCTAGGAGATCACATGCAACAATGCATACATCCTAGTCTCAAGAGAACATGTATTATGCCAAAACTCTAATCTAGAATCAAGAGGACATCATGACATAATACCAATCACACTCTAAACCAAGAAACATCATCTCCAATCACTTGAAGATAACCATCTCCTACCAGTGAACTTGTAAATGTGAAAGAACTCTTTTGCAACAACAGGATCTAAGAGCTCTTCCAAGACATCCAAAATCACTAAAGAAGTTCATCCATCACCAACAATGAATCGCATTGGTGCCAAAAACTCCCACTAAACCATGATATTGAGCTAAACATGGCATTGTGAAAACCATCTCCTCTATGAAGAACATCCAAGTCCACACATGAAACTAAAATGCATATAAAACCAAGTAGAACCAAGATCTCCAAGCCAAGAAGATACAACCACCATCAAAATATCATGAACCAATCCTACACCTCCAAATCATCACTGTCAAAAGCTCCGAGTGAAAAGTGTAATCAATAAAATGCAACCAAGCTATCATGACATTATGATAAAAACACATGCTACAAGTCCCATCAACTAACTAATCCGATACTCTAACCATCCATCCTCTCACTCCAAAGCAACATACCAATGTACAAATGACCAAAAACAAGGCTAACTAACAAATTCTACATCAAAATTGAATCAATCTAGTAGATATAGACAATCCACACCGAGTCATCCCACTGCAAGAATATGGGTACTAATATGAGACCCCTACTTTGTGCACTCATGTTTTTCTTATGTTAGATAATGTACCTAATATATTTTGGTACATTTTGATAATCACAATATTTATTATTATGATGATGCACTTTTATTTCCATGAATGATATTGATGGATGTCATGTTTTATAGCGTGCATGTAATAATCTTGAGAGGGTTAATTGACTAATGCATCTCAAAAAAGATGAATCATATATGACATTTTATGTTAGATTAGTTGATTTGTGATACATTTATTTTTGTAAATGTGATGCATCTATTTTGGAATTATATGGATATATATGTATATCATATTGACACATTTCGGTGAGTGTACGTGTAATAGTTCTAATACTAATGGTATTTTTGGGGAGTCTCTTAGCCACTTTGTGTTGTTATGCGAAATGGGATCTTGGCATATGATCCTATGAGTTATTGATTTGCATGTTGGGTTAAGTGATTTTCAAGTATTGTGTGCATCATATATTATGTGATTGTGTTTTATGCGAGTTTTGAATTTCAATCTTAAAAAAAAAAAAATCAAGTGTGTTTTTGGGGGGTCTAGGGTGTGTTTTATGTGTTAAAAGTTAGCCCAGGACCTAAAGGTATAGGTGGGAAGGTTATTTTTGTTATTTGTAATCTTTTAAAAAGTATTTTAACCCTCCTTTTGTCTCCACTCATAAGAGTGACGAAAAAGGTAGGGTGGTTAAGTGGTTGAGGTGGTTATGTGAGGGAATTATTTCTCCCTTCTCTTTAAAACTCCTTCCTTATGGAGAGGAGAGGGTTACCTTGATTATTTTGTCTTTTGAATTTTCGGGTCTTTTTTTTGGGAGTTTTTGGGAGAGAGTAAGAGATTTTTGGGAGGAAGAGTCTACCATTGTTGGGATTATAGTGTATTGAGGTATTCTTTCTCTTGATTCTTTGCAAGAATATTTTACGTAGATTTGTTTGTGGAAGATTTGATTTAAAGGTTTGAATGTGTTGTATTTTATAGTGTCTTTTGTTGTGTTGTGTTGTTTGTTTGTGTGTCCTTTTTAGGGGAGTTGACCCCCTCTTGTATAGAGGAGTTTTTAGTCTTCCATGTTCAGGGGTCTTGAGTGGGCGCAACTCCCACACTTAGAGGCTTTCAATATTGGGATATGAGTATCTCCTCTTTGGGTAATAGGCATTACCAGGGTATGAGTACCCTTGCATTTATGGGATATGAGTATCCCTTGCATTTTGTAGCTGTGTTGTTGGGAGGTATAAGGTTGTTGAGATGGTGTGGAATTGATGTGATTATGGTGTGCTAGTGTTGTGGTGTTGGTGTGGAGTATTTTTAGAGTATTATTGTGTGGATTTTTTTATCATGATGCTATACTTATGTACCCCATTTTGGTTGAGGCCCTACTCCCCCTAAGTGGTTTTCCCTTGGGGTAAACTATTGTGATAGAATTATATTTTGGGTAAACCATTGGGATTTGTTATTTGACATTTCACATTTCTTGAACTCTTGCAAGAATTGTAATTCATAGTTATTAAAACAAGATGAATTATCAAGTGATGTTTCCTAAAAGGAAAAGTAGAACTTCTTTTTGTGTTGAAAGTTGATTTGAAAGCATTGGTGTTGTATGAAATTTCTAATATCATCTTTAAAAGAAATCTTTTTGAAAAGTGATTTATCTTCGAATGCCTAAGAAATGTTTAATAAAGGAAATACCATTTCTTTCATTCGATAGTTACATAGCAAATAAGCCATGCATTTAATTACCTGTTTTGAAGCAAATTTTGAAAGCATAATTATGTTTAATTGAGTGCAAATTGTTGAGGAAGATTGAATCAGGTTTATTGTTCTTGCATAACTGTTACAAACTTGTGGTAGAACAAATTGTAAAATTTACATTATTGATCTGCTTCAGAGTATTTCTAAGCAACATAATTAAGATAGATAGTTTTCTATATACCGGTGTAATTTGCAAGAGAATTTTGTTCTTATTTTAAAACGTTGTACACAAAAAAGATTTGAAAGAGGTTTTTGTTTTGATTAAAAGAAACTTGTAGTATCGTATACCATTCTGAAGGAATAAACTGTGAACTAATCTAATATTCAGAAAACATAATTATGGTGACGATAGCAAATTCAGATCATTAAATCTAACTTTCTGGCAAGGAGAGCATAGTTGCTCAACCTGGGTGGCCGGTCTGTGAGGCTGCCACCCTAGGGCGCCACCTCTCTGAAGGGTGTCACTTTTAGAAGCAACATTTAGAGAAAAAGGAAAGGAAAGGTAAGGTCTTTATAGTCTACAATATCAGACTTTTGTTTTTGGGTCTACAGATGGCTTATGGCTTATAATATATGGGACTACCTCATACTCCCAATCTGCGGGAGGCACCTAACTTGTGCTCCACAATATGACGTGTAAATACCCTACCCCATACAGGATTTGAACGTGCGTCCTCTCTTTCAAAAATACAAATTCTCCAAGAAATCAACACGTTACCCTGCCATTGAATTTAAAAATATCTTTTAGCACCGGGATATTTTGTCTCCATCGTTAATGGTTTTGTGCTGAGATGGGTTCCTTTATTCCTGCGCAACATTACATGGGTTTCACGCCTTAAATCAGACTCATGTAAGTACGGTGGGGAGAGTGTGCATCACAGAGGTTAACAACTCCTTAGCACCATTTGAAAATGTTTGGCAACGTGACTAATACCTGCAACAACTACTTAAATGTTTGCCTGAGTATGTTCGTTGACTGGAACCAGAAAGATTACCTTGAAAATCTGCAACACAAAAAAAAACTGAATAACTTCTTATGAACGAGATAGTTATGGAGTCGGTTGGTTGCCAAGGACATTTGTTAATTGCTCATGAGAATGAATTTCAAGTTTAATTCCTGTGACCATCCAATTTTCTAAAGAAATATTGAGTCTATAAGCTGAGTCGAATTGCATAAATAAATTTGAAACAATGTTTAAGGAATCAATGCACAGGTACTACAAAGGAACGTTACAATAATTGCTTATGAGGATTGAATAGGAAAGCTTCTAGTGGCACATATTTGTTTAACCATTTGTTCGAATCCATGATGATTAGCCATTTAGTTTCTTATTCCCAGTTAAGATGGCACAAAATTATATATATCTTAGCCACAAACCCAATTGGTTCGAGCAAAGGCATTAATACAGATATTAACGAATAAATTTTTTAAGGGTCCTTTTAGTTTAAGAGTGATAGTGTAGGTTGATGGGGTTGGGATAATGTTCTAATAAAATTTTAATATAATCTAATTATTAAATTTGAATTCTAAACTTGAGGGTTGAGGAAGATAAACAATATAATGATATTTAATTAAAATTGGAAATCTATCTTGGTTGGATATGTATATAGTCTGAGAAAATCGATTAGTTATAATAAGGAATTAAACTTGGGGTCCAACTTGAACGACTTACTCGAAACATAGGTACAAGTTACGTAGATAATTTGAATAAGAATTGTGGAATTTGAATGAACCTTTTTATAATCACTTAAACTTGGTTCAAGAAAACTTATAGTTAAATTTTGACATAATGGATTCTTGTTTTAGTAAAGATACATGTATATATATATATATATATATATATATATATGTTGTAATGAACCCTGAAGTATGATTGGACACTTTTACATATAGTGTACCCTAGTTGGTACGAGAAAACCACTTCAAATACGTAAAATTGCTTTAAGTTAAAAATAATCTTAACAATAATTATTAGTTTTGACTAATAGGTGTACCTTTGTAGTTATCACATACTATTTCAGCTTGAAATAATTTATTGCTAAGATGAATAGAATGAATGTTCTCTCATCATTGACGTTATAGCAATTGTAGAGTTATTTGCTAATCTCAAGTCATACTTAAATGTTAAATTTATGGTAGTGTTGTTTATTGTTTTAAACACTTCTAAATTAAGTTATGTATTAGTATATCTTGGGGAAATGAATAAGGTTGGGATAAAAGTTAAAAGTTAAATGTGATTTACTTTGCTAGGTCGACGCTCTCCTTAAGTGGTCCTCAAATAATTACCTAGTGTGATTAACCACACCTCCTAGGTGCATCACAACTAGATTATTTAATTACAAAATTATAATATATTTAGCCGATAGGCTATATATTGCATGAGGTTTGGCCTGAAACAAGTCTCACGCCGTGAAACTGGTATGGTTTCCCATCAAGCTTTCGTGGTTTGTTGTTTAACTCCTAAACCCACTTGCCAATTGGTATAGCGTAGAAATATCATATCGGCTAATCAATGCATGGACGAGTTGGGTTACAAGCAGTCATCCTTTTCTATCCTCAAGTGTGCCATCCAAATACTTATGGAGCCACAACGATGAAAATGTACCTTCTAGATTTGAGATCTTTGCGCTATCTCATAAACCTTAAATTTCATTCTTTTGCATTTACTAATTTTGGTAAATATCTAACAAGCATTTACTCATTTTGGTAAATATCTAAAAAGCATTTACTCTTTTTGGTAAATATCTGAAAAGCCAACGTTGATTATCTCTACAAGAAGAATTATGTGATTCACCGCAAACACATGACTTCTACGGGGACTACCATTGGAAGTAGTTATATTACTTGAATCAAATTTTGAGAGACTACACAGGGTAGAGGACATACCATGATAAGGCTTCCAAACAGTGCACGGTACTTCTGATGCTCTAGCTTTTGTTGTAGTTAATATCCTGCTTTGATTGTAGTTCTATTACAAGAAAGTGTTCTCTGTCTCTTTATTCCATTCGCTCTTCTGTTCTATGCGTTGTATTATTTGGTTTTAGATGTTTTTGATTTTCCTCAACTTCAATGTTTGTTTGGCTAAGCTTCTAGCCAGTGAGATCAAGTTATTAGTTTCAAAATCAGCGCAATAAAAGCTTCTGCTAATTTTTGTGTGTGTTTGTTTGTTCTTTATTAATGCAATAAAAGCACTATTCATAGTTTCTGCTAATTTTTTAAAAATAATGAACTTTTTGAGGCCATTTCCTTACAAATGTCTATCAGTTAAGGTTTCATTATGTTTCCTTTGTACTTCCTATTATTATCTGATAGCTACAAATACTGAAAATGATCTAGAAGCAAACAACAATTTGCATAGACACTTTAGCCTATTCAGTAATGTGGAAAAGATGATAAGAAAGGATGATTTCTATGTACCATTAACACAAGAACTGACTGATTCTCTTTGTTTCCTTTCACTTGACTTTCCTTACTCTCAAAGAAAATAAACTTATCAGTTTTCCCTACGTGGACATTGATATGATTCACAAGAGTACTCTCAACTTTGTGTTTCCTCTGCCCCTCACGGAGTCCTTTATATGCAAAGGTGGGTGGTGGTGGTATCTCCAATTCCTACAGATTTCATACAAAACACTGTAAAACTGATGTTGACCATTGTGATCATCATCCGATTCTTAATTATGTAGTTCTATTTAAAGGAACCCATGTCCTAGATGCATCTATAGTGGAAGAGGTACGTTTTGAGTCTTACACCCGTGGGGAAGCTCTGTTTCAAATCAATATATCTTGAAGATCCACAATATTATACTTGAGGGAAGATAAGTTTCAAAAGGGTATTGTGGCTTATCTCTTTCAACTTGTCACTCTCTAGTGTTACTCATGTTGAGAAAAAGGTAATGTGATCTCCAACTTGTGAAAATGGGTGATCACAGAAGAATGGCTTCCAGTGAGAAAGTAATAGATTAATCTTAGAAGTGTTGTTTGATAGATATGGTGGAGATCACATAGATAAGGGAAAATGGTATGGGAAAATCATTTCTCCATAAAACATGTTTCCTAGTGCCAAACTGTTGTGTTGTGTGCTAGTAAAGTTATTGTCAGGGTATTAACTAGAATCTCAGGATCTGTAGCTATTACAGATACTATCTATTGGTGGTAGTGCAACTTCAAGGGAAAACCAAATATATCTTGCTTCAATGAAGAATCCAACTACTAATGCTAGCCTATCAGAGGAGTCGATATAAGGAGGTTTGCAATGTGTCAACACATTTCTTTAAACTTATTGTCCTTTGCTGAGTACCCAACATAGCCACACAGATGAATATTTGTGCACAACCAGTTTCCTAATAATGAGCACATTTAGGTTTTAACATTACAACATCTTACATATCTTAATTATACATTTAGGTATTATATATTATACTTTTAATTAACAAAACTATTAAATACATGTATGAAACTATTATAATTAAAATTTACTGAATAGATTTAATATTATATATAAAAATATTACAGTGTACAGTTTTTTTAAATATACTATTTTAATTATAGATATAAAATATTTACTATCAAACTTATTAAAAAAAAAGAAAAAAATAATAAAAATAAAATACAAATAGGAAAAATATTAAATTACATTTTATTTATCATATTTTAATAGATTTTTAATAAGATTTAACTCAAATAGTATATAGATTTATAATTATGTTTATTAGATTTTGTTATATTTCATCTTTTTAAGTCAAATTTACCACAAGTAGGCTAAAGATTTTTTTAGCTTAATTTATTCATTCTATTTGATTAGATATATTATGCAAACTTATCTCATCTAGTGTGGAGATCTGTTTTTATATATTTTTTACTCAATTTTTATTATAAACACTTATAAATAAACTTATTTGTAGTATTTATATTTTTATTATATTATTTGAACTTCAATTTTATTATTTTATGTAAAATTAATTTTACTCAATTTCTATTACATATTAATTATTTAGTTTTCAATGATAGATGATAGTTATGCTCCACCTAACATCCCTTGCCAATAGCTATTCAATTCTAAGACATTATCTTAGATCAGCATGCAAATAACATTTATGCTCCACTTAACATCCCTTTCCAATAGTTATTGAGTTTTGAAACACTATCTTAGATTAGCATGCAAATAAAAATTTGTTAAGTTCTTTTATAAAATCTTATTTTTTCTTCTATGTACAAGTTTATCACATGTTTAGGATATTAAATTAAAGAAATGTTTATTTCACTATTGATAGTGTAAAGTTTATATTTGCAGTTTAAAGGTATTCATTTGTAAAGTAAGAAAATTTTAACTAGCTCTTCTATTTTATGATCAATATTGTCATCTTCCAAAAGGCAAGCCACAAATTCTTATACATCACTTAGCATATAGTATATTGTTTGCCATTTTAAAAATGTAATTTCATTAAGGAATAGAAAATTCACATCAACCCAATGAGATTATTGACATCTCCAGTAGTTCCAGTGCCCCTATGCTATTGACCAACTCAACACCATTGATCAATCGCAATGAAAATTCTACAAGCCACATACAAGATTTTGCAAATGGCATTACATTTAGTTGCCTTGACTTGCTACAACAGGTAAAGGCCATTGTTCAAAACAAGCAAAGTGTCCAGGATTTGGACATTCAGTCAATGGAAGTAACAGTATATGAGTTCCACTCAACTTGTGAGAAGTTGGGTTCCTTCTGCACTTTCCTTTGTGAAATGAAAGCAGATGAATTCTACGGACAAGGTGGTTCTATCTACATAAAAGAAGTGTTTCAAAATTACTTGAATGATGTCTAATACACTTTCTCCCTGTAAATGTGTATATAGTATGTGATATAACCATGTAACTTTAGCTTTTACCAACTTAAGGATAGTTGGATATTTTGTAAATCCCTTAAAAAAATGTAAGCCAACCAGTATATTGTAAACAAGGCACTTTGCCTCATGATAAAAAAATATAATGTCACCTACTACAATACCATGTAACACATTTTTGCTTCAAAAATATATACACATACTATGTGCTCTTGCTATAATATTGGAGCTTCGTTCTTCACTTTTCCTTTTGGTTTGTATCTCTTTACTTGGTCCATATGTTTAAATTCCAAAAAAAATGGCATCTTCAATTGCATATAATTAAGAATAGTAGTTTATCTATAATGCATTGCAATCCTTTCCTCATTTCACTTCAACTAATCATAGTCTAACCATTGTGTTCACAACATTTCATTTATAACACTTTTTAAATATATATCGCCAACAAATGCTATATGTCTCCTTCAATAATTGTCTCATTGTTGCACCTACATTCCTTACAATTTGTTCACTTAGTAGAATGATAATATCGTACTCGCTTCCTCAAACCCAAACCCTTTACACTAAACTATTATTTTAAACAAAGTCCATTCTTTTAAAATATTTCACGTTTCTAGTATACTATATTAACATACATAATAAACATATACACCATACAACACATATTCCCATATGAAGGTTAACAAAATAAAATAAGCCACCACCCTATATGTTATTTATAGCTACAAAGATGATCTACAAAGTGTATGCTTCCTCAACTAGGACACAATCAAAAGGTTTCCTAATTCCATTGCACCCCAAAATGATTAACACATTTGCGAACCAAGTAGCTTTCTTTAATTTTATTGTATGTTCCTTCGTTGTTTATCCCTTGCTAATAATGAACTAGTGTTATATTTGGTTGTTTGAAAGCACCTTTTCTCTTGTGCCTTTAGCATAGAATGCATATTCAAACATCTATAGTGCTTCCAATTTACTTAGACTACTTAATAGAGTGAACTAATTTTTTTACTCACTACACTTTCTCTTTTTTTGTCTTACAAATGCAACAAGCTAACTTCCAAAGGCCACTATTTCGATATACACACCTATTCAGAATCACATTTATAGGTATTATTCTAAATTTACTTTTACACTATGCAACTTTTTTACACACTTTTATTAAACTAGTGTTTGCATGGTCGCATTCAACAATGTGTTGTGGCTTTTTCACACATTATCAAATTAGTTAGCTATATTTTGTTGGCTATACAACATATTAATTTCACACTTCACAAAGTATGCTTTTTATACGTCATTTAAAGTAAGTAATAGCTACCACCTGCAATTTACTTTTGCAAGGACTAGTTCGCTCTCTTGTCACAATGTATTCTTTGACTGAGAATGCAATTAAGTTGATCACTGATGGAAACAGACCTGCAACCCCATCTACAAGCAATAGATATTTCAATGTTTGGCCATGGGCCTGAACCAACCAATCGCTATATAGTACAACTATTTGATGGGGTGCATAAGCAGAAGGCTACACTTCCAAAATAGTACAACCACTACATAGATTCTGAAGAATTGCAGAAGGGCTCTATACTTAAACTCATTAAATATAGTTGCCCTGTTATTTGCAATTCAAGGTGAGCCACCATATTTTAGTGTTTTTCTACAATATGAAAAATGAAAAATTATAGATATCATTCTTGAACCCCTTATGTCACATCTCATCCTATTGATAATACTTCTTCAAATGTGTACACTTATAGGTGGATTTTCATATTGAAAATAGAAATCACATGTTTGCAGCAAGATATCATTGGCCAGCCTGCCTACCTCTTTGAACAACAAACCCAACAAGTACAAACCACATCTACAAGCCTTGATGACAGTGTTATAGTACCGCAACCACCTCTCCTGACAAAATATTCCTTGACCAAGAATGCAATCACAATGATGAATGATGGAAACCTAAACTTGCAACCCTGTCTACAAGCATTAGAAATTATACTGTTTGGCCATGGCCTTGAACTGGCTTATCGATATAGAGTGGAGCTCTCCGATGGGGTACATAAGTAGAAGGCTACACTTCCAATAAAGTACAACCAATACATAGCTTCTAAAGAGCTCCATAAGGGATCTATACTCAAACTGATATGATATAGTTGCCCTGTTCTTTGCAATTCAAGGTGAGCCACCATATTTCCATGCTCTTCTACAAAATTCCAAATAAAAACTTGTAGCTTAGCATCTTTTATCCACTATGTCACATTTGTTCCTTCTCAAAATAATTACTCATTTTACCTTTATAGGTGGATTGTCATCTCCAAATTAGAAATCACATGTTTGTAGCATGACATCATTGGTCAACCTACTTACCTATTTGGAGAGAAATCCCATCAAGTAAATGCTACAAGCTCAACTGCTCCATCTATGAGCATGAATAACAACGCCATGGTAACAAAGTTGCCTGCTCGAAGGGCACTTTTTGGGTTATGCTTGTCCCTACAAAAGAAAGACCTTCCCTCCAATATTACGCCTATTAGAAATTTGAATCCATTTCAGACAAGGTGGATTATAAAGGGTCATGTTACCATGAAAAAATAGATGCACCACTTCAACACAGAGAAGGGACAAGGGTAGGTCTTCTCTTTTGATATTATCGTTGTGAGTGCACTGAAATACGGGTAACCTACTTTAATGAAGTTGCAAACCTTCATTACATGAGTGTACATTTTGAGAAGTATATGCAATATCTGGTGGAACTATTAAGTTAGCTAATAGGTTGTACAACAAACTGAATAACTAGCTTGAAATTTGTTTAGTTGAGGATTCCAAAATTTCTCTCTTAGAAGATGACCTTGCAATTCTAAAACATCAATTCTCTTTCACGCCCTTCAAGGACATTTTAGAACTGAACAATAATATCCTTGTTGATGTTATTGGAATAGTCATATGTGTGGACTCAAGCTCAACCATAAGGAGGAGGGATGGGACTAAAGTTCTTCGAAGGAGCATCAAATTGATAGATACCTCTTCATCTACTATTAATATTACTTTATGGGGTCCAATTACTGAAAAGGAAGGCAAGCAATTGAAAGAGATGTATCTCTTAAAACATGTGGTCATACTTGCAATAAAGAATGGTCGTGTCACTGAGTATAATGGAAAGGTCATAAGCACTTTGGAAAGAACCCACATATTTATAAACCCAAGGATAGAGGAGGAAGAACAACTCAAATCATGGTTTGAATAGAATGGGACTGATGTCACTCCATCGAATACAAAACCGTTGGATGTGTTGGTTATTTTTTAAGAACCAAACTAATCTCCAGAAATACCTATGGAATTTTCCATTTCCAATACTTAGTACTCTATAGAGATTGGCCAACAAACGAGCAAAAGGCTGCAAAACTTTCACTCCTACACTTTGGGCTCTATGAAACCCGGGAGGGTGATCCCACAATGTATACTCAAGAATTCACACAATTATAATTAAATACATTGTCAATAACAAATACTTCTCACAAGGTCACTCAACAACATAGTACATCAAATAAGTTGGTAGCTCATTTATCAATGTCCAATACTTGGAGCATGAGAAGGAATAATTCAACACAAAACAACTACATCAATATCCATTTGAAAGTTTGTAAAATAAAGTGATTAGTTGATGAATCAACCTAGAAACTGAATCATGAACACTTTGCATGAACTAGTGCCTTTGTCCTAAGCACAGAGTCAATATCAACCTATATAACCAAATAACAACTCAATAATAACAACATAAAATCTCAAGAAATATTGCATTACAACATTCCCCTATTTCATTCATGATCGTTACTGTTTACAATATCCTAGCACCTAATTATCACAAGTTAATAATCTCATCCAAGCATTTACATTAATTCATTGAATTAACAAGTAGGAATGAAATTAAACATCCATTGAGAAATAATAGAGACAAACAAAAGGAATCCTAGATTACTTTCATTCATAGCTCACAAAACGGATACAAGGAGAGACAATATCCATGAAATTGGTATTACTTTGTATATATTTCTATACTGTTATCAGAATTACATACATAACAATGAACTCTAGACTTAAGAAAAAACTCTAAAACATGCTTGATATTCTTTGTACAATTCACAGTGTCGGTTGTAAAACAACTAATCCCTACTTTCTGGCCCTGAATTCCTTCTTATAGAAACAAAGGAGCAAAACAAGCCTCAAGCTAGAAAGTACACATGTCAAAATTCTATTGGACTGCTTGAAATAAAGATTCCCCAATTCAGTTGCATTGCATTCCCAAGAGGTGGGAGACATGTGGGGAAATGAAAGTAGTCTTCATTCGTTGTTGGGGATCCGATCCAATTTTCAAAAAGGTATCTTCAGATAGTTACCTCAAAATTTGTGCCCACACACACAAAGTGAAAGAAAGAAAGCATGACAGAAATAGAAGAGAAAAGACAAAAGATATGTCCACATTTGCAGCCTTGTCATCAATTTACTTTGAAGAAAATGCACTATATTTTCCATACTTTATCAAAAGCCTAATCAGTACTAAATCTAGGTTATGTAGTGCAATTCTCACCTATCCATTATTCATCATGGTTGCAAATTTCAAATTTTCAAATCACCACCCCACTATTTCATATCAAACCACCACTCCCTCCAAGTATCTACCCTTCCATGCTAGGAATTCATCTTCAGTGGGACAGTCGAAATTCATGACTTCATCAACCCTTTCTCTATAAGGTGCATACTTGGTGACAATTTGGTTAGCCTCCTTATCAAATACCAACAAGACAACCTCAACATGAGCTAACATATCCATATTCATCTTCAATGTATCCATATCAAATTTCTGACAAATTAACACAACTTGATCTGAAATAACTTTATTGGTTTAATTTTTCCACTCCTGTAGAGTTTTTATACCATCATCATCCCTTAGAATGGATGGAAGAAGGCCATGATGTGATTCATGGAAGGATTTTACCAACTCTTTTATTTTATTTTTCCAATGGTTCAACATTTTCCCTGTACATCCTTCAATCTTACCTATAAGAGTCATAGTAGGTTTAAACTTTTCAGTTGGATTGGTATCCTATTTAACTCCAATTGACATCAATACCAATTCCTTCTTCCTAGGGATCCAAATTTCCATGAGTGGAATGGCTCTTTCTCTGTCAATGTCAAAATTCCTAATAGCAGCCACCATGGATGAATAACTATGGTGAATAGTATTCAACTTGTCATTCACTCTTCTATTCAAATGTTCCAATATTGTAGTGGCAATTTTCATGTTGCTCTTGAAAATCTCCTCATCATGGCTATCACATTTCTCTTTATATTCATTTAGTTGCCTAAGCACCTCTTCCCTATTAGTATCTTCTATAACTTGTGTCCCTTCTGGTGTATTGGGTTCTACTATTGAAATGGGCACACTTCCCATGTTATATGGCACAATTTCCCATGAAGAACTTACTTCAGTAGTAAATTATGGGGGTACATCCTCTCGTGAAATGGTGGGGGAGTCAACATCATTCTGATTAGGCTTTTCAAGTTGCAAACTTTGCAACTTATCTTCGAACAGTGCTACCTTTGTCTACGACTACATATTTTATTGCTCAATTCTTCCATACTTAACCAACAAATCATTGTAATATGTTCTCAACTTATCCTTTTCTGCATTCACGAATTCTACAGTGGCTCATGTAAATTGTGCAACATGAACTGACATATTTGCTACTTCTAAGGGCGATGTTTCTGACACTCTTTTTATTATTAGGTCTTCACTGTAATTAGGTGCAAGCTCAGTAATATTAGGTTTTCTAGTACTTGGGGCTAGAGACCATATAGCCAAGGCTTCCCATTCCTCATTGAAAGCAAACCCCTGTAGTGCAAGTGTAGCTTCATCCTCTATATCATAGAGAGGCCTGTCACACTTCTTTATTGTGTCAAAAGCTATGGCAGAAGCTAAATCCCATTCTGACAACAACAAAATACCACTATTCCTTACCAATTATTGAACCTCTTTTGCAGTCATCTTTTAGAATCTAGCTTTCATTTCATTTAAAACCTTTTTATGGCTGATGGAATTTGGTAACTCTAGATGAAGGCTTCTTTCTATAGCCAAGTTTTTTACATATTCATCTCTTTTAGCTCTATATGCAAATTCCATAAAATCGTGAGACTTTATAAATGATTCATCATCTATAAAATTTGCACATGCTTCAACTCGCATATCATCTCTTCCATTGAGTCCAATAAGGCCATCTTTACTCAATCTCATACCTAATTGATGTGTAACCCTTACCATTGGTGCAATGGGTACTCCTTTCATTTCCTGCTATGATACCCAAATGTCATCATCATAGCCTTCGTCATCATAGTCCACTAGTCCAGTCACTTTGACCTTTTATTTTTTTAATGGTGGCTCTCTTGGTGGTATTTCACTAGGTGGTGGGGAATCAATGTGCACAATCTCAGGCTCTATTGGCCTTAGAGGATATGGTGGTGGTACTTGTGACACAGGAGAAGGAAGCTTGTGCTCCTCTTGTTGAGAAAAGGCAGGAGTTGCATCAATTTTCTTTGCCTTACTCTTTCTCCTTACAAAGAACTTTATTCTTGGTTCATCAGGGGTTGAAAATGTATATTTTTCTCCCATGGCAGGGATTTCTTCTCCGCTCTATTCTTCTACAATTGGGGTTTTCCCCTTATCCTTACTTATCACCCCTTTAGTCTCAAGGTGGCCTACTATTGAGTCAAAATTTTGGGATACGTGTTCCACCTTTTGTATTATGTCTTCAGTCTCTGGGAGAACCTTAAAATCAAGTTCTTCTTTCTTTATCTTTCTTTGCATCTTATTAAACGCAATCCACCTTTCCCTTCTCTTTTCTTGCTCCAGAGTGTAACACATTTCTTATCACATCCTTTGAATATTGGAAAATGTGCACAAATTTATAACTCTTGTTTCTTTCTTTTAACCAGGCCATAAAACCTTTAGGATCATATTTGATCCTCTCAACTGATCTTTGCATGTGGTAGGTTTTGAGTATATCAAGAATGTTATTCCAACCTCCCTTAGTCATCAAAAAATGAGAAAAGCAAGTGTACAAAGGAAAGAATGTTCCTTTTCCTTGATTCAATAAGTGTCCATTTTCAACACTTCCCATTTGCCACATCACCTCTAGGAAACCAATTATCTTTGGCACAAACTTTGGTAGCAAGTGAGGTGCTACCATGGAACCATATACTCTTAAGATAGTGTAATCAGGGTATGGGATAACATCTCCCCAATTATGATCAACTCCAAGCTCAAGCATTCTCTCCTTAGGTCTCAAGAAATCATGTAGAGCCATGGGAATTATAGGTACACTCACAACTAAGACTCTCCTTAGTTCTGAAGCAAACAAGTTCTGAAATGCCACATAATCATATGTCCTATCATCTTTGTCTAAAATAGTAGTCTAGCATTGCACAGGCAACTCCAAATCACCCTTTCTTCTTTCCAAAGTTATACTAGGCCCAAAGAAAACTACACCTTTGTATAAAAACATATGCATTAATAATGAATACCAGCTGAATCTCACTCCCAATTCACCTTTCTTCAACCTTATTAGTCCTTCATGCATTCTTTCTTAAAGAAACCTCACATAATCATACACTGCACAATACTGGGGGTGTTGAATATGGGTAGCCATATACATCCATGCCATTGGCATTCCTGTGATAGGATCATAACCAATTATTTGGAAAATAGAATAGAAGGTTTTCTAGAAGTAAGAAATGAAATAGCTAACCAGGAAAGGCTCTTTATCATGTGACCCTATTATGATCTTTTGACCTACAATTTCTACTAAGAATCTTGACAAGATGTGGACTTTGAATGCAATCTTAGTTTTATCATACTCCTACTTAAGAGTTTCCTCATTTATCTTATACATTTCATCACTCCATCTAGTGATTTGAAAATAAGACCCAATTCCTCCTTGTGATCTTGACCATTTCCTTCCCATCATATGTTCTTATTGTTCTTGTAGCTGGGTCATAATTGGCAGCCACTGCCTTAAGAAAGTCAACATCCATATAAAAATTTGGTACAATTAACTTTCCTAGGTCACAGTTCCAAGAGTTACCTACTAGGATACCCATATTTCTATTCTTGAACCAACTATAGAACAATTTCTATCCAGTATAAGGCAATTTCGCATCACTAATAGAGTTGTTCTTGTCAATTAAACCCTCTATTATTTTCAGCCCTCTGAGAAGCGGTTGATCCTTAGGTGTATCACTAGTCAAGGGTGGTAATTGGTCAGTAAGGTATTTATTCAAAGGTCTTTTAGGAATAGAAGCTTCCCCTTTAGAGGACGACACTTTTGATTACACCTTAGGAGCCATGACACAAGAGATATTGCAAGGTTTTTGGTTTTTTGGAACAAAACTTACGACTTTTGCAAGGGTTTCGATACAAATTATGACAATGTAGAACTAGAAAATTCCTTTTATGAACGTCAAACCTTAAAATGCTAAACCCTAATAGACTCAACAATTTGAAAAACCACAACTATTTGACAATTCTGATGAGAGGGAAATAATTCACTTACTGGTTCTCTTTGTAGGTTGACAATCCTAGTTCTAATGTCAGGAAATATTGAAAAACCACAACACAAGCTCCTTGAATGTGTAGAGTGTACTTTGCAATGTTGAATTATGCCTTTAAGGCAAGTATTAACAATTATGCAACTCCTTACTTCGGTAGCTCAATGTCCTTTCAGCTATTAAGGCTTGCTCGCATGAGCCAGAATAGCTTGCTTTCCTTCAAACTGAGTTTTGAATGCTAGTCATTGATCTTTTTGGAGTGTGAATTGATAGACGACCTAGATTTGGCTGGCTTGATTTGAAAGATCTGATTGTACACAACCGCAATACTTACCAAATGACAGAAAGCCACATGGAACCACTTCTATTGGCATGTGGGCTCCACCACCTTTTTGTTGATGTAGCCAAGATCCACACGTCTTCTTTCCCTTGCCCCCATGAGTCATAACCCATGTGCAACTCTCATCATCGGGGAGATAGGAAAAGGTCTAGATTAAATCTCTTAGCTTCTACATACACTTCTTAGTTCAAGACCATTGCTTGTAGCTTTATCCTTCGTACAACATCCATGACCCAGATTAAAATATCTTCAAACACGTGCCATATATCTGCATTAGTAGCGCACCTTTTATTTTCCACACCCCTTGTTGAAAATTTTAATTAATATTCACCCTTGCTCCAATGCTTCCACATTTTTTGAATCACTCCATGTGGCAAATACCTGCTTCCCCGTTGGGAGTCTGGTAGTAAAGGCGAGACCCATACAGGATAGCGAGGAGCGATCAAGATTAATCCATGTCACCTGCTATCGATCGTTGATTCATTTGAAAACCCTGTGACATACCACTTTGAAAACACTATGCCCACTGCTCGGACCAGACACACGACATCCGCCTGCTAGCTTGTATGACTATTTTAATGGGCAAGAAGAACAAATGGGCACGTGGGGAATGGTCCCGATGAGGCCACATCATTCATCACCCACCATTGATTTCCTTTGCCAATCAGTTGCACGCCTTACCATATACATTGTGCCCGCCAATAGTACAAGATACATGGCCTTCGCCCATGAGCTAGTGGGAATAAAATAATAAGCAATAAAATGGAACAGGTGTGCGAGCAACGGTGGAGATTTGCTTGCATCAACCAAATGGTAGCCAGGGGTCCTCATATTTGCACATGTCGAAATTGTTAATCTTAAAAGAGGGACCCGACTAAGATGACGAGATAACACCCATGGAAAAGATAATTTAAATTTAATGGGAAATACCTAGCCTGACTTAGGAAAAATTAAAGTGATAACCCAACTCATGGCAATCGGTAAAACAAGACCATGGGGGAGGTTACCTAATGGGTTACGATGGCATAAGTCATGACTTTAAAAGATTAAGAACTGGCAACAAGGGGTCAACAGAGAATTAAAACCTTGGCAAGGGTACAAACTCAAAGGGTTTTTCAAATAAGAATTTTAATAACTAAAACCCTTAAACAGTGACAGGAAACAAAACCCATAGTCCTCAGAATTAAGCAAGATTTAGGAGATGGAACATGAGAATTTTAGGGGTTCCATCAGGATGCACCTCTCGTGCTTATGAGGAAAAAAAATTTTGATATTGAAGAGCAAACTACCAATGTGAAACAAACTTTCCAATGCACTTTAAAAGCAACAGTGCAATACATAAGAACAAATTCATTATGCTATCCATCTTTCCCCCTTGAGTTAGATGGAAAACAATGTAAAAAGAAAGTTGTACATAATGATGATCAAACATGGTATGGTTCCAAGTGCAAAGCTACAACTACTAAATGTACCTACAAATACATACTCCAGCTAAAGCTCGCAGACCATACATGAATATTATGGGTTGTTGCTTTTGAAGAACCGACCACCAAACTTCTTGGAATGTCTGTAGATAATTTATACATGCTACAACTCAATCCCAGAATAGAAATTGAAGCTGAGACCATAGCCAAACGAGTGTTATTCAAGCAATTTATCTTCACAATCACAAATTCGTATGATTCAAGTGTTGCTTAAGAATAGGTAAAATCAATAATCACAAAGGTGGATGAGCTAGATTTTGTTGCAGAGAATTCACTCATGTTGGGTGGAATCACTAATATGTGTCATATTGCTAGTGTTTAGATGTAGCTCAAGCACTTATGTAATGTATATACAATTTTGTAACATTTTATATAGTATAATTTCTATACTTTTGATTCCATACATGGAATTTCAAAGTCACATGTGTATCGAATATATTGCTATTATGAAAATAATGCGATTTATCTCTTCCACCAAATTACTTATGCATATAGCATACCAATCGTATCTCAACTAATTTAAAAAAAAAAGAATGATCGAAGAAATCATAGCATTAATGTTTAGCTTTAATTTTGTATGTATTTGTAATTCTACATTTGATGATTATAGTTCATATTACCTTTACAGATGGTGACCTCTAACCCTAAAAGCATGCAATCTCATAAAAGAAGTCATAACTACTATATGCAACATAAAGAAGAAAACAACATTCGTCGTCATATGCAAACGTATAGGAAAATAGACAATACAAGCCAACGCACCAACCTTCTTCCAGTCAAACCAACACAACATTGAACCATATAAATGTACATCCCAAACTGAACACCCTTTTGACATAGGTTTGTCAAACAATACACACATCAAAATAAGTCCACAAGCTTACCACATTCCAAAAAACTTTATAGAAGCTTCTAAATGATTTTGTTCAAGATTAGATAAACTATCAAACTTGCCAACTTGTGCAATTTGCCATGAATTCTACCCAGGAATGCACACCAACTCAACACAAAGTGGTCCAGTTTGTTTTAGATGCTTTCATGAGAAAGGTAGACATCATTTCTCAACAACTAATTTTATGGACCCAGGAGTACAACCTTACAAACTACAAAAACTAACACAAGTCGAAGAAATGATTATAGCACGAGTCAATCCAATAATACAAGTAACAAATGCTCGTGGAAGCCAATACAAATATAGTGGGCACACAATTTATTTCCCGCAAGATATCAAAACCATAGAAAAATACTTGTTGCATAAAATTGTAAACCTGGATGTGTTGGTGGTTTAAAGAACCAATACAAAAGGTGACCATTATGACTGCTACATTAGTAGGCATTGTGTGTGGGCTGCACTAAAATATAAAATCACATATGACACGTATTACAAAGACATTAGGTGGATTTTGCATCTCTTGAAGAGCTCCCTGATACAAATACAAAAATTTACAATATGCTTCATAACATTATTGTCGACAAAGACAATATGGTTGCACCAAACAATTTTTTGACATTTTACGTGGACCCACCAGACATTGAATTCACTTGCTCCTCATCCTTCATGGCTAGGCTACCAAATAAACGTTGTGAACTAGAAATCATAAAAGAGACATTGCAAGTTAGAGATCACAATGACACCATTATTGATTGGCCAACACTTGAGTCCTCACCAGTTAATGAATACAATACTGAGGGCCTTTTAGACATGGCTTTTCCTTCACTGTTTCCCAATGGTAGTGCACTACATTTACAACCTCACTATAGACAAGTTGAAACACATGAATATGTGTTGCACCTAATGAGGTTTCACGACAATAGGTTTGGAAGGCATCTAAGGTTTAGATATTTTGTCTTGAACCTGTTGATGCGCCACCGAAGCCAAGGTGTTGCCTCTATTTTTGTCAAGAAAAATGTTGAGGATTGCATACCAACCACCATAGACAGTCTTTGTCTCCATTTACAAAAATTTCTTGACACTAAAATAGTTGAACAATTGATGCATTATGGATCATCCCTTAGAGGCACATGAGCATATTGGAATAAGTGTCATGGTAAATTGTCAAACATGATCAACCAAATAGGCTCCCCCACACTATTCTTCACATTAAGTGCTACAAATACCAAATGGCCTGATTTACACCAACTATTTACAAAGGCAATGCAAACATCAAGAAACAATAAAGACCGCATAGATAACATTGTTATGAACCCACACACCACATGCTTATACTTGCAACAAAGATTCACAACATTCTGCAAAGAAGTCTTAGAGAAGCTTTACTATGCAATAGACTACTGATATAGCTATGAGTGGAAATATCGAGGGTATGCACATGTACATGGCTTCATTTGGCTTGAAGGTGCACCAAACATGGAAAAACTTGACTGGAGCAATCATGCAAATGTAGACATAGCAAAATCATTCTTTGACAGATATGTTAGTGTGTGGAATCCTTGAAATCTAGGAGACAGGAACAACACACACCATCGGTCTTTGCAAAGCGATCCATGCTTACTAACAACACCCGAAATCTTCACTACATATACACTTTCTGACTACAAATACCTATATCTCTAGGTGCTCACAGGCAGTTACCACTATGCATGGCATGGGAAATTCAATACATAAATCCCAAGGATTGACAATTGAAAGAGAAAAAATTGATGTAGATAAAAAAGAAAAAAAGAAAAAGGATTGACTTTTACAACTATATAAATCAATACACAGACATAGGATCAACCCATTGTTTTCCTTTGATCGATACTCAAGAATGAAGAACAATCCATACACAATTATCAGGAAAAAATAAGAGCTCAGACTATGTCTTCTCTCTTTATGATGAGTACAAGTACACATACATAAACACACCACTCTCTCCAACTATTCTCCAAATGACCACATACATAAACATACATTATCTTAGCCATCAACTATTCTCCAAATGACCACACACACTCCAAATTATACTCCCTACCATCCTTACCATGCCTCACATATCCATTGATCCTTTCATTTATCCATCCATCCACCCATTACATTCCATACACTGCTACAAACTAGGGGCAACAACTTACATCTTTCTTTAAGAAAACATCATGATATATACCCATCAACTCATAATATAAATTAGTATTTGTCTGTTTAGAGGATTATGCCATCGTAGTTTACACATACATATAATCTTTTCATAGAATAAAGGAGTATGCAAAACATGCTAGAGGTATTATCTATATATTACAAACAATTTGTATTTAATTCAAACAAAATTGTATATATTTGGGAGTACGCAAAACATGCCAAAGGTGTTCTCTATATATTACTGACATTTTCTATATAGTTCGACAAAGATGGAATAAACACATTGTATGTTTACTTATTTATTTTGTGATAGAAATGGTTATACACCCATTACCTTCTCGTAATGTCTATTTTTCTGCTGTGAGATTAAAACATTGTTTGTTCTAATACTTATGTCTATACAAGTGTTAAACTACATGCCACTCCCCTTCTTACTTCTCTATATTTTTCTATCGGCGTAACCCTTGCACCCTGTTGATGGGTATCTTAGCAGTTTTTCAACACAGGTAATGCATAAGTGCATCACCTCTCTTGAAAGGTAGAAATTCACAAACAAATTACCAATCGCCACCCCAAGGTCTCTCATGTGTCAGATCATGACATGCATGGAATTTCTCAGTTGATATTTGATGTGATTTTTCTGGTAATCACAGGGCATACTTACGTAGTTGGATGTGTGATGAATCTTGAAATGGAGTTCCTAAGATGAGCAGTTAGAGTGTAGTTTTTTGTAGGTTCGAACATCAATCATAAACTCCTATTTCACCGTAAGATTTGGCTTCACAATGTGTAGTGAACCTTAGCATAGGTCACTTATAAAAAAAAAAGAAAAAGAGAAGGGGAGAAGAGAGGTTCATGGATCTAAAACTAACTATGAACAATGATCATGGAGGGTTCTATTGTAGACAACTTTCTTAAAACAGAACTTCACTTAACCAAAAAACTCACAGTATCATGAAACTTGTGCTAGCTTCTAAGGACTGCAAATGTTCTACCACTCATTCACCATAAACATGCATGAACAAAAGATAAAAGTTTGGAGCAGCTTTCAATTTAAGTCCAGACTAACTTTACACAACTATCTACCATCAGCAAACAATAAAAATTATGGACAAGAAAGGCATCAACACAATAGAAATCTGCACAACCATTGAACAACATTGATAAATCTATCTAAGCAATCTAAAACCATGAAGAACAACAAAGTAAATCTATCTAAATCAACTAACTATGGGAGATGAATCATGAAACATGCAAAGAAACTCAAGAATCCACCAAAGTCAATGAATTTCTATTAAAAAATTTGCAGCATGTCTTTACAACAATTCAACTCTCTTTGAAAATGAGAGGAGACCCCCTATTTATAGTGTTCAAAAAGCAAAATGAATGGCCAAGATTGATTTGCATTGTGTGGCCAAGATTCACTAAAAACTAGGGTTTCACCTAACCCCAAATATATCACAATTTAAAAATACATTCCTTGTCTTTTCTCTATTTTGTCCTTTTGTGGCAACACTGTAGCACTTTTGTCTTTTGCTGATTGCCCTTCCTGTAGCTATTTTGTGAGGAGCTTGTCATCAACGATCAAGTTTCCTTCCTGCTTCTTCAAAGTGGTATATTCTAGGAACTTGCAAATTAATGCTTGGAGTTTCTCAATCTCCATTATACTAGACTAGAGCACCTTGTAGTTCCATTGTTTAGATTGGTTTGTAAGCGTGTCACAATCTTCATCACACTTAGTTGTATTGTATCTGACTTGTTTAGATTGGGTGAAGGCCTGGGTAGAAAAATTCATGAAATCTGTGGTAAGCTCCCCTAACATTCCCTCTTCCATCTTCTAATAGAAATAAGGCTTTACCTTTCTTGGATCAATCTCAATGGTGGGCACATCGTAGCCTATCATCAATTTCAAATATTCAATACAATGTATCCTAATGTCCTTGCCCCAATCAATGTCTGGCTCCGCCTTGTAGAGGACTTGCTCCAACATCTCTTTCCTGTGGTTGAAGTCCATCTTCCACATTTCAACCAACCAATGATCGTCCTCCGTGGATGCAAGGTCTTCCTTCAATGTTTTGTGAGGCAGCTTGAGGATGGCCTCAATTTTAGGGTAGGTGGATTCATATATCCCTGGGAAGTTAGTGCAAAAATTCTGCATGCCCTCAAGGGGCTTTTGGACTTCCAAGAATTTATTTACTATCCTGATACCACGACTGATGCCCATGTTTCTAGCGTACAAGACTTGTTGGAACCAATCCTCCATAGTTTTAGTCTAGTTCTTCCTTTTCTCAAGCTTGTCGATTTGTTCCTTGAACAATAGTTGTAATGGAGTCGAGGATGTGGTGGGTAGCTCTTCCACTGATGACTATTGTTGAATACAGGCCATCAAATCAGCCAGTTGTGCCTTGAGTTCTTCCTTGGAAATCTTATCCTGCTACATTAGATGTACCGCCGTGGCAACATATTTCTGAAGGTGATCTATTTTCTTGTC
>VDFB02281492.1:1062321434-1062626720 GCA_007258455.2 Sequoia sempervirens
CAGCTCTTTTGACTCTCTTAGTAGAAATATTCAATTATTTCTTCTTTTTCTCTAACCATGAAAAAAACATCCTTTGGAAGTGTGACCAATGATATAGTATAGGTTAACTACACCTGATCCATATGGATTTGAGGCATATTTAATCCATTAAGCATCAATCCCAATAAGATATTCAATGTAAACAAAGCAAAGAAGCTATTAAAACTATCATGCTAAAAACATGAAATCTTGAAAAACATCTATTCTAGACATTGAAACTTATCCTATTGGGGGAGAGGTGTCCCATTGATGTGGAATGGCGACCCTTTCCCAATCCCTTGGATAATATGATCCTTTCCAATCGATTTTATTGATTAAAATCAATGGAAACTAATGAAAAGTTGAATGAAAGCATGATAAAAGCTAAATTAACATGATAAAAGCTAAGATGTTTGATGAAATTATATGCAATCCTATTCTAAATGTGCACAAGATTCAAAAATGCAATCCCTAGATTCCAAAATATACTAAATGAATGCAAACTAAGTTATCATGGAAGCCATTAATGGATGCTAAGTTAAGAATGCATGAAAATTAACCTAAAATGCTTTTAAACATAAAACATGGATGCAAATGAGTGTGATTTTCAACAACATAATTTTGCTTTGAAAAGGCGGATCCCAATTTAATGGATGCAAGGTCTATTTATAGAATAGGCAAAAAGAAATTGATGGTCAAGATTGAAAGAATCAATCAATGGTCGGGATGGAAAGAAGATGGAGGCATGGATCATGGATTCCCATCAAGGGTTGAGAATGCAAGTTGTTATTTAATCAAGGGATCACAATCATACAAAGAAGCGCACTTTCAAAACTTGCTCAAAAAGTTTGTTGAAAGTTTGTTACAGAGAAGAATATTCCCTTTTTGAATGAGTGAAAGG
The DNA here is from genome assembly GCA_007258455.2 of Sequoia sempervirens. NCBI lineage: Eukaryota > Viridiplantae > Streptophyta > Pinopsida > Cupressales > Cupressaceae > Sequoia > Sequoia sempervirens. The sequence goes on from VDFB02281492.1 coordinate 1,062,322,354, forward strand.
GGAGAATATTCTCATGCAAGTGGATGAGGAAAATTAGCATTTAGTTAATTAAAACAATTTTTTAATGTGCAAAGGGGAGGGATATTCCATAAGAATATTCCCTTTTGGAGGAATTTAGGATTTAGCATTAAATAATTTATTTATTTAATGAAAGGGGGGATTAGGATATTTAATTAAATAACTAGGATAACTAGGATTTATTTAATTAAATAAGAAGACATAAGAAGGCTAATTAAATAATTTGCATTATTCGATTAGACAGGATGAAAGGTGAATATGACAGAAAGTGAATTAACCTAATTAGATTAATTAGATTAATACATGAAAATGAATCTTTTGATTAATTAACTAGGTTAATTTAATCAAATAAGTGAAAAGAGGATGGATTTAGGATGAAACGGTGTTAATATATTAGATTCGAGTGTGTAGTATCATTCAGGACATTTTTAAGTGTCTACATGTTGCCCCTCTTTGAAGCGAGGTACCTATTACGTTGGTTCAAAGACTGATGCATTTCGAATTAAAACTGCTGCTCAGGTAAAAAAAAAGAAAAAATTGATTTTTTTGGATGCCCCACTATTGCCCCAACAGAAGGAATGAGCTGGTTCCCTACCCCCTCGAGAGATCGGGCAGAAATATTGATTTTTGGGTTGATCTCTCAATAAAGGTAAAATATTAATTCAGGTGCCAAAACATGCCCCAAGATGCAAAAAATAGCCTCAAAAAACAAAAAATTGGTCAAATAGGATGCACAACATGGTAATAAGTAAAACAAGCCAAAACCCTAGCTTTTGGCTCAAATTAGGGAAAAAAAACCCTAAATTTTAGGCTTAAATAGGTGAAAAGGTTGCACTTCCAATTCATTTGCGCATTCACACTTTAGCAAACTTGTGCATTTTGAGCTCTGATACTCTGACAAGATGGCCCACTGTGCACTTCCAGTTCACCTTTCTGACCGGGATCAAGAGTACCAGCGCTGAGCAGACGTTGGACCTCAGGTATGTGACTCGAAACTTGTCTCAATTTTCACATTTTAGTGCATTTATTAGTACGTCTAAATTAGGTTTTCTAGGGCATCATTGTATAGCGACACGCAAAAGGAATCAAAAGTGTTGCTTAGTGATGCACTTGTTGTTTAGTGGCACACCAATTTTTTTTGTTCTAGCGATGCATTTGATTAGGGTGTCATGCGGTTAGAATAGAATTGCATAGGATTTTTTTTAGAGACGTGCAAAAGTGATGGGCGACGCACTTTTCAAATAGTGAGGTGCCCTCATTTTTAGTTATAGTGGCACACCTCAATGCCGATGCGCAATTGAGTATTGCAATGTGCGTCGCCGAATTGGTGATGCACCCCCTAAAATGATATAGTGACGCATCCTCAAAATGGCGACACTATTGATTTCAGCAATGCAATTGATGTTTTAGGATGCATACCCTTTGATTTTGATCAATTTTCATATTTTTAGCCAATTTGACGTTGTGTGTGTGATACGTGCAAGAGGATCTATAGCCATTGATGTTGTGGGAGCATCATTCTGAGATTTTGGTAGTGGCACAAGACTTCGATGACCTGGAGGTGGAGCAACTAGGGATGCTCGGATTAGGGTTTATTGCTTTCAAGCTAGAGGTACAAGATGTGCCTCTCGATGATTACACATTTGTTTTTGCAAGATCCCAGAGTGAGGTTGAGTGGGTAGCTCAGATTGATTCCATTGTGGTGATCAATGAGTTCAGATAGCTGGTTTCCCACCCATGGGCTTATGATTAGGGATTACCAAATGCAGGGACTACCCCTAGATATGATGCATGGTTCAAACCACGTGTTCACTTGACAGACCCAACAGGGGGATACCCTGGTGGGTGAGATAGAGGCAAAGGCAAAGGTAGAGGAAAATTCAAAGGTAGAGGTAGAGGTAGGGATGGGGGCAGACAGTAGCTCGATCAGTAGAGGGTTCATGTGTCAAGGGATGGAGAGTAGCTTTGATAGGATCAGGTTCATCAGGACCCACGATATCAACCTAATTAGCAGGATGGATAGGTTCTAGGGGCACCACCGCCACCCCCACAACCTTTATAGCCAAATCCATGGGATGGGAAAATTGTTGCCCTCACAACAAAGAGGGATCAATTGTGTCAGCAACTTTAGGTGATGACCGTTGAGAGAGATAGAGAGGTTCAGTTGTGACAACAACTGGACCTATAACTGGCCCAAGAGATTGGGCACAGACAGTAGCTTGAGGCTATGACAGTGGCCTCGTAGGGACAGGTGGTATTAGCCAAATTATACAGAGAGGCAGTCACAAAGGCTACTTATTATTGGATGCACTACCATCGAGGCATCCCTTGGGAGATGAGACAACTTGACTACTCTCAGAGGAGTGGGGAAACACAAAGGGTAACTGAGGATCAGCCATCAGTCAGACCTGGCGAGTCAAGCAACCACCAGGGATAGACACTTTTTAGATTCTTTTCCTGATTATTTATACAGATACACATTCATAGGCTCATTTTTTATAGCCTTGTGTATATTGTATTTTGGATGATATTTATACACATTGATTCAAATATTGTACCATGACAGTCATTTTTTGATATATATCAAATGATTCAGATTTATGATGTGATGTGCCTTTATTTCATGCTTTATGTATGTATGGATGCATATGATATGATGTGATGTTACATTTATGTGTTATGATTATGTATGGATGCATTTTTTTATTTATGTTTATGTGATATGCGATGATGTAATGTTTATGATATGTGATGTTTATGAGATGGATGCAATGCAACATGGATATGTTATCTTCTTTTTCAGTATCTTTGTATGATATGTTATGACATGTTATAATATACAGATGAAATGATATGCAGGATGTATGGATGGATGCATTTCTTTTTCTGTACTTTTCCCATGCAATCTATGATATTATGTTGTTTGTACTTATATGGATGATGCATATGTTTATGCGTATGATATGGATGCGATGAATAATAATGCAATGTATTAAGATGCTTAGAATAAAAAATCTATATTATCCTAAACAACTTAAATGATAATGATGATGCATTGGATTATGTTTTTCATTATTATGATATGCTATGATGATGCGAGATGTATGCATGCTGATAATTTTGTGGATGGAGGATGGATGCATGATGATGTTTTTGTTGACTACCCTGATACTAGGTTAGTGTGGAAAGAAGATAGAAGAATAAAATTATTTGACCATTGATTTTGAGATTGATTCAAAAAGTCCAACAAGTCCATGATCCATCGAGAATTTATTAGATATGGTGATGAGATGGATGATTCAAGCTCATATCTGGGATTGGGACTTTCTGTCATTCCTTATGTTTGATATAACACATAGACATGATGCATCATGGTATTGATAACTAGGATGGTGTTGTATCCAATGACATGGACTTTGACTTTGCAAACAAATGGGATAGTTCTTGTTCACATCTTGACATTCAGAAACCTCGTTGGAATGTAGTTTAGAAGCTTAGAATATATCAAACCAAAGCATACACAATAGTCAACAATCTACTCCAAACAACCTCCCTACACACAACTAAGAAATTATGTGCCAAGATTATTTTACAAGAATACCCACAAGCACACTATTAAACATTGCAAGCATGAGATATACTCCTACTGTCCTGCAGCTTGCTGATAGTTCCACTATTAAACCTGATGGTATAGTAGAAGATCTTGTGGTAACTCTAGACTCTTGGGAGTACCCAACAGATTTCATGATTCTTTCTCCTAAATCTACACTAGGCGAGTATCCCATTATTCTTGGAAGGCCATGGTTAGCAACAAAAGATGCCTATATTGGATGTCGATTAGGGGACATGACCATTTCTAGTGGACAGAGCACCAAAAAAATTGTTCTCTACCCTCCTACTTAGCCATCCCAAGATATGGATAACCCCATATGGCCACATGTTGGTGAAGAGGCTGAGGAAGCTAATTTTGTGGCACAACTTATGATGTTAGGAAAAAGTTCTTTCATGTAGCTTCAAGAGGAAGATGAGGTATTGTCTAACATAATCCAGAACCATTGTGAGGTGGAGGAAGCATCATCCTCAAATACATCTAGTTTTGTTGGTCCAGTGAAGACCCTTCTGCCTACTCTTCCTACAGTTGAACTTCCTATAGCAATAGGTATGTCTAATACATTATTGCCACATGAACTCAAGGTACCAAGTATTAGTGAAACAACTATGATAGAGTTAACCACACAAGTGTAAGCGTCAGAAGGAAAATACTTGAATATTAACAACAAATTGACTCAAGAGCAGCAACTAGCTTTGACAAATTTATTGAGGACCCACCAACATGCGTTTGCATGGGACTATCATGATATGAAAGGCTTGGACCCCAAGATTTGCACTTATAGGATATACATCAAAGATGATTGTACACCAGTGAGGCAGCCACAAAGAAGAATTAATTCTACATTAAGAGAAATTGTAAAAGGGGAACTACAAAATTTGCTAGATGCATGATTTATCTACCCCATTTCAGATAGCCAATGGGTTTCTCCATTGGTGATTGTGCAAAAAAAGGTAGGGAAGTGGCAATTTTGTGTTGATTAAAGGGAACTCAATGCTGCCACCAAAAGAGATCGCGTTCCCCTTCCTTTCATAGACCGAGTTCTAGATTCACTTGCAGGAAAACAATACTTCTCTTCTCTAGATGGATTCAATTGGTATAACTAGATCCAAATTGCACTTGAGGACTAGGAGAAGACCACATTTACATGTTCATGGGGGACCTATGCCTACTCGGTATGGAACCATTTGACTTATGCAATGCACCTACAACTTTTTAGAGGGCAGTCATTAGCATATTTTTAGATATCTCACATGATTGCATGGAGATTTATATGGATGATTTTACTACCTATGGTGTTGATTTTAATGAAGCATTGGAAAATATTAGGAGATTCTTAAAGACATGTGAAGAGCATAATATGTCGTTAAATAGTGAAAAGTGCTTCACGATGATGTAGGAAGGTGTAGTCCTTGGCCACTACATCTCTCACCAAGGAATTCAAGTAGATCCTTCCAAGATTGAGGTGATCACCAATCTGCCTATACCTACAAAACAAAAATATGTTAGGAGTTTCTTGGGACATGTAGGTTATTATAGGTGTTTCATCAAAGACTTCAGCAAAATGGTAGCACCATTGTACAATCTCCTAACTAAAGATGTTGAATTCCAATGGACAGAAGACTGTAACAAGGCATTCGCTGACTTGAAAGCAACTTTAACTCATGATCTTGTACTCAAAGGTCCTAATTGGGAGCTTCCTTTTCACATCCATACAAATGCATCAGACTATGATATAGGAGCAGTCCTGGGACTTAAAGAAAGAGAAATTGAAAATGTTATTTATTTTGTCAGCAAAAACCTACAAGGACCTGAATTTAATTATACAATGATAGAAAAGGAAATGTTGGCAGTAATATATGCACTTAACAAATTTAGGTACTACATAACAGGCTATCGGTTCTTTGTGCACACCGATCATGCAACCATTAGATACCTCATGAATAAACCCCTAATCTCAGGAAGGCTAGCAAGATGGTTATTGTTGATGTAGGAGTTTGACATAGCCATTGTGGATAAACCAAGGAAGTCCAATGTTGTTGCAGAATTTATTTCAAGGCTGACTACATCAGAGGACAATTAAGTCATTGATGACTCTTTCCCTAACTTATTTTCCATTAGTGTGCATACACCCTAGTATGCTGACATAGCTAAGTATCTGGTCACAAGGAGAGTTCCTCCTCACTTCTCTCCAAAAGAGAGAAGGGTGCTCACTGAGAAAACCTTTCCTTTCTCATGGATTACAGGATGCTTGTCGTACATTGGACCAGACCATGTCATGAGGAGATGTGTGAAGGAAGATGAGACATATGATACATTGCATACATGTCACAATGATCCCTGTGGAGGAAATTTTGCAGCCAAGAGGACAACAATGAATATTTTGAACACAAGATATTACTAGCCCACACTCCACAAGGATGCAAGTAAGTATACTAGGAAGTGTGACAGATGCTAGAGGATGGGTTGGCCAACTAAGTCTGATGAGATGCCTCTTTACCCATAGGTAGTCATCACTCCATTTGATAAATGGGGACTGGATTTTGTAGGTCCCATTGATCCCCCATCAAATGGTAAATCATACATCTTGGTTTACACTGAATATGTAATGAACTAATGCAGCTTGTAATCTTATAACAGGAAAGAGGGTTTTATATAAATTTCTTGAGCTAAACATACCTCTCGATTATCATGCTAAACAACATAACTTATACAATTTTAAGGCTAGGAGTACTACCACTTCTTTCATTTTTCCTATTTCTTCTATATAGGTTATCCTTTGAGAAACAATTCAAAAAATCAATGAATCTATCTCTGTCTTTCTTGGGGGTATTGGAATTTACTAAGGAACTAGTCTTACATTCTTGTCTCAATTTACACATCTTTCCTTCACATTTTCTAGAGGTGGCTTTTTACAATAGTGGAAATTACTTGTATACGCAACTTCATATTCACAAAATTTTGCAACAACATTTAGAGAAGAGAACTCAACTGCATTTACTATTCCTTGTTAAACAAACAGCCAATGGAGAAACAAGCTCTCCACCCAACCGTAATGGATCATTGAGCTTGAATCTCTTACCATTCCCCTGAGCCAAGAGATTCTACCAGGACCCACATGAGGATACTCAATAAACATGGAAGAACACAAAAAAAACCCATTTCCCTAAACACAGAAATCTCCACCACAAGATTCAACTACATTTTCAGGAGGAGACCCAACACAACAGCATCAATGCATCAGGATTATATATGCACTAGTAAGACTAATAACAATACATTGCCTCTCAACTGGATAAGGCAGCTTAGGATCATTAGGGTAGACTTCTTCGTTCATTCCAACCCAGTCTCCATATTGTTGTATTTCTTTTCCTTCCTCCCAGATACTATCCACCACCAGCCCCCCCCCAAGAAAATCCCCTAAAAAACACATTTTTAACCTCCTCCTCAAGTACCCTAACCCTAGGTGCTTGCATTGGAGGTTCCAAAAATTCTCATCACAACCCTAAATTCCCCTTTTTTTAACCTACCAAAAACTTGACCTATCAGCTTTTTTTTGGGTTTCACTTTCCCCTCCCAAAACTTGACCTATCAGCTTTTTTTTGGGTTTCACTTTCCCCTCCCAATTTATGACACACAAACACACTCTCCATATCCTTTGTTTAAGTTCCATTTTCAGATAAATAAGGATGCTTGGGATGTTTGGCTCACAATAGGTAATAGTATTTAACTTAGGGTTTCCCAAAACAATAATCAAATCAATTCATGATGTGAAATAAGGTAGTTAGGGTCCTGGAGAACCTCTTGTTTTGTCCATTGGGTGTTTGCATACCTACACACTTTTTCCAATGTCAATTCCCATAAAATAATAAACCAAGGTGATATGTTCATTATCATATTTTAAATTGATGATTTACATACCTCAACATGCTCGGTTGAAACCACTCATATAGTTGTAACCTATTCTAGATAATACACATGCACAAACCTTTTCCACTCATCATTAGCAATTTATGATTTCAACTCCCAAACTAATTAAAACATGATTATTTGATTTCAAACCAAACTTGAGGTCCTAAGAATTGTATTTCAAAAAAGGTTGAGCATTTTGAATCACCCTTACCTTTATTAATTGCATATTAACCCTTGGTTGGTTGAGGCCTATTTTAAGATAACATAATAATTTCAATTCACTTTTATATAATTTACTCATAAATCATATTTACATGATTACTTGGCTCTATGGCACTTATGATACTCAGTTACTTGGTTCTATGGCACTTATGATACATGATTACTTGGCTCTATGGCACTTATGATACATGATTGCTTGGTTCTATAACACTTATGGTACTTAGTTACTTGGTTCTATGGCACTTATGATACATGATTACTTGGTTCTATGGCACTTATGATACATAATTACTTGGTTCTATGGCACTTATGATACTCAGTTACTTGGTTCTATGGCACTTATGATACTTGGTTACTTGGTTCTATGGAACTTATGATACTTGGTTACTTGGTCCTATGGCACTCATGATACTCAGTTACTTGATTCTATGACACTTATGATAATTAGCTACTTGGTCCTATGATGCTCATGATACTTAGTTATATGGTTACATGGTTCTATGGTTTTGTAGTCATCAACATAGTGGTTCTACATATACATAGTAATCATATGGAAAAGCCTCAATGATATGGTTATGGATGAGATGTGGGTTATTTGTGATTAGTGATCAAAGAGGAGAAATCATGGGTTATCTACAAAATGGTAAAATATGAGATCATGTCAGTGAGGAACTAAATCCATATCCTGATGTTGCAAACTTGGTGTAGGGCATATTAATATTGGGAAATTGTTACAAATAATAGAAACCCTCAAATTTAACCTTGCATGCTTCGTTTGTATACTTATTGTTATGGAAAGGAAAAATAAAGGATCATGTGTTTAATAAGAATAATTTGTGATGTTACCTAAAAAGGTAAAAGAAGGTACTATTGAATAAACTTTTATTTTCCCTCTTATTGGGAGAACTTGTGAGAAAATTTCTTCATACGATGTAAGAGAAATAGTTCACCAGAACTAGGAGCTAGAAGCCACCTTCAACAAAGGGATATAATACAATGTGAGAAAATTATGTTCTACAACCCTAGTGACTTCCAAGAGGAATTCAAAGCTAAGGGGAGGAGGATGTAAGACCCCACCTCATGTGCATTAAATACCACTCTTTATGCTTCCTTAGGTAAGCCCTATTATTATGACTAGGCAAGTCAATTGATGGAGTATGCAATTTTATTTTGATAAGAATTTTGTGAATAAGTCACATAGGGCATGATGTTAAAATATTAATGATCATTTTAGTATATGAACTAAATTAGGAATTAATTGAAAATATTAGTATCTAGTAGATTATAACAATTGATTATTATTATCACTTATTATTGCCTAGTGACAGAAATGATATTTAAACTTTTGCAAAGAAAAAGAAAAGAAAAGAAAAGAAGGGTCTTATACTTCTAAAATTTGAATGCACATGATGATGCCATTATTCATTAACTAGTACTACTAGTTGATTATTATAGAATAAATGCTTCTTAACTTCATATGATTGTATACCCTCATAGATGGAATCGAGAAGTGAATTAATACTTTCACTTGCCTCTCATTTGAATTCTAGCATGGGTGAGGTAGTAACTATGCCTTAATCGTAGCAAGGTTGAAGCCTATCTTGAATTTTGATGCATTGCCAAGGTAAATGACCCTATAATTTTGACTAAATGGTTAACTTAAATGTGAATCCTTATCTTGTTTTTAATTCATGTGGAGGAAATTTTAATACTATAATCCTCCTTAACTCGAGCTAGTATAAACAAGAAAATTTGACAAAAAATTGGTAGATGTAAATATGATTTACGAGTAAATTATATAAAAGTGAATTGGAATTATTATGTTAGCTTAAATAGCCTCAACCAACCAAGGGTTAATATGCAATTAATAAAGGTAAGGGTGATTCAAAAGCCTCAACATTTTTTGAAATACAATTCTTAGGACCTCAAGTTTGGTTTGAAATCAAATAATCATGTTTTAATTAGTTTGGGAGTTGTTATCATAAATTGCTAATGATGAGTGGAAAAGGTTTGTGCATGTGTATTATCCAGAATAGGTTACAACTATATGAGTAGTGTCAACTGAGCATGTTGAGGTATGTAAATCATCAATTTAAAATATGATAATGAACATATCACCTTGGTTTATTATTTTATGGGAATTGACATTGGAAAAAGTGTGCAGGTATGCAAACACCCAATGGACAAAACAAGAGGTTCTTCAGGACCCTAACTACCTTATTTCACATCATGAATTGATTTGATCATTGTTTTGGGAAACCATAAGTTAAATGCTATTACCTATTGTGAGCCAAACTTCCCAAGTGTCCTTGGTTATCTGAAAAATGGAACTTAAACGAAGGATATGGAGAGCGTGTTTGGGTGTCATAAATTGGGAGGGGAAAGTGAAACCTAGAAAAAAAAGCTGATAGGTCAATTTTTTGGTATGTAAAAAAAAGGGGGAATTTAGGGTTGTGATGGGAATTTTGGAACCTCCAACGCAAGCACCTAGGGTTAGGGTACATAGGGAGGAGGTTAAAACTATATTTTCAGGGCAATTTTTTGGGGGGGCTAGCGGTGGATACTATCTGGGAGGAAGGAAAATAAATACAACAATATGGAGGTTGGGTTGGAATGAGCGAAAAAGTCTGCCCTAATGATCCTAAGTTGCCTTATCCAGTTGAGAGGTTATGTATTGTTATTAGTCTTACTAGTGCATATATAATCTTGATGCATTAATGTTGTTGTGTTGGGTCTCCTGAAACTATAGTTGAATCTTGTGGTGGAGATTTTTGTATTTAGGGAAATGGATTTTTTTTGTGTTCTTCCATGTTTATTGAGTATCCTCATGTGGGTCCTAGTAGAATCTCTTGGCTCAAGGGAATGGTAAGATCTTCAAGCTCAATGATCCATTACGGTTGGGTGGAGAGCTTGTTTCTCCATTGGTTGTTTGTTTACAGGGAATATTAAATGCAATTGAGTTCTCTTCTCTGAATGTTATTGCAGAATTTTGTGAATATGAAGTTGTGTATACAAGTAATTTCCACTATAATTGTAAAAAGACACCTCAGGAAAATGTGTAAATTGTGATAAGAATGTAAGATTAGTTCCTTAGTAAATTCTAATACCCCCAAGAAAGATAGAGATGGATTCATTGATTTGTTGGATTGTTTCTCAAAGGATAGCCTGTATAGAATAAATAGGAAAAAGGAAAGAAGTGGTAATACTCCTAGCCTTAAAACTGTATAAGTTATGTTGTTTAGCATGATAATCGAGAGGTCTGTTTAACTCGAGAAATGTATATAAAACCATTTTTCCTGTTATAAGATTACAAGTTACGTTAGTTCATTACAATTTTATGCATGTCATTTAGCAACTATATATGGTTGGGTTAGTTATCATACCAAGCGTTGGTTCTAGATAGTGTAATAAGTGGTATATTTGGACAGTTAGCATAGTATTTTTCTCAAAATAGCACAATCTTCCTTCACTCAAAATAAATGTTTATTTTCCTTTGAAAGTGAAATAAAAATTGTGTTGTATTTATCTTATCAAAAAAGCAAATAATGTGTACATCCCTTTTCAAAATAGCTGAGTTAATATTTTGGTTGAGTGTTCTGGCCAACAACGTGCTATCCATTGTAAATAAAATCTTGCTCAAACTATTGATTTTCCCATCAATTTAAGTCCTCTATTGTGGATAGGGGAAAAGAGTAGTTCTTCAAAAAAAAAGAAAGAGAGCGCTACTATTTATTGTTCATCCAATTTCTTCTTTTACCTTTTGACCCAATTCTCAATAAAATTATCACTATGTAGTTAGAAATGTCAATGGTAATAAATCTTTGCGTTACCATAATGTCTGCTATGGTCGTGACATCAAATCTGTAGCAGACATAGGTCAAATACTCAGTCAATGGAACTTAAACTAAACTAATAATAATGAAACAAAAAAAATACAAATGAAGATATCTAAGTATAGTCAAATATGGGCGAAAATGGGACTGTGGCAGTCGTGACCACAGGCATTAAAAATAATAATAATAATAATAATAGAAGAAGTTTGAGGAATTTTGCAAAATCAGATTTAAGATAATATGCTACATCAAATAAGTATGGAATATAGGCGCCTGTATATTAAGGTCCCAAAACTTTGATATTCTATAATACAGCTAGAGCCTAATATCTATTCACGAAGCTAAAAATCGGAATAAAAAAAAGAGTAAGCCAGCAAATGCATAACCGGAAAAAGATTGTTAAATAAATGAATAAACATAGACCCAAACAGAGTGGGATAGAAACGCCTCCCTTAGTCTTCCCTCTCTCTTGGAGTTGCACAACCTGTGAACGACTAGAGCTCAAATAAGGCTTGCAAAATCCAAAGCACAATTCCTTCAATCACCTATCTTCCCCTTAGCCAACTAGTGATGACGCTCTTGAAGAAAATAAACAACAAAATCAGAATTAAAGAATGGGGTGAAGGGAGTTCTTGCTGGCATCTAATTTTGGCACATTATTGTGCATCTTCGCCACCACTAGTTGCCACCAGTTGGTTACCCATGGGAAGAGGCATTGAGAATGATTGGAAATAGTGATATCCCTTTAGGTTTCCTTTCTCATCACTTAGGGTTAGGGCTGGCTTTGTCTTGTGACTAAATCTTTTAATTTGCATTTTATTATTCTTTTATTATGTGTTTGAAATCAAGCATGTAATTGTCCCATTAGCTTTAGAGTTTCTTTGCAGCGAATTTCATTGTATCTTTTATGTTAAAATAACTAATTATCACTAGCTTTAAAGTGAACATATCATTGCAATGGTTTATCACGTAAAAGGTAATTGAAATCACTAATTGTGAGGAGTATGAATAAATAAATAGACAAAATTTATAAGTTGATTCACTCAGGCCACGACATAAGGTTATTTAAATTGATAAGCCATCAGCTACATTGGGAGATAAATTACCTATTTTAATCTTTGGATATTATTTAATATTTTTCTATATATATATCATTTTGGAGGATTAGTAAAAAGCAAAAAAATGCTCACAAACATATGGATACTAAAAGAAAAAAAAAGGGGGAAGAGAACATAACAAAATTAGTGTTAATATTTTAGTGCCATTTCTATTAGATTTTCAATCTTGGAAGTGTAATTGATCTTTCTCTTTAGTTGTTTCATAACGATAATAGACACTCTTATGATAAAAATAACTAAGACTCCTCTCAAGTTTAACCATAGAAAAGGTGGGAAATACAAAAGCATCACGAAATAAGTTTAAATATAAATGCATATTCATACTTATATATACTGAAGGGGATACCTTCTTTGCCCTTGTTATTCCCAAGGAAATAAGAATAGGTTCATCAATTGTGCTAATAAATTTTGGATGTCAAACCTAAGATTTGGTTACTTTAAAACAAGTCTATGATATTAGTATAAAGGTTTCCACTAATTAATGTAGTCCTAAGTGCATTAAGACCCCCTCCCTATGCATTCTAATGTGTACACTTTGGTGGGGTTATGGGGGCAACCTTATGGGTGTTGTCATTTAGTAAGTTTGCTAAAATAAATTGAGTCGAGTTTTAAAAGAAAAATAAAGTGAGAAAATAAGGGAACCATATTCAAGAGTATCATGTCAACATGGTATACTCTTAATATTTATATAAAAATAATAATATAATAATAAGAATAGTCTAAGCCCTTGGAGTGGGTCCTATTTTACCTTAAGAAAGGATTTGGTGTCCTCTCATGAGAATATGTAGAACATCCACCTACACTAACAAGTTGCCCATGGATAATGTATCATTGTTGTTGGAATTGTAACCATTCCTCGCTTGGTTTTTCTTTTTTAGGAAAGCCTTGCAAGTCATGGTTTACATAAAAAAAGGGGTTCCTTGCTCGTCAATCTTGATGATTCAAAGTGGACGTTACAGGTTGATTGCATAAGGACGTTATAAGTATAGCAAGTCGAGTATAACATCAATTGATAGAGTGATGTTAAGCCTATCTAGTTGTGTAAGTTAAGTCAAATGTTGTAACTAGGAAGATAAGAATAATTAACCATAACTAAACTTAAAATGAAATAATGCAAGCGATGGACATCATGATGGTGTGGTTTAAATAAAGTACCTAGGTGTAATTATGTTATCATTAAATAGTTAATATCTAGACTTAAGTAACTTGGTTAACCCTAGGTGAGCTTAAAGTATCATATTACAAGTTAACACAAGTTGTGATTGTATGGTGTCTTCCTTTAAAGTTAACTTCTACGCTTGAGCTAGGTAGTTGCAGCATGGAGTTGCATAGTTCAAAACATGTCGAGGCTTGCAATGTAAGTTATTGCATGTGCTTTTGGTTGTTAGTTAATTCTTATTTAACATTTTTTTAAAAAATAGTTGGGTTTTTGTGCTGAAAAGTATGGGCATGACATCCTTGTGGGAAAGATCCAGATTTCGGGAGAAATGTGGGATAAATGGTTATGTGGAATTTTATGAATATTTCATAAATGCATGAATGAAATTAGTGAATAGATAAATGATAATGAACTAAATGGTTATGTAAATGATTATGCAAATAGAGTTAATGAAAATGATTGTGCAAGTGAAGCTTATGAATGTGAATAAATGATTATGTAAATGATTTTTAATGAAATGATAAATATTTATGAAATGAATTAATGAAATATGCAAATGGATCATTTAAATGAAATGGATAAATGTTTGGACATGCAAATGATTTAGGAGGAAAATATATTAATGAATTAATTAAATAGATAATGGAACCTATTTAATTAATAGAAGAAATTAAATTATTATAAGGACATTTGTATGTGTCTACATTTTTCCCCTCTTTGAGACAATGCATCCTATCGTGTTGTTTCAAAGAAAAATTGATTAACTGATACATGCCCCAGGGACATCCTGGTAAGGATAATGATAAACATGATATGCCCCCTTGAAAGATTGATCAAACAAGTTGTGATAAGATTAATCTCTTGATAGATCACCAGGAGAAAATTTGATAATTGATATTGTGCGAGTGATTAAGCAGTGATGTACATTTGATGAAAATGCACAATTGATAGTTGATGGGCGTAACTGAATAATTGATGGAAATGATCAGTATAGCCAGGTTGATGAGCTGATTAAGTTGATTGAGATTGTTGCTAGCGCAAAACAATGATTGAATAATAAATTGAGTGATTAGGGAGCATTGGAGTCCCATGTTAAAAGGCGAGTTGATTGATTTGATAGTTATATTAAAAGATAGGTATCAGTTAGATAAAGTGAGTAATTACCCTTTGAGATAAGGAGCATGAAGAAAATGAAATGATGAAGGAAATGAATGATGGAAGAAATGATAGATGAAAAAGAGATATGAAGGAAATGAAGGTGATGAAGCTTCTTGTGCTTTACAAAGTGCTTTTATCATCATAGAGCTTATTATGTCACAAATTAGTATAAGCATCTAGATAACATGAACATCTAGACAACCTGAATACTATTTGCGTTTTTATTTAGCAGTGAAACTTATAACATCTAGGTATAAGGACCTTTGCTAACCTAAATAGTTATTGCATGGAAGACACTATTAGACAAGGAATACTCTCATCTACACTAGACTCATAGGTCCTCGATGATTTTAGACAACCATGTCTTAAGACGATTCATCTTGTGAATAAGAAACAATCCGCAAACATCAAACAAGTGAACATGCCCCATCCTCGCCTCTCTAGTCCAAGGCATCCTCGAGAAGCTAAAAGACATGCCACCAAAGATAAAATCATAAAATAATCAAAAGATCAAAAAACAAACAAACATCATGTTTCAATGTAGAACTGATTCTTGTTACCATTTATGCATTTGATTATATTCGTTCAATGGATTAATAGGTATGTTTCAATATTTGCTTGATTGTCAATCATGGTGTGTTTTGATTTTGTTGAAGTTCAAAGTTATGTGGTGATCTGAAAGTGTCACTCTTTTTGGATTTTTGACATTATTCAAAAAAAAAAAAAATTGATTTGAAAAAATTTGGAATTTTTGGAATATTTGATTTTTGGATTTTACATTTGATTTTTTGGATTTTTAGAATATTTGATTTTTGGATTTTAGGGATATTTTATTTTTTAGATTTTCAAAATATTTGATTTTTGGATTATAGGAATTTTTTTGGGGGTTTTGGAATATTTATTTTTGGATTTTTGGAATATTTGATTTTTTTGGAATTTCAAAATATTTGAATTTTTTTTTGGATTTTTGAAATATTTGATTTTTTTGTGTTTTTTCAATACTTTAAAGAGGGAATGAAATGAAATGTGATATATGATTGGTTGAACAAACTAGATGCCACACACTAGAGGTAGTACAACTATGGATAAATGATAGATCAAAATGAAAGATTCAGTGCAAAACATGTCACACAAGCAACATATCTCTTGTCGAAAGATGATAATGGTTGATGGATTAAGATGCCAAGAATGATTGATTCCATAAGGCATGATGATGATAAGTACTTAGGATCACTAATTCCTCTGAGTATGATAATATTGATGATTGGTTGATGATTGATTAACAAAAGATATTAGGATTGGATAATGTTTTTCAGCTAGGCTCAAGTATGATTTGTGTGATAAGATTCAAGGTTGCAAAGGGACATGATGACCCACACTGGAGAATTTGTTCATAAGAAAGATGCATTGAGTTTCCCTTGGTGTCTAGCAAGGCATAGAAACATTATGATTGAATGACAAGTGTGATGGATGAAGGTATCTCAGTTAGAGATTCAAGGACTATCTTGCAAGAGGATAACATGTTTAATCCAAGACAAGGATTTAGAAATGGTTATGTCATTAAATGGTATGGGATCCAAAGAAAATGGACATGTCAAGAGTGTTGTTTCTAAAACATGTGTTGAAGTATATGCCCCTAGTCTTATTGAGATCAAAGGAAGGAAAAGGGACATGAATTTGGATAAGTTGGGAGATATGGAGTGGAAGAATGCAAGGATAAGGATAATGAATAGGATGATCAAGATCAACTAGGTAAGTCAAAATGGAAAAAGTTAAAAGATTTCATAGCTTAGGTCACACTCATAATACTACTATTCACAACTATCATTCAATAGAATGGTAGATAAATTGATTTTGATATCTTAAAAGAAATTTTAGAAAAATAATACATAAGAAAATTTGGTCAAACTATTTTAATTATAGCATCTCATTGATTCTTTTGATATCAACTAATAAAACCCAATGAATGCATTAGTATTCCTATATGTGACAGTAACTAATAAGACTTATTTTTGAGTTGCACTTCCCCAAAAAAAAAACAAATATGCTTATAAATACACATGCAAATTCATGTCCTAGAACGGAATTAAACTCCAAATCCTCTCTCTTATCATGATGATAAAATTTGATCTTGCTATACTTAACTTCATCAAAATTTGTAAACACCATCACTTGAATATTTTCAAACTCCTTTTAAGTAGATGATAATCTTGGAAGTCCTCTAGGTTTCATTCTTAGATCTCTTGAGTTCTTTGGGAGGTCACTAATCTCCAAGAAAAAGCTTATTTTCTATGATACCCACACCTACAGATTTAAGATTTAGGTCTAACATTTTGGTGGTTTACTTCAAATACTTCTTTGGCCTGGATTCATTCATGTCACATCCCCATGAAAGGAGGCCTAAAGGAGGGTCCTACATGGCAGTAACTAAAAAAAAAAAAAAAACTGCATTGGAAAGAAAGAGGAGACCACACATTAATTGGAGGAATGGCATCCCCTTCTCTGAATTTTTTTTTGAGATGGCACGCATAGAGGAGTTAGTGTGGAAGGATGGAGGAGGTGGAAGGAAATCCCTCAAAGAGATGTGTTCTCATGGAATATTAGGATTGCAAGATATGCACAAAACAGATTTGTTGAAACTTTAAAGAAAATGCAATTGGCAAGTGCAAATGTAGACTCCACAACCCTTTGTCGGTATCTCTCTGCCTACATTGAAATGAAAGCTTTTGAACAGGCTATGGATTCCACAATTCTTTTCTATGAAAATTTGATTGATTGCTATTTGAAGATAATTTTAGTTGATAGTAATCAATCTAATCTTTGTATCAATTAAATGAATCTATATCACGTTAATTAAGAAAGTGTTATAGTTCAGACTTGTTAAATTAGGAACTAGGTTGGGTATCTTTGCTTACTAGTAAGTGTTGTGCATGTTTTGCACACACGCCCCGCCGTAGGTAGGGACCCCCTTTTTTTTTGCTCCTTATAGGCTGCTTTGCTCTTGTCTTGTTTTGTGTGCCCCATTTCCAAGCCCAAATTGGTCATGTGCCTTCAAACGATCAAATTCCCCTTACCAAATTCACCTACTTAGGGTATTCAAGTCTACAGAGAGATAAAGTCGCCTGTCTCCTTTCTACCTTTTGTCTTGTTCCTACTATTTTGGAAACATCCGTGGACCCCTGCTGGTCCGGTATCCACATCTTTGAATTAGGGGCTAACTTTTTGGTGGATTTGGGATGTGTTTGATGTGCTTTAATGAACTACCAAGGTTTCGTGAACATTCCGTTAAGTTTTGATGGTTTCGAAACTTCCCTTCTGGAATTCTCTTCCTCCTTGGCTGTTTGGAAACATTCGTGGACCCCTGCCGATCCGGTTTCCACATTTTTGACTTTGGGGGCAACCTTTTTTGGATCTGGGATGTGTTTGAAGTGCGTAAATGAACTGCCAAGGTTTCGTCAACGTTCTGTTAAGTTTCGATGGTTTCAGAACTTTCTCTTCAGAATTCCCTTCCTCCTTGGCTGTTTGGAAACATCCGTGGACCCCCGTCGCTCGTTTCCGCATTTTTGACTTTGGGGGCAACCTTTTTTGGATCTGGGATGTGTTTGAAGTGCATAAATGAATTGCCAAGGTTTCATCAACGTTTCGTTAAGTTTCAATGGTTTGAACTTTCCCTTCGAATTCGCTTCCTCCTTGGTGATTGGAAACATCCATGGACCCCCGTCGCTCCCGTTTCCACATTTTTTACTTTGGGGGCAACCTTTTTGGATTTGGGATGTATTTGAAGCGCGTAAATGAACGCCAAGGTTTCGTCAATGTTCCGTTAAGTTTCGATGGTTTCGAAACTTTCCTTCATAATTCCCTTCCTCCTTGGCTATTTGGAAACATCCGTGGACCCCCGTCGCTCCCATTTCCACATTTTTGACTTTGGGGCAACCTTTTTTGGATCTGGGATGTGTTTGAAGTGCATAAATGAACCGCCAAGGTTTCACAAAGTTTGGTTAAGTTTGAGCTTCTTCCCTTTTGTTGTTTTGGAACATCGTGACCCTCGGCCCGCCTCCGGTCCGGCCCCTCCATGGCCGTTCCGAGACTCCGCCTCTCCGTGGCCGTTTGAATATCCATCGGCCCAACCCCGCCTCCAGAGCCCGGCCCCTCCGTGGCCATTTTCGGGACTCCGCCCCTCCGTGGTCATTTTCGAGATTTTGTCCCTCTTTGGCCATTTTGACCATCCATCGACCCCCAGTGACCTGGCCTCCGAAGCCCGGCCCCTCTGTGGCTGTTTCCGAGACTCCGCCTCTCCGTGGCCGTTTTGAACATCCGTCGGCCCCCGGCGACCCCACCTCCAAAGCTCGGCCCCTCCGTGGTCGTTTATGGGATTTCATCCCTCTTTGGCCATTTTGAACATTTGTCGGCCCCCGGCGACCTAGCCTTCGGAGCCCAGCCCCTTCGTGGCCATTTCTGGGACTCCGTCCCTCTTTGGCCGTTTTGAACATCCGTGGAGCCCCGGCAGCCCGGTCTCCAGAGCCTGGCCCCTCCATGGCCGTTTTGAACATCTGTGGACCCTTGTCGGTCCGGTTTCCACATTATTGATTTTGAGGCTAACATTTTGGTGGATTTGGGATGTGTTTGAGGTCCCTAAGTGAACTGCCAAGGTTTCATCAACGTTTGGTTAAGTTTTAGTGGTTCTGGAGCTTCATCCCTCTTTAGCTGTTTTGGAAACATCTATGGACCCCTATCAGTCCAGTTTCCACATTTTTGACTTTGGGGCCAACTTTTTGGTGGATCTGGGATGTTTGTGATGTCTAAGTGAACTGCCAAGGTTTTTTCAACGTTTCATTAAATTTCGGTGGTTTCGGAGCTTCATCCCCCTTTGGCTATTTTGGAACATCCGTGGAGCCTCGACAACCCGGATTAATGTTTATGGTCCAAATGAGCTCCAAATATGAATATTATGAACTTTTGATGATGCATAGATGGATCTAACAAGGATTTTGCAAGATTTGACTAACATTTTCCTTAATTTATGTATGAAAACACTTACGACGTTTCATGTACGCAGGATTCGAGGAGACTATTGCACGTCTATTAGGAGACCCGTCGAGAAAGCTGAACAAGGAAAGCGCATAGCTCCTGTCACAATTCATTTCATGTTCGCCTCTCCCTCTAGCACCCACCAACAGGGTCAGCGTTAGAAGAAGGACTGTGCCAAGGAAGTCAATGACAAAAATGCAATGCTAGGGGGTGGCTTTGAAGAGAGCATAAGTGAGTTGTCCGCTCGAATAAGGGGCAACCAATCCATTGATTCCAATCATCGATGAGCTCATTTGATCCAAGGAAGAACAGTACAAACACATCAAGTAAGAAGGAAACTTTCAGGCAGTTTCAACTATAGTAAAAAGGCAATCAGCTAAATGACAAAACTGCTACAATGACTGGCACTAGATGACAAAACAGGGAAAAGACAAGGAATGCATTTTTTTAATTATTGAATATTGTGGGGTAGGTGAAACCCTAATGTAAATCAAATATGGGCCATTCATTGGAAATTGATCCTAGCCATTCATTTGGGCTTTGGAAAACTATAAATAGGGGCTTGCCCCTCATTTGTAAGGGTTGGAGAACTGATGTAAAGACATTCTACAGCAATAGAAAGCAACATTGCATGATTTATGGGTGTTCCTTTTGAGTTTACTCTTTATGTATGCATGGTTCAACTTCCCTACTAGTTTAGGTGTTAGTTTCTTGAATGAGAGTGGTGATGGTGTTTAATGTTTTAGTATTTGATGAATTTCCAGCTCATGCTTTTTGTGGCTCATTGATGGTGAATCACTTTGCAAAGCTAGTCTGAGCCTCTTTCCTTTATTGTTGCAACTTAGTTTGATTGCATGTACATGATGTGTGTATGTAATGTGAAAATCTGCAGTCCTTAGAAGATTGCACTGGTTTTGTGCAACTGTAGGTTTCTCTTGGCCAGGAAAAACCCAGTTTAGGGAGTTTGTCTACTGTAGCAGCCTCCATGATCACTTTTCATTCGTAGTTTTAGATCCAGGAACCTTCTCTCTTCCCTGCCTTTTTTCCTTTTTTTAATAAGTACATTAGGAAAGGTTCATTGCACATTGTAAAGCCAAATCCAATGATAAAAATGGAGTTCAAGACTATTATTTGAACCTACAGCAAACACACAACAACTTCTCCATCTTAGGAACTCCATTTCAAAACCCAACTTCCCATACTTTGTAACTCATCCATAAGTCCGCCTTGTGATTCCAGCAAATCACATCAAATAACTGAGATATTCAAAGCACTATCAAGACCTGACATTAGAGACCTTGGGATAGTGTTCTGCAATTTAATTGTGGAATATTGTCTTTCAAGAGAGGTAGTGCACCTACGCACTGCCTGTGTTGAGAAATGCATAAAAAACACATCAACAGAACTGGCGCTAGAAGGAGGGCCGACATGTTGAGGCTACAAAGCTGAAAGTTGGAATTCGAACATAACACTTCCAAAGAAGAAATCTGAGATAGGGAGATCTCTTTCAATGCTAAAAATAAAAAAAAATTGAAGGCAAAAGAAGTTGAGTCAAAATGGAGCAGCATGCACAAATTGACATCACTCAGCTGCATGCAAATTTGAACAAGAGACTAAAGAAGCCATTGCAGCAATTTGCATTGGCGGATAGATGTCAGATCCATTGCACTCATAGGCACAACGAGCTGGATCTCACATTCTTGAGCAGAATCGAAAGGGTATTGCAGGGAGAAATTTTCTTTTGGGAAATATACCAGCCCTTGGCCCCCAAAGACCCATAGGAAGAATTGCAAACCATGGCAGCCAACGCATTTAAGGAGCTGATCCAGGAACATTTGAGCAGCAAGGATGGACCAAGATTGGAGGAAGTACTAATGGCAAGTTGGTGTAAATTTCACAATGCACCACATTCAGAATTTATATGTCCATCATGTGACAACATCATTTCTCAAGCCAAGGGTTGTTCAAACAAGTTGGAGCAGCCAACTCTTAATGAGGAGAAGTCATCCCATGGGGCAGAAGAGCTATCAACATCTGTAAGATAGCACCTTGAAGATAAACCAACTAGTTGGACACAAGTTGGTGTTGGGACAACAGACATAGAAAATGAAAACCAAGAGGGAGGAGCTGAAAGTCTTGGGGTAGCAAAGTGCATTGATGAAAATCTGATTGTAACCGGTTCAATAGGCTTCCCCTCCATCGAAGAAGAGTAGTCCTCCACTCTAGAAGAAGAGAAATTGGTAGGTGGTGATGAACCAATGAAGTCTGCAGCCGTGCATTCTGGGACAACCAATGAAGATGTTGAAAAACAGGAAGAAGAAAAAGTTGACAACATTGGAGCAGCAGAAAATGATGATGAAGGTATAAGTGAAATCAGATTAGAAAGCCTCCCCTTCACCAATGACAGTGATCGAGGATCTGAAAATGCAGATTTGGAGGAGTGGGAGCAACCACTTGCCATGGCTATCTACCATCAAGCTTCTTTTTCAAGTGATGATGAGGACTCGATCACAGAGAGATATGACCAACTCGTCTCTAGGTTGGAAAAGGATTGGTCGGAGCTTAAATACCAAGTGGATTTGGAGGTGCTACTATTGCAAAATTGGTGCAGACTTCATGATTCATCACACTCTGAGTTTGGATGTGAGCTATGCAAAGAAGCCATTAAGCAAGTCAAAGGACAAGTGAAGCAGCCAAGCATACCACTTCCTGCAGTTGCTTCAAGGATGAAATGTGAAGACTAAGAGCTTGAACTGAGTGATGACTCAACTAAAGGTGGACCTCAAGAGGATGTTGGGGCAGCAATAGAAGAAGGACAACAATATAGGCTCAGACTTTCGAGTGATGAAGTAGATCAAGTGGGAATGTTGTCCACCATTCATCAAGAAGTTCTTCCTCTTGAAGAGCAGTTGTGTACCATGGATTGTGGGATTTTTGGTGAGTCTTTGGAGGGAAACTATGTAGTAGACTTTGGTCCCCTTGATGAGGTGTCGTCAATTGATGACTTCTTTCCATTGGGAGTTGCGCTATGGAGGTATGCTCATGTCGAGGAAGAGCACATCCCAGAAGACGGTAGTGATGAATACATACTCCTTGAGCCCTTGAACAATGATGCACTAGAGTTCCCAGATTGGGAGAGGAGCTCCTTCTCCATTTGCAACGATAGTGAGCAAGAGGAAACAAGTGAACGTCATGATGAGATGCATGAACATCAAAAAGAAGAAGACAAAGGCGGAGGTGCTAAGATAGTTGCTAACAGAGATGAAGCACTTGACCGACTACAAGATGCAACTCAGAGTCCTTCCGCCATGATCGTTGTTGATCCTCCTTCGTATTCAGATGGCTACAATAGGACAGATTTGTCCATGTCATTATCCCATGACATTGAACATCATGAAAAGGAGGTTGACACTTGGGGAAGGAGACAAAACAACATACTGTCGTTTGAAGACAACAACCAAGTGGATCCCAAGTTTGCAGGTGATCAATGTGGAGAAGTATTTCTTTTTGAAGAACTGGCAACCAGGGCTATAGGTCCCATTGGTAGATTGAAAGATATCTTTGCTACCCCGTCCTCCCAACCTTATGCAAGCTTAATGTTCAAAGTGTTGCACCCTCCACCGTGCCCGCTCGAGGCTACCAATGCACCTATTGAGGATGTTGTGCTTGCTCTCAACTGTCTAATGCTGCCACCTCCTTGTGACGACATCCAGGTTTTATTCTTCCTTGCCCCTATTATTTCTCATAATTGCAATTATTATTTTGATTATGGGAATGAGGGAAAACCAACATGTTTATGGAATAACCATGGGTTCAATGAGCCTCCTCAATTGCTGATTTTTCATGATGACGTGATTGAACTTGCATGCTGCAACATTGAATTTCTTTTTTCTGAATATAAAGATAAGTTTGCATGGTTAAAAACAATAACGATTACCCATTTGCTTGTGCATGCACTATGAAATCCAATGAACGTTAATGTTGGCTTGCCCTACCTAAACATAGTGCTTTGTAAATATCTTTGTACATAGCCTGTTTTGAGTAGCATAGGTTTCCTGTAAATACTTCGCTTTCCTGCTTTCCTTAGGTTGCTTGCTTTGTTGGTTGTTTGCTTTCGTTTGCTTTCGCTTTGTTTCTGCTTTGCTCGGGGTCCCTTTGCTTTTAGCTGGGCACATCTGTGCGCACAACAACCATACTTATTGCCTGGGGTTGTTCTATGTATTTCTTTGTCAAACTCTAATCAAGTCTTCAGAGTGGATGGTGAAGGTCTTCTATTAGTGTCAAGTGATCTGAGTGTTTGATTCAAAGAGGATAAGTTGTTGGTTTAGTCCGACTCTGACATATTCTGAAATCTTACAGCTCTTACACATCTTAAGAATCCGACGGTCACTGTAGGGCCTTTTGTGAAGTCTAGTTAAGTGAAAAATCTAAAATTCTACTCCAACGCCACTGTGATTCTCATCCCTAAGCGCGAGCTTCAATGCTTACGGGTTGAAATAAAAGAACTAAAAAGAGAAAAGAAAGAAAGAAAGAAAACATTGAAAATTAAAAGAAAGAGAAAATTCAACTTTTCAGGGGTATCTATACAACTCTACCGGGGTTATGGATGCCCGACCGGCAGTAGAGAAATGTTCGGGAGAATCACAGCGATAACCTCATCGGGGCTATGGACGCCTGACTGGCAGTGAGGCAATGTCCCGAATGCTTTTGGAGTTAGAATAAACTACGTAGCTTAACTTGACGGAGCTTGGGTTCCTGTAGCAATTGAAGGATGGGAATTAACGCAACTGTACACACTTGGATTTTTAGCATACTGAAGGTTGGGTTGGCTAGTGGTTTTGATCCTTTGGTTGGGCATCTGGTTTGTTTTCCCTAGCGTGAAGGTCGAAACCAGAGATTCTGGGTTCGTGATTCCATTTTTTCAGTAAAATGCTCTGGAGGATTTCCCCAGCGAGTCGCCATTTGTTGTGCATGTTTTGCACACACGCCCCGCCGTAGGCAGGGATCCCCTTTTTTTCGCTCCCGACAGGCTACTTTGCTCCTATCTTGTTTTGCGTTCCCCATTTCCAAGCCTAAATTGGTCATGTGCCTTCAAACAATCAAATTCCCCTTACCAAATTCACCTACTTAGGGTATTCAAGTCTACGAAGAAATAAAGTTTCCTATCTCCTTTCTACCTTTTGTCTTGTTCTTGCTATTTTAGAAACATCTGTGGACCCCTGCCAGTCCGATTTCCACATCTTTGAATCAGGGGCTAACTTTTTGGTGGATTTGGGATGCGTTTGATGTGCCTAAATGAATTGTCAAGGTTTTGTCAACATTCCGTTAAGTTTCAATGGTTTTAGAACTTTCCCTCCGGAATTCCCTTCCTCCTTGGCTGTTTAGAAACATCCGTGAACCCCTGTTGGTCCAGTTTCCACATTTTTGACTTTGGGGGCAACCTTTTTTGGATCCGGGATGTGTTTGAAGTGCGTAAATGAACTGCCAAGGTTTTGTCAATGTTCCATTAAGTTTCGATGGTTTTAGAACTTTCCTTTCGGAATTCCCTTCCTCCTTGGCTGTTTGGAAACATCCGTGGACCCTCATCGCTCCCGTTTCCACATTTTTGACTTTAGGGGCAACCTTTTTTGGATCCGGGATGTATTTGAAGTGCGTAAATGAACTGCCAAGGTTTCGTCAACATTCCGTTAAGTTTTGATGGTTTTGGAACTTTCCCTTCAAAATTCCCTTCCTTTTTGGCTATTTGGAAACATCCGTGGACCCCCGTCGCTCCTGTTTCCACATTTTTGACTTTGGGGGCAACCTTTTTTGGATTCGGGATGTGTTTGAAGTGCATAAATGAACTACCAAGGTTTTGTCAAAGTTTGGTTAAGTTTCGGAGCTTCGTCCCCCTTTTGTTGTTTTGGAACATTCGTCGACCCCCGGCGACCCGGCCTCCGGAGCCCAGCCCCTCCATGGCTGTTTCCGGGACTCCACCTCTCTGTGGTCGTTTTGAACATTCGTCAGCCCCCGGCCCCTCCATGGCCGTTTCCGGGACTCCGCCCCTCCATGGCCATTTCCGAGATTTCGTCCCTCCTTGGCCATTTTGAACATCCTTCAACCCCCGGTGACCCGGCCTCCGGAGCTTGGCCCCTCCGTGGCTGTTTCCGAGACTCCGCCTGTCTGTGGCTATTTTGAACATCCGTCGGCCCTCGGCGACCCAACCTCCGGAGCCCGGCCCCTCCGTGGTTGTTTTTGGGACTCCGCCCCTCCGTGTCCGTTTCCGGGTTTCCGTCCCTCTTTGACCATTTTGAACATCTGTCAGCCCCCGGTGACCTGGCCTCTAGAGCCCAGCCCCTTCGTGGTTGTTTCCAGGACTCCGTCCCTCTTTGGCCGTTTTGAACATTCGTGGAGCCCTGGCAGCCCGGCTTCCGGAGCCCAGCCCCTTCGTGGCCGTTTTGAACATCTGTGGACCCCCGTCGGTCCGGTTTCCACATTACTGATTTTGAGGCTAACATTTTGGTGGATTTGGGATGTGTTTGAGGTCCCTAAGTGAACTGCCAAGGTTTCATCAATGTTCGGTTAAGTTTTAGTGGTTTCAGAGCTTCGTCCCTCTTTGGCTATTTTGGAAACATCTGTGGACCCCTGCCGGTCCAGTTTCCACATTTTTGACTTTGGGGCCAACTTTTTGGTGGATCTGGGATGTGTTTGTGATGTCTAAGTGAACTGTCAAGGTTTTGTCAATGTTTCATTAAGTTTCGGTGGTTTCGGAACTTCGTCCCCCTTTGGCTGTTTTGGAACATCCGTGGAGCCCCGACGGCCCGGATTAATGTTTATGGTCCAAATGAGCTCCAAATATGAATATTATGAACTTTTGATGATGCATAGATGGATCTAACAAGGATTTTGCAAGATTTGACTAACGTTTTCCTTAATTTATGTATGAAAGCACTTACGACGTTTCATATACATAGGATTCGAGGAGCCTATTGCACGTCTTTCAGGAGACCCATCGAGAAAGTTGAACAAGGAAAGCACATAGCTCCTGTCACCATTCATTTCATGTTCGCCTCTCCCCCTAGCACCCACCAACAGGGTCATCGTTAGAAGGACTGTGCCAAGGAAGTCAATGACATAAATGCAATGCAAGGGGGTGGCCTTGAAGAGAGCATAAGTGAGTTGTCCGCTCGAATAAGGGGCAACCAATCCATTGATTCCAATCGTTGATGAGCTCATTTGATCCAAGGAAGAACACTGCAAACACATCAAGTAAGAAGGCAACTTTCAGGCAGTTTCAGCTACAGTAAAAAGGCAATCAGCTAAATGACAAAACTGCTACAGTGACTGGCACTAGATGACAAAACAGGGAAAAGACAAGGAATGCATTTTTTTAATTGCTGAATATTGTGGGATAGGTGAAACCCTAATGTAAATAAAATCTGGGTCATTCGTTGGAAATTGATCCTAGCCATTCATTTGGGCTTTGGAAAACTATAAATAGGGGCTTGCCCCTCATTTGTAAGGGTTGGAGAACTTATGTAAAGACATTTTGCAGCAATAGAAAGCAACATTGCATGATTTATGGGTGTTCCTTTTGAGTTTGCTCTTCATGGTTCAACTTCCCTACTAGTTTAGGTGTTAGTTTCTTGAATGGGAGTGGTGATGGTGTTTGTTGTTTTAGTATTTGATGAATTTCCAGCTCATGTTTTTTGTGGTTCATTGATGGTGAATCACTTTGCAAAGCTAGTATGAGCCTCTTTCCTTTATTGTTGCAACTTAGTTTGATTGCATGTAAATGATGTATGTATGTAATGTGAAAATTTGCAGTCCTTAGAAGATTGCACTAGTTTTGTGCAACTATAGGTTTCTCTTGGCCAAACAAAACCCAGTTTAGGGAGTTTGTCTACTGTAGCAGCCTCCATAATCACTTTTTATTCGTAGTTTCAGATTCAGGAACCTTCTCTCTTCCCTGCCTTTTTTCCTTTTTTTTAATAAGTACCTTCGGAAAGGTTCATTGCACATTGTAAAGCCAAATCCAATGATAAAAATGGAGTTCAAGACTGTTGTTTGAACCTACAGCAAACGTACAACAACTTCTCCATCTTAGGAACTCCATTTCAAAACCCAACTTCCCATGCTTTGTAACTCATCCGTAAGTTCGCCTTGTGATTCCAGCAAATCACATCAAACAACTGAGATATTCCAAGCACAATCAAGACCTGACATTAGAGACCTTGGGATAGTGTTCTACAATTTGATTGTGGAATATTGTCTTTCAAGAGAGGTAGTGCACCTACGCACTACCTGTGTTGAGAAATGCATAAAAAACACATCAACAGTAAGCATTATTAATTATTGGGAATCATTTAAAGGAACTTTATTGGGAATTGTAGTAGTATTCAATAAAACTCTATGAGTTATGGCCTTAGAATGGATATTGGTAAATGGGGGTTTGTTACATTATTTGGTCTTAACCTCTTATATGGTTTTCTTTCTATAGTGCCCATTATGTTTCACTCCCATGAGTAATGGTACTTGAGTAGTTATGAAACCTTAGGTATGGTGACCAATGTGTATGTTCCTTGAGAGATTATTGTGAAGAGGATTACATGGGATTTAGATCTGATTTAGAAGTGGGTATGTAGACAATCGTTGGGTGAAAAATGCCCCTCTGACCCCAATTTGTAGGGGAGGGTTTGGAAGATAACTTTGGGGTTTGTGGTTTTTCATAAACTTGATTATTTCTCACATTTTAGTATGCTTTAGTTTGAGGCTTATTTTGCATTATATGGTTGTGAGCTCACCCTTTCAATAATATGTCTACACTAAATAAGTTTAAGCCAATGAAAGAAAACATGTCATTATCAAGTCTATCTACTTTGAGGTTTGTGATATTCAACCTTCTAAAATCTACTCCAATCTTGGATGAATTTTACATTTACTATTATCGAATTCAATCCTAATGTGAATGTTTAAGGATGCCTTTAATTTTATTTAAAATAAAATAATCATAGTTATGTGTTGAACACCACAACCTTGTGTTTAGGATCATTGACAAGTGTAGGAGGATATAGATTATCTTCAAGACTTGATGAGGTCTATTCTTCCTAAAATAAGGTAATGATAAACTTGGCCCTAGCATGACTATGACGGAGTTAGGAAAACTTGTTAATGCTTATTTAATTTTGATGCTAAGACAAGCTAGTAGGATATGATGGTGTGAACAAATATTATTATGCAAGGGTGGCATGGTTGGTAAAACATGTGTCTAATTTGGTGTCAATTTTAGGACAGAGTTCCTTATGCCTACCTACGTCATATGTAGGCAATTAGTAGTAACTATTACCAAATATGGTTGGGTATTTTTCCCTTGTATATGTCTAGTGGAGAAATATATGATATAATTTATGATTGGTACCATGTAAAATATTATGTACTTAGAAGTAGGATACTATTTAATATTATTATTATGGGTTTAATTTCTATCTAATGTGTTCTCAAATAAAAATTTGAATGAAGTGAATAGACTTGATTATTTTACAATTTGGTATTTGTTTGTGCATACATGTTGAGTAGAGGCCAACTCATGTGGGTTCAATGTGTCAATTGTGTGCTGGTAATTTAACCTTGATACCTATGAGAACCAAAGTATAGGTTTGTGAATAACTTTATGTGGCATACAACTAGGCTTATTTGACTAGTATTTTTTAACCTTTATGATGTGTGAGTTATGTGTACTTGGCTATAAGATAACCCTATATGTTAAAATTAAACTAGATATGATATAGGTGCATTTAACCAACTACCACCAATACCATGCAAATGACAAATGATAGGTGCTATCCATTGTATTTTATAGATTAGTTAGCTTTCACCAATAGCATAGAGGTGAAGAATGTCAAGAGGATATGATGTAGACATGGTCTAGCCATTTGTCACCACTATCATGTAGGTGATGGATGCTAGAATCTAACCGTCATATCTTAGGGTTTACTCGACTATTGCTAGTAGCAGAGAGATGATAGATGTCAAATGGTACATGATAGTGCTTAGCCAACTTTCACCATTACCATGCAAGTGACAAATGTTAGGAGCTATCACATACTAGGTTGGATCAACTTCTGCTAGCGAAATGGAGATGATAGATGTTAGGATCCGTTGACTCAAAAGGTTGAGCATGCTATACAAATCTTATTAATGACCTTATGTGATGTGTGATGTTACACTTACACCTTATTTAGTGATGATCACAAGTAGTTTTGTACACTTTCCCATCATCGCAATTGGTGTAGAGGACTAGGGAAAAAAATGAGACCCATGGTGTAGTATGGAATGCACTAATATTCATGTTAATGACTAGGATGTACTTAAAGAGTAGGTCTTAGTGAACCAAATAATGGAATGATATGTGTGGTAGTGGCATCCACGTCCAACACTATGTATGTGAATCAATCACAATGTACTTGCGTAAAAATGGCCTTTAGATGTTGTCCATATTATTACACTTATATTATTGTCAAAGATAAAAAGTAGTATGAGATGTTGTATTGCCACCATAGGTGATGATGAATTAAAAAAGGATAGAACCCATGGTTTAGTAAGGGATGCACCAACATTCTTTGTTTGAATGGAATTTACTTATGAGCTTATGTGTTAGTGAACTATGAGAAAGGGAAGATACTTGCAATAAGGTTACAACCACTTCCTTTGCTAGCTCACCTCTATGTGTATTTGTGAGGTTGTTAAGTTATCCACACTATGTACATATGCATTAGGTGCTTAAGCTAGACACATTATGTATATGTGATGCACACACTAGTTATCACACTATGTATATGTGTTGTAAGTGAATTACACATTATGCATACGTGAATATGCTTAAACTAATCATAATGTGAATCTATGATGTGGATATGAGTTAATCACCATGTGTATATGTGTGATGTATGCTTGAACTAACCCCCATGTATACCTATGAGGTGTTAAGAGCTAATCACATACGTGTGTGCAACACAAGTAGAAGCTAGCCATGTTGTGTATAATTATGTATACTTGAGCCAACCACTATGTGAATGTGGTGTTGGATTGGTATGGCCTTTATATGGTTTTATGTGTATTAATACACTTATGTTGGCAAAGAATCAACATTGGTTTGGAATGTGTTTGATCTCATTATGTTGTAATTGGATTAAATTGAAAGTAAAATTTTAATGAATAGTTGCGTTTTAAAAGTGAGATCAAAGATCTCATACAAGATGAGAGTATGAATTCTCTCTATTTTTGTTGTATGATCTACAAAGCCTTTGATTCCCAAAATGAATATGTAGGCTAGGTCATCATAGATAAACCCTCAAAGTTTAGGTCCCAATCTAGGGATATATCTGACATTGGGAGCTTATCACATTCTATTGTGAATATATGAGTAGCGGTATAGAATTATCACCATGATTGTAATTAGAGAAGTTCAAAAATTGACATGTTTAAAATAGATGGAAAATACTTTATCAATTTATTTAATTTTGAATGTTTAATGAGAAAGAAAAAAATAATTGTAACCAACGAAAGTTATTATAATTTTCCTCTTCTCCTAAAAATATATCATCGTATATTACACCAATTATTACCTTACACAAAAAGAAAAATATTAATAACACTGAATAGACCATTCCTTTAGTTATACATCTCTGGAGAATTTGTTCTCACAAACCTATTTAGTTGCTTTGCATAGAAAATTAAATGTAATATTCATGGAACCCAATATAGACCCTGTGGCTTCATAAACACATGGAATCCTAGTTTGACATTATAATTTAACAATAGTTTGTGCCCTAACATGCTAGTTTTTGTGCAAATAATGGTTTCTGGATTGTAATATGTGTATCCTTCGATACCGTAAACCTTAAGCTTAAAACAAGTATGTAAAACATGTTTTGACCAGGTATCTAAAGGT
Source organism: Sequoia sempervirens (assembly GCA_007258455.2). Classification (NCBI taxonomy): domain Eukaryota; kingdom Viridiplantae; phylum Streptophyta; class Pinopsida; order Cupressales; family Cupressaceae; genus Sequoia; species Sequoia sempervirens. Next base: position 1,062,354,341 of record VDFB02281492.1, read on the forward strand.
AGGGAGCGCACCTGGTAATGAATACAATCATTATTTGCATTCATTGAGTAGTGCATAACAATCTAAAAACTCTAGACAGGTATTTTAAAGTGAGGACAGGAAAAGAACAGGTAGTTGACAAGAAAAATCACCTTTGATGACACCCTAAATGTGTAGGACACCATCAATCTTGAAGAGAAATACGTGAAGGAAATCCTGTGTGTGTGGAGTAAGTATAGATTGTTTGTGTGGCATCGTGTGGTTGGTGTGAGCTATCTTATGTTGTGCATCAGTAGCAAGACAATCACTGTCAAATGCTTAACTACTACGATTTAGAAAACCATGTGAACTTGTGTTCTCGATATTGACTTCCCATTGGAACTCAATCTATTGGTAAATCAAATTACATAATTCCATTGGCCCCAAAAAAGGTCAGGACCCAAGGATTCTTTTGTGCTCTGGACACAAGGGCCCAAAAAATTGTTGGTTATTTTTGGAGGATAGTGTGGAAGGAGATGAAAATAAAATTGCAATTATTTTCAACACATCACTCCATGAATCTATGGACAAACTAAGTAGTAAATATAGGAGTATGGGAAATTTGTTGAGATGTCTAGTAGGAGAAAAAATAGAAATTTGGGGCATGGTTCTAGCACAAGAGAAGTTTGCATATAATAATTTATTAATAGGAGCATAGGGAAAATATCATTTGTGGTAGTATATGTTAGTAATAGCAAAGAAAAGAGGAGTGCAAAATTAAATGAGTTTGTAGAACACATGAAGGAGGTACATGTAAGGAGATTAGAAGTTAGCTGGAAAGAATAAATGGTAGATATAAGAATAAGGTTGATGAGTAGAGGAGATATAAGGAGTTTGAATTATGTAATGATGGTATATTTGAGGAACAAGAGATTTCTATTGGGAGATATAATAAGTTGAAAATGGAAAAGTATGGTTCTTGTGGAATCATTAGAAATTTTTACTAAGGAAATACATATGAAGTGGAGCATAATAATATAATTTTCATACCCTTATTATAATTTTGTGTCTATTTTAGCTCTTAGTCCATGTGTGCACTTTTTGTGTTGTTTTGACTTCTTTTTCCTAGTTTGTCACCCCTAGCCATGTGTATTTTCAAACCCATTTTGTGTGTCCATCCAATTTTTTATTTAAATTTTGTATCTCTTATTGGTCTTAGATTTCCCATCCTTCATGATCCCTTACCCTCACCTTGGTCATCTTTTTAAATAATTTAATGAGAACCTATCTATTGAACCTAGAACCCTAACCACCTCTAACCACCTTAAAAAAATATTTAAATCCATTTTCACAGATGGTTCCATTAAAAGAATGGGTGGAAAATATTATCATGAGGCCATCTTAGGAAATTGGGTTTTCTAAGGTCATAATGAATGCCTACTACTTGAGCAAATGAGGATGAAAATTTAAATTCCACCAATCAAGATTAAAAAATCACAACTTCATTTTATAATTCCACACATCACATAATATATTTTTAGCTCCAACTCCCTCAAAAAATTGCTTTTATAAAGCATCCATAGTCTCATTTTCATGCTAGTTTGACAAAATTTTAACTTGATGCAATTATAGAAAAAAATATCACTATTATCCCATTCATTTGAGTTTTGTTCATCACCACATGTCTCGATGGCTAACAACGCATATATATGTGTGTTTGTGGGAAGAGATCTATTGCCATGGATGACAGAGCATTTAATGATGTTCTTTGTGGGCCTTCATTGTTAATCAATAACCTTTCTCGATCTATCAAATAACACATGGTGGAGCAGGGATAGAGTGTTGAGCTCACACTATATTTTTTAATTATCTGAGATTTGCATAGTAGATATATTGTTATAGTTGGTGAGGTTGATCACCAATCTCAAGTCCACCTTCTCACATTTTACTCCTATTGTTCCTTCGGCTGATGTTCACACTTAGGAATCTAGTGTGGACACTTTTAAGGAGATTTAATATGGTCATTTGGATCTTGGTATTATTTCATCCACAGGTTATAAAGACATGTGTTGATATTCCATCTCCTTCATCTATTGTTTCTTCTGATGATGTTTGTGTTTCCATAGTTTTGTCTTCTTATGATTCAGTGTAGCAGGAATTTCATTGTCTTCGAAAGACATCTACTTGGGATGAGTACTTGATAGATATTTCCAATTTGTTTTGTGAGTCTTGCATTTCAAATTTGGGAGACATCATTGATTGCATTCATCTTCTCTTTGATGTAAATGATCCTTCTTCAATTGTTGTGAAGGAACACTTTGACCTTCTTGTTCATTCTCTACATGATCATTCCTTATCATTTGACATGAGTGTGGATTCTTTTCAGAAGAATTTGGAGGATACTTATTTGTCTTCAAATGAGGTATCCTTGTTTTTGGATTTTGTTCTATAATCATTTCTATGATATTCTAGATTGTTATCTTCAGTAGTGTGGCATAGAACGCTTTTTTAGAGTGTGATAGATTTCAGCATCAACATGGAGACTTGAGCATACTTCAAATACATCACACATCATCTTTCTTCCCTCGTCTTCCTTTTAGGAATGGAAAGACATCCTGCATACCATCTTGGTTCTATTTCTTCCTAAGGGGAGGAATGGTGTTTGACGGTATTGGATCATATTCAACATTCATTGTTGGGAATATATCATCATTGTAGGAGACACTACATTGAGGGGGTGTTGCATGGTCTTTATTCTTCTCTCTTATGGGGGTCTTTTTCCTTGCATTAGGTTTTGTCCTTCTCATTCTTCATTAAGATCATTTTGTTCATCTCTCTTTTGGGGAGGATTTTGTCCCACTCAATTTTCTCCTTTTCTCCAATTTTGAGAGATTGAATTTGCACATGGCTACCTAATATGGCCTCGTAGTCAAGATCCATATTTGCATCATTTGCATAATAATCTACTACTCCTTAAGTTTCACTTCAGGGGGGTTTTGGTGTGAATTAAGTGTTTTACCTAACTAGTTCACCTAGTAGGTTCTATTCACATGTTAAGTTTACTTAGGTCCTAGATAATTTTTCTAGAAGGTTGTTAGTTGTTATAATATCTTATCTTATCTTTTGGAATTTAATTCTAGTGTCCTAGGTCATTTAATATTTGTTGAGTTAGTTGTCTCGTGACATAGGATTAAGACACTTGTCGTGATCTTGTCTAATCCTATGTATCACCTTGGTTATATAACCAAGTGGCCTCATGTGTAAGTAAACAATCAATAATCTATCATTTGCATCCATTGATATAATAGCATTAGTCTCTCATATCTAATCTCTCTTGTGCTTTCGTGAAGTTCCTAGATATTAGGAGACTACAATATTCAACCAAATCTTGCATGGTGTAGAGCATTTTATACCAACTCTTACAGAAATGGGCAACAGGTTGGAAAAATGTCGATAGTGAATTTTATCCATATTGAGAATTTATCAAAACCCAATGTTGCTACTTGACGTTCTCAACGCTATTTTTTCACGCATTGGAAGATATTTCCTAGCACCCTAGGTGGTGTAGACTATCACACTAGACATTGGTGACTTATTGGGTGATGGCTCTTAGATACCTAGTACATTTCAAACTTTCAATAGTTGCTTGCCAAAATTGTGTGATTACTTTCATGGTTTTATATTCTTCATGCTATCTTTTAGATCTAAGATATTCTTATCTAAATTTACATGTCACAGTAAAAGGGTGTCCTATTTGGGATACATCCTCAATCAATCCCCTAAGAAGATATTTTTAGCCTCACCATTAACACCATGGAAAGATCTTAGTGTCTATGCAACCTAGTGAATATGTTAATGGTGGTGTGTGTAAAGATATAGATGTCTAACTCACAAACTTTAATGATAATTCTATAATATGGCTATGTGTGGTTTTCAAAGGAGATATGGGCTATAAGAATCACATAAAATAGAGAAAATAGAGGAAGCAAGGAAGGGAAAATCTATTTTTTAACAAAAAGGTTTCTAAAAATGGATATAGGGTATGGCTTAATAAAACGATTGAAAATGGGTAAGCTAGGGCTTTAAGGAGGAGGATGAGAGGATAAAAGAGGTGAGGAATATATAGGAGAGGTTATCACAAAAGGGCTATGGAGTCAATGGCTCTAGAGGCTCCCAAGTCTTTAGTCTTCAAATTTGTTGCTTGTTTCCTTGCATAATAATTGAATCCTTTTAATAACATAAAAAATTATGGAGGATTAAATGATAGAAATTGTTCTTGAAATATTCTAACCTAGAAAAAGGAGGACAAGACTAGTTTTAAGGGTATATTTAGATCAAGTGACCATTAAAAACATAGAAATTATTAGGGTTAAAATGGGCACCAAAAATCAAAACTCAAAATTTAAACATGAACATGAGTATTAGTTTATACATATGTATAGACATGACCACAAGAAAACATTCATATCTTGAGTGAATTAGTTTCCTTAAATTTCAAGGATTACTTGGGAATACTCCTAAGGTTGGTTCTCATATTCTTATATTAGTATGATCAAGAAAAAGACTAAAGCATAGGTTAAATGATATTAAAACATGACTTAGAAAATGGGCACTAAAGTGAATGCAAAAATATAATGTGAATGTTGCAAAGTAGACATTTTTTACTTTACATTTTTCCCCCACTTTAGTGGGCTAATGACACTATCTAAATAATTACACTAAAATAAAGTATTTTCATAGATAACTTGAAGATTTGTGGAGGATTAGATATGTGGAAATCAAAGGCCTTTTATAAACCACAAAGTAGAATATCACCTTAGCAAATGTTTGGTTAAATCATAACCAATGAATATTAGTGATTTAACATTGTCACCAAATGAATGGGCCAATCTAGGCCAAAAAGGTAAAATGGTAAATATGGTGATGGTTGTGTGGCCACCACCTAGATGAATGTGGTTTCCAACCAAAGAATTCGGCTAGATCCAAAACATGGTAAAATAATAAAAATAATAGCTATGTGGTTTTCACCTAGCTATATGTGTCTTCCAACCAAATTTAAACAATGTTAGGCCTAGATGAATGATGAGATTAGAATAATAATCACATAAATAGTGTATGAATATGTCTTCCTTATAATTATTGGAGAAAGAAGAAGATCCAATCAATTTAAGGTAAATATGATAGGGAAGAAAGGAAAATATTTCCAAGGTATTGTAGGAAAGTTAATAGAATAGGGGGATGTTTAAGGAGATGCCCCTAAGAATTATGAATATTATGCTCAAGTGATGGTCAAGTGTACAATGCATGAGATAATAGTTGAAAAAAATATACAAGATATATAGAAGGAACAACAAGAATAGATAAGAGGGAGAAGATACACTAACTAAGGTGATGTCCCCTATCATATGAATAAAGATAAATTCCCACAAGGAAAGGGTGGATATGACACAATATGAAAGGAAATATTTATAAAAAATGTATGAATGTGTGTGTGTGTGTGTAGGTGAAGGTTGTATCATGTGAGATCAAAGAGTAGAAGTCTATGAAAGAAGAATGAAAAGGGTATCTAGGAGTTTGAATATTTCAAGATAAGCACTACTTGATTAAAGTAAATTAGAAAAAGGAATATACATCCATTCAAGGTTATGAAAGATAGATTATAAGTGGAACATTTTTTTGTCTAGTAGGAGAGATATAGACACACATCAACTACTTTAAAGAAATATTTAAATGTTAGTAGATTAATAAATTATAAAAAATGGGAGAAAAATAAAATGTGAAGAGTAATATTAGTAGGTAAGAGGGATTATAAGTGTGGGAAACACATTCACATAAGAGAGCATAAATGGTTCCATGATATTAAATTTATTCCTAAATAAGATATTAATAGTATGATCTTACATTAGGATCATTGTCATCCTGCCTGATAAAATTTTGTATACACATAGGAAGGAATAAAAAGGAAGGGATGGGAAACAACAATTGTCAAGATTAAAAAGTATCAAAATGAGCACAACATGGGATATATGCATGCTCAATCAAGAAGATTTGATGGGTGGTAAGGAACCAAGATTGGGAGTAATATATATGTCATCATCCCAAATAGGTATAGAAAAACAACAAAAGAGAAGATATAGGTGAAAATAGGTGGGATACAATAAATAAAGTGGGAATAGGCATGGGATATATAAGTCAACATAAAATAGAAATGGGTTTCCTAGTACTTTGTATGATCCCTAAAATTTCATGAAGAGAAAGATACAAACAAGGATATAAATAAGAATTAATTACATGTAAAAGGGCTGAGTAAATAGAAGAATCCAAATATATAGAGTGATAATGATGTAGGAAATGCATAGAGTGTGATTTGTGATGTATATATATTAAGGGTCAACATATATAATGCCACATATTTTGGCAAGAAAAAAAGATGCCAAAGGTAAAGTATGATCAACTATTAATAGAAGTGTAATAGTTATCAATTAGAGGTTCAATGATCACACTACCTTGTGATAAGAATTTTTTATGTAAGGAGAATCATCTGAAGGAGACTTAAAATATCTAAGCAATCCTTTTATGAAAGTAGGGGATAGAGAAACATATACAATAGTCTTACATGGAGGATTGCCAAAGAATGAGATAAGCTCCACAACCATAATACATGTAGAAGTAGGAATATAAGTGAATGAGCATTAGAAGAAGGATTATATGTGTAAACATATCAACAATATCATAGTTATCAACATGTGTATCATATGTGAGTTATATATGATGTGTTATTTTAGGTTCATCTACCAAATCAATATTGATATCATGAGGCGTGGGAGGTACATCCTAAAGAGAGAAAATGATGGAACCCCCATCAATAAGATCTTGTATTTTTTTTCTGTAAGGCTAAACATTAATTGGTAGAATGACCTAAAATCCTCTTATATGATTAATAAAGATGTGAACAATCATACTTAGAAGATTTCTTGATTGCAAGAGGAGGAAGAGTGATTAAGTTAGCCTCTAATAGAAGTGGAAGTAAATGCTTAGGTGGCTCAACAATATGTGAAAATTATTTCTTGTTTGTCTTGTCAAATGGGAGGAGAATTGGTTTGAGAAGATTCACATGGAAAATCTCTAAGAGGAATAGATGGAGAAGCGATACCAACTCATGCAATCAACTTTTGTTCAACCTTGATGGACATAAAGATAAATAAAAAAGAGAAGCTTGGAGGCCAATAGGAATTTTCTCTTGAATACAAATTAAGGGGTTGTCTAGAAAGATGGGTTGGATCATAAAATTGAGAGGATGGAATCTCATGTAAAAAATCAAAGAGAAGAAACAAGAAGTACACTCTATTACTTTTTTTAGAGCATAATATTTATGAAGAATCATATCGTTTTAATAGATTTGAATAAATAACTCAAAAGGCTCTAATATAAGATATCAACCTTGTATTATAAATACGTTTTAAGTTTATTTTTTATATAAAAAGATTATTTATTAATTAATAAATCAATTAATATTTTCTTTAAAATTATCTTATAAATGTTAATTTATTTATTAATAACATTAATCTTTTTAATGAAAAGATGTAACATCCCAAATGAGAATTACTTAGCTTTGGTTTTAGCTTTGGTTCCCTATATTTCAGAGATTCCTATTTTTAAAATATGAAATGTAATAGTTGAAAATTTATGATTTTTTTATAGATAAATGTGATCCATGGAAGACCACTCCTTTTATATTTATGAAAATGTATCTACAATAAATAAAGATTCTCCAAAACATGAATTTCTGATCAACAAATTACAAACATTAAATAACAAAAAATTACTGTGAAAGATTATCATAATTATAAAATAGAATTCAAAAGCAAAACCCCCAAAAATTAGATATATTAGATGTATCAAGATCCCATAAATGCAAAGGAACAGAGGAAATATCAACAAACCAAAACAGGGATACAACACAAAATGTCAATATTAGATTTACTAAACCAAAGGGCCGACCATTTCCATTACACTTTAGTTGTTATCACTCAGCTTACAATATCAATAAGTTCATATTGCACCACTTGAACCATCTTTAACTCTCTTTTGAATAGAAGCATTCCTGAGGAGAAAACCCATAACCCCTTTCACATTCCTAATTCTGATAATAAGGAACCCACCTATCTCTTTCTCATGTTTCACAAGGGAATTAGAAACCATTCTTGACTTAGATGTGGACAAAATACAATTAGCCACCTTTGAATTTCAAGATAGATTTAGGGAAAACTCCCCACAAATCTCATGGTCCAATATCCCAATCATAATCAATAATGACGTAATTCAAAGATACCAGCTCCACCATGATCTTGTTCCTAAGCAAATACATTACATTTGAAAGGAAGAAGGATGCCACATAAATAGGAAGATTTCACTGAGGAAACTCGGAGAATCTCATCACCTATCATCCAATGAATTGCACTCTCAAACTATCGAGAACCAATATAATGAAAACGCTTCTTAGTTTTTCCAGATCATAAATACCAATGTGTTGAGTCGCCCATTTAAACATGGGCAACAAAATCCTGCAATTCTGACTTTTTTGCCAACCAATGTTCCAAACCCAACTAAGAAAATGTTATGAGAACTCAAAGATTGAATTTAAAACCACCATATACATGTATCTTCTTTTAATGGTTGAGAACAGAGTTTGAACTGATGAGGAAATCTCATATACTCTTGGGATTAATGGCTTAATCTCAACAAATCATGTTGGTCCTTCTGTGTGTGTCAAGTCTAGAAAGCACATGTCAAAACCCTCCAATATCCTTCCTGCATGTGACTTAAAATCAAGTCCCTTGCATCAAATTCCCAATTTATTGATGATAATTGTCAATTGTGACATAAATTAAATCATCCAATTAGACTGATAATAATTAGATCTAGATTCTTTTTTTTAAATATTTTTTGAAATAGAATCATTTCATGCTTGTAACCCCTGACTCTTTATATGACCAATTTAATGATCAATGGCTAATTTTACTAGGTCGTTTACCAATCTATTTGCTTCTCTATGCTCTAGAACTCTTTGAATTCATCTTATAATTCCCAAGCTGAAATTAAGATATTGTTTAATTTTCAATTATCAATTTCTCTTGAGTGATAATCATTGAATCTTCTTCAATACAAATATTTGAAACTATAATATATGTAGTTAATCCTAAGCTTGGATTTCACCTTCACTATTTATTCCATTTTGAAATTTGAAAGATGTAGACAAAACTATTTCCCTCTCACAATCTCTCCAAACACAACCTACCCCCAATAATCCTAGATTTCCCACCTAAAGAACCATGAAAATTCAACTTTAAATTTTTTAATCTAGAGGATTTTAGTTGACTTTCAGCTAATTAATCTTAAAATCCTTACCCTTGCAACCTGTTTTGGCCTCCACAATGTAGACATAAAAAATCTCTCTTCTTCAATGGATGCTTGATGGGAGATGGTGATTAGGTTGTGGATGCAAAAGATTTGTGAAGGAAAAAGTAAGAACAAAATATGAGGATGTTGTTGTTGTGAAGTAATGTAGCTATGTGTAGTTGTTGCTTGAAGAGTCTAGAGATTGTAAATAGAGTATTTGATTGTTTTGAAGTAATATCCTTATGTGGTGTGATAATTTCCTTGTTTTAACCTTGAGTGTGTATTGAGATGACCTTTAGAACAATGAGAGATTGGCTCTAGAATCCACCCAAAACCTTGTGTATTTCTTACAAAAACTAAAATTCAAGAATTCCAAAATGAAGGATTCCCCCTAGAAAAGCTAAAGCCTCCATAACTATAGACTCGTATGCAAGAAGAATAAAAAAGGCCAATTTAGGGTTGTTGGACACATTCATCTACCAAAGAAAAGAGTAAAAAAAATCTCAATGAAGGTTGTCATGAATGAGAATGACAAAGAAATGTAAAAATAATTTGTTTAGTTCTTTTATTAGTAATTTCTTTGCTTGTGTGAATGTCATTTTCCCTTGGAAACCAATAAAAAAGAGGATCGAATACACCATTTTGAGGCAAAATAAAAACTAAGACAATGTGATAACAAGAGAATGCTTCTTCTGAAGACAAAAACTTAGTGTTGGACAAGTTGTGGACTTGGGGAGAGCACTCTCTCTCAATCAAACCCTAGACAACTTCCTTTAACCCTCTTACTGAACCACTCAATGTGCATCTAGTGTGAGTTAGACTTCTGAAATTTTTAAATTAGATAGAAAATACTTGATCAATTTAATTAATTCTCAAGATTTAATGAAAAAGAAAAAATCAATTATAACCCCAAAACTAGTTATTTTAATTTCCCTCTTCTCCTAAAGATATATTATCATATATTACACCCATTATTACCTTTACACTTAGTAGAAAGAAAAATATTAATTACAATGAATAGACCATTCCTTTATTCATACATGCCTCTAGGAAATTTGTTCTCACAAACCTATTTAGCTGCTTTGCATAGAAAATTACATGTAATATTCATGGAACCCAATATAGACCCTGTGGCTTCAGAAACACATGGAATCTTAGTTTGACATGATTTAACAATAGATTGTGCCGTAATATGCTAGTTTTTATGCAAATAATGGTTTCTGGATTGCAATCTATGTATCCTTTGGTATCGTAAACCTTAAGCTTAAACTTAGGATCATCATGCTTAAACAGGTGTGTAAAATATGCTGACCAGGTCTCTAAAGGTAGGGAGCCCACCTGGTAATGAATACAATCATTCTTTGCATTCAATGAGTAGTGTGTAACTCTGTAAAAACTCTACAGGTATTTTCAAGTGAAGACACAAAGAGAATAGGTAACTGACAAACAAAATCACCATTGATGACACCCTAAATGTGTAGGAGACCATCAATCTCGAAGAGAATTACGTGTCAAAGTTTATCTAGAGAAGGAAATCCTATGTGTCAAGTAAATATATATTGTTTGTGTGTCATCATGTGGTTGGTGTGAGCTGTCTTCTGCAGAGGTGTTGTGCATCAGTAGAAAGAAAGTCACTGTCAAATGCTTAATACTACGGTTTAGAAATTTATGTGAACTTATGTTCTCGATATTGACTTCTGTTTGGAACTCAATCCATTGGTAAATCAAATTACATAATTCAATTGGCCCCAAAAAAGCTCAGGGCCCAAGGATTCTTCTGTGCTCTAGACACAAGGGCCCAAGTGTAATTAACTGACTGAGAATGGGAAATCCAAAGTTACTGGTGAATTAGATCTTAAATTAAAGTTGAGTGTGGGTTTGAAACTTTATTCATGTCTGTGGACGTGTTGCAATTGAGTGTGAACCTAAAATCTGTAATTTTAATGGGTCATGAGATTTTGTGCCTCAAACCTTACCCATGCAGTGAGTCAGATTTAATTATAACTTAAGATTCAGACTTGAAAGTGGGTTTGAGTAGACTGGTATTTCCAGTTTGATAACTATTTAGTTTCTGGATTTAAAACTCAAGTTAACACATAGACATGAGGGAGTGAGTTTATACAGGTTCACCCACATCTTATAATTTTTAAGTCCCAGACTTCAATGGAATTATATATCATATTTAATTAGAGCTCCAATATAAATTAATAGGTGGGGTTTAGAGTACAGATCCAATGAAGTCTGGCTCTTAGTTTAGCAACTTGGACTTTGTAATTGTCTAATTTTCGTAGTTAAGTTTCAATGACCGCAATAAAAGTTTGAATCTTTTCATTATTAGAATCAATAAAGATTTTTTCTTTAAACAGTTAAAGGGGATGAGCCATAGAAAATCTTTGTTCGTAATCAAATTTTTCAAGCTGCAGCAAATATTGACTGTCTTCTTCTCATTTCAATTATCTCCTGCTAAAGAAAAACTATCTTCATTCCCTGCCTCATTGGAAGATCATTCCTTGTTTCAATCATAAATGGAAATGCAGATTTAGTGTCAAAAAGTGGACCAAAATGAGTGCACAAATATGAAAATCCAATATTGATGTGGAGACACAATTGTTGGCCTGGAATTTTTTACATCATAAATTGTTGATTGGAGATAGACTAAGATGCATTATGTTTCATCTTGTCCCTTTTGTTTATGTATTCAAAATATGAAACATATTTTTTGGGATTGTCTTTTTGTTAAAAAACAATGGAATGCTATTTTAAAAACTTTCTTGCTATTTTCATCATAAGTTGAATTGGATAGAAGTTGTCTTGGGCATTGGTTTGCATAATGATTTTCTAATACTTTAACATAGTTTTTTAGGTTATTTTTTGTGTTCACAACTTCAATATTTTATCCAAGAAGAAAATGTAATTGTCATGGCTCAGCTTCAACAAATTCAAGATCAGGTTAATCAACTTCAGAATAGCTGCAATATGGATCTATGTAAAGTGTTTCAGCTCAAGTATTAGCTTCTTATTTCTTTTGGTTGCAGCCAAATGTTGGTTCATTGTAATTTTTATTAGTTTGTATTGTTATTCTCCTTCAACTACTAGCTAGTAGTTGTTATTCTTTGTACTCTTGCTTTGTTCAATATATAAAAAAATAGCTTAATTTTAGTTTGCCCACTAGCACTAGTTAATTCATTACAAATCAAAATCAAATATGTATCTCTAAGCCTCCTACCATGTAATAATATGAATTTTGGCATGCAAAAATATTTTAAATATGGCTCTGTATTGTTTATAGAGAATTTTAAGCACGGTTTGATAGTCTTTTACATCATTTTAAAATATTTTTAAGGGATTTTCATCATGGTGGCTTTTGAATGCCTTCAAAATGAAGACTACAATGATAATTTCAAGGGGAGTAAAGTTAAATGTATGGATATTGAATTTAAGGCTATTTTTTGTTCTTTTTACTTTAAAAGACCTTGCGATTAATGTAGGATTTAATTGTGGGTTTGCAGTGTATGTCAAGGGTGTATTAATTTACAAGTTTAATCATGGTAGCCTTAAGAAAATATGTAATTCAAATAATACAAGTCTATAAGCTTCTTTTGAAACACAAGTTAATATAAAAAACTGAAATATTGAATGACAATAGAACCAAAGTAAGACCTTCAAATGTTAACTAAAATTCACCTCACATGAGAGAACACCTTCTTTGAGCCCAAAGTGAAGAATTCACTGTCAAAAGCAATCACAATTGGAGTTCAAAAGAATGAACCAAGAGCATATCTAGAAAGACATCTAAATACAATGACCTAGAATAATCAATTTTAATCATAGTTTAGTGAATCCTAGAATGTGAATGTCTAACACAAAAAAGAGGGGGGTGTTGTCACAAAAATGGGTTACAATTTTTGCGACATCCTGATTTTTGTTGAAATCGCATATTTTAAAAAAATATTATGATTTAAGTCTTAAAAGGTTCCATTTAAAGGATTTTAATTGAAGAGGGTTTGATCAAACCCCCTTAGATCAAACTCCCTTGGATAAAATCTTGCTAGTTTTAAACCATACCTATAATGGAGTCTCCTCTACACCTATCAAAATGCTAATAAAAAACCAATTTTGATTTACCTTTTGCGGGATCAAATGAATTTATTTAAAATTTATATTTTGTAAATATGTAGTTTTTATTATAAGCTTCCCAAAAAGTATAATTTTAAATATATTTAATTTGATTATTATATTTATTTTTTGTATCTCATGAATGTAGGTTTTTCACTGAAAAATCAAGCTATGTCCTGCACATGTGGAAAAATAGTAGATTACCAAAAATAATTCTAAAAAATATCTATGCTCTTGGTATTGATGTCCTTGATCCAAAAAATAAAATAAAATTGAATTTTGATACATAGAAAAATAGTTATGTGTTATATAGTAAACCTATGTCTAAATTGTAATTGGTTTGACTTCAAAACTTAATTAAGAAAAAAATATTTTATAAAGCACTATGAAACCAAATGAAGGAGCTAGAAATTAGACTTTTATCTTTCATACAAAAAAAGTTATGTGAACTATACAATAAACATCACTCTTTAAAAATGGTGTTTATTGTTAAAAACTAGTTGTTGAAGGAGATGGAAAAAGAAATGTAATTTGATTCCAAAATTTTTAAAATATATATTTAGAATCTACAAACAAATTGTCACAAATCACTAGGTTGCAGCATCTCCAAATTCCTCATGGTTTAGTAGCTATAGATGTCTAAAAGTAAATATTTAGTTAAAAAAGTTTAGTTCAATGTCAAGTTTGGCCAAAAAGTGTAACCCACTATTGTGGGATCACCCAAGGATCAAAACCTACAACTAAATAGGTATAAATCAATACAATTCAGTGTTCACAACACAACTAATAACAAATTCAAACTAGTCGTTGGGTTCCAACTAGTCCATGTGCCTTAGCTACATACATATCACAAGAATTTAAGCAATTAGTTAGACATGCATCCCATGATTGTTCATTAATGAAAACCTAAAAATAACAATCACAATCATCAAAGTAGAAACTATCAAAACTAAAAAAATCATCATTTTATCAAAACTATAAATCTCACTATTATGTTCATCAATCTCATGAATAGGATTGCAAAATCAAAATATGATATATAAGTATCTACTCTAAATTGATCAATTATACTTGAAGGATTAATGATGTCAAAATAATCAAGAAGCATCCTTTATTTATGCTAGATTGTTCATGTTCAAGTGATCCAAGGCTTCCTTATGTTCCTTTAAATGGATATAGGTCATGTATATTTGTTTTAAGCAAGGTATTGTCATCATCATCTTTTATGTATTAACTATTATGTATATAAAAATTGGTCTCATTAATACCACAAGTCTAATGTAATTTATCATCACCAAGAAAACTATTATCTTTATCTCCAGCTTGACCATTAAATTTTGAAAAAACCATTTGTATTCCATCAATTTGGTTGAGCATGACTTTTTTAGCCTTGTCAAGGTTCACTAAAATTTTAGTATTGTCAATCATTTGTTTTCCTAGGAAATCAATCTCTTTTGGCTACAAAAAAACTTTGTATTTTTATCCTTTTAGAATCATGAAGCTTAGACAAACAATTAACAATAGTTCTATTATCATCATCATCCCATACCTGTATTTCATATAATAAATGCCATTTTCCACATTCCCATTACTTAATTTCTCAACAAAGTTGATCCATCTATTAGCTCTCTCTCTCTAAGTGTCCATCATTACTTTCTCCAAATTGTGAATACTCAAAGGCCTTTTATACTCCATTATTATACTAAACCTATTGATTAATAGGATAAGTAGAAGTAGCATCACTAATTACATTATAATTATCATCAATCCTTTGAGTTTGAATATCTTTAATAAGTACAAAATTTATATAATGTGGTATATCACAATAATATTATGCTTCTTCTCTTAGTTGATATGAAAGACATGAACTCAAAACCTAAAATTTGAACCATCATTACCATCAAGTTGGATAACAATTTTAGATAGAAATTTGCCCCTTTACAATTTAAACATATGTATAGAATGAAAGGAATCTTGACCGGTTACTTCAACGCTTAATTAAGTCACCATATCATCTTTATTCTAAAAATAAAACCAAGAACAGTGTCTTGAGTGTGTAGTGATACACATGGATTAGTATTACACTAAACGTATGAAACCTCATGTATTTGATCATGATAGCATAAGAGATTAATATTCATCAAATATTTTCATCAAGGCGATCAAGATTTTCAAGAGCATTAAGGCCTTGGTGATCATCATAAACTTCACCTTCATTATTAATACTAGGTGTATGATAATTGCCACTTGAAGTTTCAATATTCTCGATGTCATTTTTACTCCTAGTTGACTATGATAAATCAAAATTTGCAACTATTACCAAAAGTCAAAACATTAGAAACGTTTTTTCATTGGCAACATCTATATGAAGATGGAAGTCATTGTTAACATATCTCTTTCAAACTCAGTAAAAAATACCAAGAAAATAATTCGGTTAACCTCCTTCAAGAGTAAGATACTCATCTCTTTTTCCATCATATTGCTAGAATCCCTATTACATTCTTTTTCATAAATTATTTTAATATTTTCTTGATTGCATTTATGATCAACATACATGGTGTGGTTTGTTGGATATTAAAATCCTTACGAATTTCTACCTCTTATTTAATGGGTTGTAGAAAATGTGAATTTTTATCTTTCTAACCCTTCCTTTGCTACTTGAATCATATGAAAACTCTTTGACTGTAAGTTACTTAACTTATAGTTTTATATATTCCATACTTACATGGTTCTCCTTTTTTATTATTCTTCAATCATGACTTCTTCTTTGGCTATTATATGTAATAGGTTGCTAACATGATATGGTTTCACCACTTGATTCTCCACTTCCATCATAGATGTTTGGGCTACATAACATGCTGATATGTATAAATTTGCTTCTTGAGGTTGCAACTCCAATGGCTATCACTTTCAATATGTGGATCACAACTCTCATCATTAGTACTAGTGGCTTCATGTACTTTGTCTTGCATGCATGCATCAAAATTATTTTTTCTAATCTTAATATTTTCTACCAAGACCAATCCCAACCTCACCGAGAACTCAATACAATTATATTCCACATACTAAGTTGTCTCATGAAGACTACATACTACATTTAGTAAGTAATGTTATCATTGATTGAATTAGCTATAGATTATAATTACTTATTATATATATGTTTTTTAGAAACTAGAGAGTAAATTAATATTGTAACCCATTTGATGACTAACTTGAGTTTTTGTAAGGCCATAACCTAGTTTTCTAGCATTAGAGCTCTCCTAACTATATTTTCCAAAATTATTACACTAAAAATTTCTTTGATGTGAATTTTGAACCAAGGATCAATTACCATAGGTAGTGGATTTTAACATGTCAACATGTGCTAACTCATGAGAAATATTAGTCCTTTGGAACATCATGCTAAATATTTGATAAAATTTTGAGATGGACTCATGGGGCTGCCTTCTAACTATGAAAAGCTTTGATAAAGCTTCTTGTGGATCTAAATTTTGACCACATTATCTTAAGAAAGTATTCTCCGATTCAACCCAAGAGTGTATCAAATTTGGTGTAAGTCAATTTGGTGGAAGACTTACATATGAATTACATGTTGCAACCTGTAATGTGTTGACAAATAAATGATACACTACATATTCATAGTAGATTTCATTTTGTATCATTAATTCTTTGTGTATCTTCACATGCTCCATATCATTCTATCTAATTTATGGAGATAAGGAAGACAACTATATGCATTCATAGGAATCTCATGGAAACTCCTAGGTATAAAAAATGGATACCTATAAGAACTAAACCAATCATATAGACAACTCATCAAAAATATGCAAATTAACCATTAAGTCTTTCAATTTTTAGATTCACTAGCCTCCTAGCACAAATTTAGTAATAGGTTCTTTGACACACTCACCAAATTAGGTAAAGTATGTGTGTACCTCACCTCTCCTGAATAGAAACCAGTCTCTAGATAGGAAATCAACTATCCCCAAGGTCTATATCACTAGGTCATTGTCATTCAAGATAACTCAATAACCATTATAATGTTGTTCCAATTCAAGGTGGTTGTGGTGTTTCTAATTATATCAAGACAAACATACCATTAATTAGACAACATGATTAATTTTTCAAGTTTGGAATTCATTATAAATTAATCCAAAATTTTCAATACATTTATATCGCTATAAGTTTACTAATCAATAATGTATACACACTTGAAAGTATAAACTTTAGTTGTTTAACATTGATTTTGTAAGTTTTAGTCCTAAACTAGTCACATCCTAACCATATGTATGAAAATTTATAAAAGATATAAAGGTTTAAAATGAGCATTTTTATGGGGATGAAAAATCTAACCCTATTGAGATGAGAAATAAACCAATTCTTACTTGGCTAAAATACACACAACCATGGACACAAGGTAGTGCAAGATTGTAAGGAAAATAAATAATGAAGAAAGATGCAAACAACCACCATATACATATTAGGTACATACATCCCTCATAGCCTTCAATTCATTATAAACTTCATTTCAACACTTAGTGAGAATCATCAAAATCATGGGAGTTATAAGAAATCATCAAAACAACACAAATCATGTTTGGAAGACTCAAATAATAAAACGAGAAATAGTTAATAGTCTAAAAATTGCATTGAAAAATGAGTTTCCAATTGTTCAAAAGTATTTCTATTGTGTACTTAAAGGTATCAATGTACAATTTGATTCCTTACAACCAAACAACTTGGAAAAAGTTATTACATTTTAGTTTTGATCAATGGTTATGAGAAAAAAGATCTAAGTGTCTAAACTAATCAAGCATTTAATCATTGTAGTAATCCTCATAAACAAAATAATTTGTCTCCTCCTCTATTAATTCTAGTGGTAACAATCTCTTAATAACCATATTCCTCCAATAAGCACAATAGTTGCACAACTTCCTAGGCCAGTTCGTTCTTTTTTAGTAATGATCTCCATATAAAATGTTAATGCTCATGTAAGTGGTTTAAAAATAACTCCCAAATCATAACATATTTTTTGCAAGGCCTAAATCCTCTCATTAGCATCTATCAAGGTCCAACAAGAGTTAATTTCATGTAATATGTAATCAAATTCATCCTACCAAGATAAAGACCCTCATGTAACACTCAATCTAAAAAAAATCTAATGAGAATCCTCTTTTGTCCTAGGTGGAAAATAAAGAAATCACTCTCTCCATTATTAAACCCAAAATAAATATCATTTAAATATGCATGTTAGAACAAGATTTTTTTCAAAGCAAGGAGAATTCTTCATAATAGAAAAAATTGTCTATAATAGATCAAAACTTTATATCAATTTGAATAACAACAATTTCAATTTTAGATTCTCATAAACCCATAAACTATTTCTTGTAGCATCTTCCATGAAAAAAATCATATTCCCTCATTATATAATCCTACAATTACCAAACAAGATAATTAGACTTTAATAAATGAAAATATAGTTACAAGTTTGAATATTTATCTATAACATTATCCTTCGCATCTTAGTCCCTAGATCTACCAACACTATAATGTCTTGAACTCAGTTAAACTAGCAACATTCATGATCCTCATATATTTCAATAAGACATATATCTGAATTGCACATCCATAAGGCAGGAAAATTAAACAACTATGCTTATGAATATGTATGCAAATTCAAGTCTCTAAGATGAAATTAAACTCTAAATCCTCTCTTACCACAATGATAAAATTTGATGTTGCTATAAACGACTTCATCAAATTTTGTAAATCCTATCAGATGAATATTCTCTCTTTTTAAGTAGATGATAATTTTATTCTTAGATCTATCGAGTTCATTGGGAGGTCTCTAATCTTCAAGAAAAGTTTATTCTCTATGATAGCCACACCTACAAAGTTAAGATTTAGGGATAACATTTTGGTGATTTACTTCAGATACTTCTTTGGCTTGGAGTCATTCATGTCACATCCCCATGAAAGGAGGGGCCTACATGGCAGAAAAAAACAAATTAAAAAAAAAATTGCATTGAAAAGAAAGAGAAGACCACACATTAATTGGAGGAATGGCGTGTCCCCCTCACACGTAGAGAGGAGTTAGTGTGGAAGCATGGAGGAGGGGGAACGAAATCCCTCAAGGCTCAGATGTGTTCTCTTGGAATGCTAGGATTGCAAGATATGCACAAAACATATTTGTTGAAACTTTAAAGCAAATGCAATTGGCAGGTGCAAATGCAGACTCCACAACCCTTTGTCGGTATCTCCTTGCCTACATTGAAATCAGATCTTTTGAACAAGCTATGGACTCCTATTCTTTTCTATGAAAATATTATTAATGATCTCATGTGATGTGTGTTTTTACACTTACATATTATTTAGTGATGATCACAAGTAGTTTGGTACACTTTCCCATCATCACAATTGGTGCAAAGGACTAGGGAAAAGAATAAGACCCGTGGTGTAGCATGGAATGCATTAACATTCATGTTTTTGACTAGGATGCACTTAAAGAGAAAGTCTTAATGAACCAAATAATGGAAAGATACTTGTAGTAGTAATATATCCACTTCCAATGCTATGTATGTGAATCAATCACAATGTACTATGTAAAAATGGCCTTTAGATGTTGTCCATATTATTATAATTATATTGTTTTCAAAGATGACAAGTAATATGAAATTCTTTATTGTCATCATAGGTGACGATGGATTAAAAAAAGGATGGAACCTATGGTTTAGTAAGGGATGCATCAACATTCTCTATTTGAATGGAATTTATTTATGACCTTCTATGTTAGTGAACTATGAGAAAGGGAAGATACTTGCAATAAGGTTGCAACCACTTCCCTTTGCTAGCTCATCTCTATGTGCATTTGTGAGGTTGTTAAGTTATCCACATTATGTACACATGCATTAGGTGCTTAAGCTCGACATACTGTGTATATGTGATGCACACACTAGTTATCACATTGTGTATATATGTTGTAAGTAAATTACACATTGTGCATATGTGACATATGCTTAAGCTATGATGTGGGTATGAGCTAACCGCCTTGTGTATACATGTGTAATGTATGCTTGAACAAACCCACGTGTATACCTATGTGGTGTTAAGAGCTAATCACATATGTGTGTGTGACAAAAGTAGAAGTCAGCCATATTGTTTATAATTATGTATACTCGAGCCAATCACTATGTGAATGTGGTGTTGGATTGATATGGTCCCTATATGGTTTTATGTGTATTCATACACTAATGTTGGCATAGAATCAACACTCCTTTGGAATGTGGTTGATCTCATTATGTTGCAATTGGATTAAATTGAAAGAAAATAGTTTAATGAATAGTTGTGTTTTAAAAGTGAGATCAAAGATCTCATACAAGATGACAGGATGAATTCTCTCTATTTTTGTTGTATGCACTATGAAACCTTTGATTATGAAATCACATATGTAGGCTAGATCATCACAAATAAACCCTCAAAGTTTAGGTCCCAGTGTAAGGATAAACCTAACATTGGGAGCTTACCAGATTCTATTATGAGTATATGAGTAATGATATAGAATTATCATCACAATTATAATTAGAAAAGTTATAAAACTGACATTTTTAAATTAAACAAAAGATACTCGATCAATTTAATTAATTCTAAAGATTTAAGGAAAAATAAAAAATTAGTTGTAATCAAAAGAAACATTATTTCCCTCTTCTCCTAAAGATATATCATATATTACACCCATTATTACCGTACACTAAGAAAAGTATTAATAACAATGAATAGACCATTCCTTTATTCATACATGCCTCTAGAAAATTTGTTCTCACAAACCGATTTAGTTGCTTTGCATAGAAAATTACATGCAATATTCATGGAACCCAATAGAGACCCCATGTGGCTTCATAAACACATGGAATCCTAGTTTGACATTATGATTTAACAATAGTTTGTGCCCTAGAATATGCTATTTTTTGTGCAAATAATGGTTTCTGGATTACAATCTGTGTATCCTTTGATACCGTAAACCTTAAGCTTAAACTTAGGATCATCATGCTTAAACAGGTGTGTAAAACATGGTGACTAGGTGTCTAAAGGTAGGGATCCCACCTAGTAATGGATCCAAGCATTCTATGCATTCAATGAGTAGTGCATAACTATGTACAAACTCTAGACAGGTATTTTCAAGTGAAGACGAGAAGAGAACAAGGTAGTTGACAAGTAAAATCACCATTTATGACACCCTAAATGCGTAGGAGACCACCAATCTTGAAGAGAATTGTTTCAAAAGTTTATCTAGAGAAGGAAATCCTATGTGTCAACTAAATATAGATTGTTTGTGTGTCATCATGTGGTTGGTGTGAGCTATCTTATGCACAGGTGTTGTGCATCTGTAGCAAGACAATCACTGTCAAATGCTTAATACTACAGTTTAGAAATTTATGTGAACTTATGTTCTCGATATTGACTTCCGTTTGGAACTCAATCCATTGGTAAATCAAATTACATAATTCCATTGGCACCAAAAAAGCTCAAGGCCCAAGGATTCTTCTATGCTCTGGACACAAGGCCCCAAGTGTAATTAGCTGACTGAGAATGGGAAATCCAAAGTGTTAGCAAGTGTTAGGGTATTTTTATCCATCGAAATTGATGTGACTAGTGAATTAGATCTTAAATTAGAGTTGGATTTGGGTTTGAAACTCTATTTATGTCTGTGGAGGTGTTGCGATTGAGTGCAAAAATCTATTAATGTTAATGGATTCATGAGATATTGTGTCGGTCACTAGAATTTACTTTTAATCGTATTTATTATTTAATTAAAAATTATAATACAACAATTTTTTTCAATTAATTAATAAATACGGTCAAAGGTACATTTACAGAATTGAAAAGACGTTTTTCTCAAACCTTATCCATACAGTGAGTCAGATTTAATTATAACTTTAGATTTAGATTTTATTCAGACTTGTTAGTGGGCTTGAGTAGACTGGTATTTCCAATTTGATAACTATTAAGTTCTTGGATTTGAAACTCAAGTTAACACATAGACATGAGGGAGTGAGTTTATAACAGTTCACCCACAGGTTCGAGTTCTGAAGTATTTTGCGGGCTTATAATTTTTATGTGCCAGACTTCAATGGCATTATATATCATATTTTATTACAGTTCCAATATAAATTAATAGGTGGGGTTTAGAGTGTAGATTCAAGAATTTTGGTCTGGTCTAGTCTAGTCTGTTCTAGCTTAGAGACATTAGATTTCCACAGTCCTTAATAATAAGAGATTTTTTTTCTAAATTTAACTGTGTGCATTTTATTTGCATCAACGTTTTGGAACACATTTTGTGATCCATCATTGGGATGAAAAAGAGCTATAGGAGCAAAATAAATTGCACACGGTTAAATCCAAAAAACCACTCTTTGTTCTACCTTGTCAATCATTTTTTCATCTACAAATCACTACATTACTCTACCATTTATGGCCACATGCTAAAAACTTATAGCCCTGTGGATTCTAAATATCATCTCTTAAGTCTTGGCCCATCAAATCTAAGATAAGAGGTAATGTGGAATTAATAAATAAAGGCTTGTTCATTTAGGTTGAATTTGATGGTGGGCAACTAGAAGCTTGGGATCCAATGGTGAGTGTTTAATACTCAATCAAAAATAAATTTGTTAGTCCTAATAATAAAAATATTCAAACTTTGATTATTGTCACTAAAACTCAATTATGAACAATTACAAAGGTCAAGGTGTTAAAATGTATAGGAGCGAATTTGCACCCCTTATGTAAATTCCCCTTTTGCATACCCTCACCTTAGAAAATCAAATCCGATGGTGAAATTCTACATCACCCATCTGAAATGCATCCACTTGGCGCATGTTTTGTGTGTCGGTGGGGGAATATTTGTCAGGGACATGAGCACGACGCGCAAATGTCTATGCGGCGCGCTACCATCCCTGACAGATTCCTTCCTTTGGAGTTCGCAAGGATGTTACACTCCTCATTGGGGACAAATTGTAATGCCTTTGTGTGACCAACCAACCCGAAAATGATTCTTTCTTCTCATTTCGGTCTTCAAATGCATCCATTTCACTATCGCTTCATCCTCTACACACTCATTCATTCATCTTCTAGCAATCTATCACATTCTCTCAAGCATTTTCACAACTCCATTGAGCATTGCAGCAAGCAAGCTTGTTACTCCATCAATTTCATCCTTGTACGTGTGGTGCTACCATAGAAGCTACGAGTTTGGAGTCTTGCGAGACCTCCCTTCATCACTATTGCGGTCGTGTCGACTTTGCCAAGCTTGTTGCTTGCATTCTCCCTTCATCGGCCTTGAGAGCCTTTGGGTGGAGGTGGTATCACTTCATTTTCCTTTTGTGGTTTGATAGAGTAGCATAGCATCTTTTGTAGTGTTTGATACTTTCCTTTCTTCTTTCCTTTATCGCACTTTCTACTCTATGGATTTTTTGGCTGTCCATGGAGGTGGAAACACCAAAGCAGGGGTTTGACTAAAGCAAACCCCTATACAACCCATCATTTTCCTCTCTTGCTTTTGTGTAGGCGTGCATGTGCAAGGAGCTCGCTAGCGAACTAGAGCTTTAATGAGTTGATATTCACCACCCAAGTTTCTTCATCTACTTGCTTTATCTTTTATGTAGTTACTTTTCATACTTCATAATTCTATTTATTTCGTTAAAACTAGTTAGCTAGGAAGTTAGTAGGTTCTATGGTGTTTTATACTGTACTTTACGTTTTCTGGTCGTATGGAAGCCAATGCGCTAGAGAGACACCAGCGCGTCGCGTTTTCATCCTAGACCCATGATATCATCCTCAGAAAAAGAGTTGTCTGAGGTGCAGTTTGAACTTCAGAAACTGGCTCGTCTAGCCCATTTAGACTTTTGGATATGTAGAGTGATATAAGTACTTGAGAGTGCTCTTCATTCTCAATTCTTATACCAAACACCCATTAGCTTAAGGTAAGTTAGGGCAGCCCTCTGCTCTCGGCTCTCCATGACCTGGAGCCTTGGTGTGGTTGGTCCCCCTCTCTTACATAAAATAAGAGCTATACTTTATTGGATCAAGGAAGGAAATAGAGGTTCTAAATTCTTCTTTAGATGTCTCAATTATAAACATAAAAAAGAAAGAATTTTTCCATATTGGATGAGCATGGATTACACACTAGTCTTGCTGAAATTACTCTAGTGTTTAAGAAATTTTATGAAAAACTATTTAATGAAGAAAATAACTGGATGGGTGTACAACAAACTTTGGAAGACATTGTCAGGGGTTATATCCCTAATAAAATTAATCCTAGTTACATTATTAACTTGGATATCATATCCTTTCCTTGGAAGATATTGTATGTACTCTTTTTTCTAGGAAACCTAACTAAAGAGTACATTCAATATCTTCCAAGGAAAGGATGTGATTAGTTGGGAGACCATTAAAACCTGGACACCCAACTGAACACCTTTCTTATACAAATAATAAGAAACACCCTAATGAACTCTTTGATCATCTCCCTAATGGTCTCCCAAACATCTTTAAAATGTTGAACACCCTTCTTATACAAATAATAAGCATGTTTAGGAGATTAGAAGTTAGTTGGAAAGAATGAATGGTAGATATAAGAATAAGGTTGATGAGTAGAGGAGACTTAAGGAGTTTGAATTATGTAATGATGGTATATTTGAGGAACGATAGATTGCTATTGGGAGATATAATAAGTTGAAAATAGAAAAATATGGTTTTTGTGGGATCATTAGAAATTTAATTGATTAAGGAATTATATAGGAAGTGGAGCATAATAATATAGTTTTCATACCCTTATAATAATTTTGTGTCCATTTTAGCCCTTAGTCCATGTGTGTACTTTTTGTGTTGTTTTGACACCTTTTTCCTAGTTTGTCACCCCTAGCCATGTGTCTTTTTGAACCCTTTTTGTGTGTCCATCCAATTTTTTAATTAATTTTTTTTTCTCTTATTGGTCTTAGATTTCCCATCCTTCATGATCCCTTACCCTCACCTAGGTCATTTTTTAAAATAATTTAATGAGAACCTAACCACCTCTAACCACCTAAAAAAAATTATTTATATCCATTTTCGCACATAGTTCCATTAAAAGGGGGGTGGAAAATATTATCATGAGTACATCTTAGGAAATTGGGATTTGTAAGGTCCTAATCAATGCCTACTACTTGAGAAAATGAGGCTGGAAATTCAAATTTCTCCAATCAAGATTAAAAATTCATAACTTCATTTTATAATTCCACACATCATTTAATATATTTTTAGCTCCAAATCCCTCAAAAAGCTACTTTTATAAAGCATCCATAGTCTCATTTTTATGCAATTTTGACAAAATTTTAACTTGGAGTGATTATAAAAAAAATTATCCCATTGGATGGCCCTATTAAAAAGAGTTAGGAAAACATATAAAAATAAAGTTGTTTTAGAAAATTAAAGTGGAAATATTTTTTAGTGTATTCTTCACTTTCTACAATTGAAACAATCAACCTAGGTAGATATGTTTAGCTTTTTTTCACTATAGATAGCTAGCCTAGGGTTTAAATCTAATTTTTGCATTTTTGTTAAATATTTCACAATAACTTGTAATTTATGTGTGTTGCCATACCTTAAATGATCAAATCTATCCTTACCCTTTTCCATACCCTATTGTTGTCATTTTTCATCCTTGCCTCCCCTAGTTATATTGAAAGCCATAATAACCCTAGGTTTTATTATCCTTTCATTTTACCTCATATATCTAAAATCTTTTTTTTATCAATAAATGTAGTCATTTTATTAGTACCATATAATTATTGGCATGAACAAGGTATATTACCTAACTAGTTTACCTAGTAGGTCCTATTCACACATGTTCACATGTTAAGTTTACTTAGGGGTCTAGAAATATTTGTAAAAGCTTTTGGTAATCATGTGATCTTATCTTATCTTATCTTTAGTTGTCTCATAACATAGAATTAAGACACTTGTCACAATCTTGTCTTATCATATCCCTCAACCTTGCCTATATAAGCAAGGCCTCATGTACATTATGAAATGTAGGGGTATGCACTATCATTGATCATTGTACATTATTGTGTCTATATCAAAAAATATATCATCTTGCTCTACTCTCTTGTGGAAGACTATCTTCGATTTTGTAGGTGATCCTAGGGTATGTGAGCTTAGTATTAGCTCTTACATGGTATCAAAGTGTCAGATCTATAAATTGCTTCTTAGATATGATGGTGATTTGGGCATGATCTTTCGTTGGATTTATTTTGGGGAAAATGAACCTCACGATTAAATCCAAAAGGTCCAAAACCCTTATTTTTATATAAAACACTCAATATTTGGGTTTTTTTTTTCATAATTGCTAGGATTTGAAGGAATTTATAGAAAAATATGCACAATTTGTACAGTTGTATGACTCTGTATGGTCCATATGGGTCAGTGTCAAATAACAAGCATTCGTAGAATTCATAGAGAATATTCACAAAATATTCTATGTCGGTGTATGCAAGGTACAAGCTTAGCATCACAATCTATACATAAGGTACAATTCAAATTTTCTTAATTAAAAATTATTTTACATTTACACTAATTTAGTTTGTCCTCTGTTGCATAGGGTGAAATCCCTCATTCCTCGCTAGCCAAAGGGGGCTTAACCCCTATCCACCACCACAAGCCACTATCCTGCCACCTCTACCTAAGTCCTCCACTCTGCTCAACTCCCACTAGAGCCCTTTGTAAAGTCCTCAATCCTATGGGAAACTAGCACTAAGGCCAAAGGGCCTATTTTTTTTCCTTTTTTGGCAACTATACCAAATTTGGGGAAATCACAACTTCTCGGCTAAAATTCATATTTTCATAAATGAGATATTGTTGGAAAGCTAGTTCTGTGTACTTTCGAGTGGTGTAGGTCTCATTATCAAAAAAATTGTTGGTAAATTTATCTATTAAATCCAAATCTTTTGTTTTGATCTTCAATCTCATAACTCTTTGCCTATTTACCCAATATTTGCAATTCTTGCAGCATTGAAAAGGTTTTGAGGGTCTTTTATATCTATGCATGCACATTTTCTAGATTCAACCCCAAGTATTTTTATTCAATTTTTTCCAATATTGCATCTTGATTTATTACTTGGACATCTTAACAGCTTGAGAAGTTATATCTTTTTGAGGGGGCTTCATTTTTCAGTATTCATCATATTTGAGAGTTTCTAATTGATGTTGGAGGTTGATGTCTTTGTTAATTTGGAAATCTCTTAGTTTATTATGGGTTTTTTATTTGATCCTTCTCTATGGGAGCATCATATGTGGATCCTAAGTTTGATGACTTTGTGAATCTCCTTTAATCCAAGAGGAAGTGAAGTTAATTCATATGGGTCTAATCAATTCTTCTAAGTCACAAGCATTGTTATCTAGTGAGCCTAAGGTACACAAAGAATCAAAGAATATTGAAAAAAAAGAAAAAACTACATAAATAATTTAAATCATCTCCCTCTCAAATGGAATCGCCTAAGAAGGAGAGGCCTACATGTGCATATTACAAGAAAACAAGGCATGATGAATATCAATGTTATTGAAAACAAATTGATGAGTTGAAGCATCTTCTTAAGAAGATTCAAATCAATTTTCTTCAAATAAAAGGGTTCAACTTATTATTCTTCATCAAAATTTGAGAGACATAAGGGGAAAGCACTTGTTGCAATTGCATATTCTACATCAAAGAGGTGGGTACTTGATTTGGGAACCTCACATCATATGGCTTCGTCAGAGAGTAAGTTCTCTTTATTTGAGTCTTGTTCATCACCAAACGTCTTGATGGCTAACAACACATATATGTGTTTGTGTGAAGGGATCCATTGCCATGGATGACAAAGCATTTAATGATGTTCTTTGTGTGCCTTCATTGTCAACCAATACCCTTTCTATCTATTAGACCACACATGGTGGAGCACGAAAGAATGTTGATTTCACACCAAATGTTGCCATTATGCAAGATTTGCATTGTAGAGATATCGTTGTAGTTAGGAAGGTTGATCACCAATCTTGATTCCACCTTCTCACATTTTGATCCTATTGTTCCTTTGATTGATGTTCACACTTAGGCATATAGTGTGGACACTTTTGAGGATATTCAATATAGTCATTTGAATCTTGGTATTATTTAATCCACTGAGATTCTAGAGAAATGTGTTGATATTCCATCTCCTTCATCTACTATTGATTCTAATGATGCTTGTGTTGCCACAATTTTGGCTTCTTGTGATTTAGTGCAGCAGAAATTTCATTATCTTCTAGAGACATCTACTTGGGATGAGTACATGACAAATATTCCTAGTTTGTTTTTTGAGTCCTACATTTCAGATTTTGGAGACACTATTGATTGTATTCATCTTCTCTTTGATGGGTATGATCCTTATTCAATTTTTGTGAAGGAACACTTTGAACCTTTTGTTCATTATCTACATGATCATTCCTTTCCAATTGACATGAGTAAGGATTCTTTTGAAAATAATTTCGAGAAGGCTTATTTTTCTTCAAAGGAGGTATCTGTGACTTTGGATTTTGTTCTACAATCATTTCTAGGATATTTTGGATTGTCATTTTCTGTAGTGTGGCCTAGAACACCTATTTGGAGTGTGAAAGCTTTCACTATTGACATGGAGAAACTTGAGTATACTTCAAAGACATCACACATCATCTTTCTTCCCTCGTCTTCATTTCAGGAATGGGAAGACATCCTACATATCATCTTGGTTTTATTTCTTCCTAAGGGGAGGAATGGTTTTATGTGGTATTAGATCACCTTCAACATTCATTGTCAGGAATATACCATCATTGTAAGAGACACTACATTGAGGGGGGCTTGCATGGTCTTTCTTCTTCTCTCTTATGGGGGGTCTTTTTCCTCACGTGGGGTTGTATCCTTCTCATTCTTCATTGAGATCATTTTGTTTTCATCTCTCTTTTGGGGAGGATTTTTGTCCCACTCAATTTTCTCTTTTTCTATATTTGTAAGAGATTACATTTATACATCATTACCTAACATGGCTTCATAGCAGAGACCCATCTTTACATCATTTTCATAATAATCTACTAATCCCTAAGTTTCACTTAAGAGGGGTTTTGGGTGTGAATTAAGTTTTTTACCTAACTAGTTCATCTAGTAGGTCCTATTCACATGTCAAGATTACTTAGGTCATAGGGAATATTTCTAGAAGGTTGTTAGTTGTAATAACATCTTATATTATCTTTTGACATTTAATGCTTGAGTCCTAGGGTTATTTAATATTTTTTGAGCTATTTGTCTAATTACTTAGGATTACGACACTAGTCGTGATCTTTTATAATCCCATGTATCACCTTGGCTATATAACCAAGGGGCCTCATGTGTAAATAAAAAATAAAATCAATCATAATCTATCATTTACATCCTTTGGTAGAATAGCATTATTTTCTCCTAGTTCATCTCTCTTGTGCTTTCATTAAGTTCTTAGATCTTGTGAGGCTACAATCTTCATCCAAATCTTGCATGGTGTAGAGTATACTATACCAAGTCTTACAGAAATGGGAAAGAGGTTGGAAAAATTTGAATGGTGAATTTTATCCATTTTGATCATTTATCAAAACCCAATGTTGCTACTTGACATTCTCAACACTATTTGTTCACAAATTGGGAGCTTTTGCCTAATACCCTAGGTGGTGTTAACTAACACACTAGACATTGGTGACCTATTGGGTGATGGATTCTAGATACCTAGTACATTTCAAACTTTCAATGGTTGCTTGCCAAAATTGTGTGATTACTTACATGGTTTTGGATTCTTCACTATATTTTAGATCTAATATATTCTTATCTATCTTTATAGGTTAAAGTAAAAGGGTGTCCTATTTTGGAGACATCCTCAATCAATCCCCTAAGATGATATTTTTAGCCTCACTAGTAACACCATGGAAATATCTTTGTGTGTGTATAACCTAGTGAAAATTCCACAATAGTATGCTAGATGTCTTTGTCAACATTTTTCATATGTTATAGTTAAAATCGGGCAGATGTGACTACACTCATTTGCACTAATAATTGCCTATATGTTTTTCCCTGAAGTTCTCATTTGATTCCAATTAGAAGCCTGCAAGAATAATGTTTAAGGATGATATTCTCTATCTAGTTTTGGTTACTCTCAATACATGCAATATTGCTATGTGAGGATACGTATGCCTAGCCAGATGATGGTCTTGCCACTACACCTCTTGACTATATGGTGTTGCATCTACTAGAATTAATAGTGGCCTAGGTTAATTATGAGATCCTTTATTACCTTCATAAATGAAGTCTTATTTAGTTGTCTTGGGTATGAACCGAGTACTATTCACGGCTTAGTCCAAGATATACCTATGTTGTAAGACTTGCCAGGTCACATGTACTTCCTCTATGGTTCATTGGCGTCTATGATGAAGCTATATGATAATGGTCAAAATATCATTTCAAACAAAGAGAATTTTGATTGATAGTAATCAATCTAGCCTCTATGTCAATGAGATGAACCTATAAGAGATTTTGGGATGTTCATGTTAATTATGAATGATAAATGTGGTGAGGTCTAATTTAAGATAATATTGATGCTCTTAGATGAAAGTGTTATAGTTTAGACTTACTAAATTGGGAACTAGGTTGGGTTTCCTTGCTTACTAGTAAGCATTAATAACTATTGGGAATCATCTAAAGGAAATTTTTGGGATATGCAGTAGTATTTAATAAAAATCTAA
The DNA here is from genome assembly GCA_007258455.2 of Sequoia sempervirens. Lineage (NCBI taxonomy): Eukaryota > Viridiplantae > Streptophyta > Pinopsida > Cupressales > Cupressaceae > Sequoia > Sequoia sempervirens. The sequence continues at coordinate 1,062,385,595 of VDFB02281492.1, forward strand.
AAGCTATGGCCTTTGAATGGGTATTGGTAAAATGGTGGTTTGTTACATTATTTGGTCTTTAACTCTTATATGTTTTTTTTGTTATAGTTTCCATTAAGTTTCACTCCAATTAGTAATGGTACCTAAGTGGTTATGAGACCTTAGGTATGGGGACCAATGTGTATTTTCCTTGAGAGGTTATTGTGAAGAAAACTACATGGGATTTAGATCTCATTTGGAAGTAGGTATGTAGACAATCCTTAGGTGAAAGATGCCCCTCTAACCCCAATTCATAGGGGAGGGTTTGGAAGATAACTTTGGTGTTTGTGGTTTTTCTTGAACTTGATTATTTCTCGCATTTTAGTATGCTTTAGTTTGAGGCTTATTTTGTATTATATGATTGTGAGATCACCCTTTCAATAATATGTCTGTACTAAATAAGGTGAATCCAATGAAAGACAACGTGTCATTATCAAGCCTATATACTTTGAGGTTCTTGATATTCAACTTTCTAAAATCTACTCTAATTTGAGATGAACTTTTAGAGTTACTATCATCAAAATCGATCCTAATGTGAATGTTTGAGGATGCCTTAATAAAATAATCAAAGTTATGTGTTGAACATCATAACCTTGTGTTTAGGATCATTGACAAGTGTAGCGGGATATAGATTATCTTCTAAAACCTAGTGAGGTCTATTCGTCCTAAAATAAAGTAATGATAAACTTTTCCGTAGCATGACTATGAACAAGTTAGGAAACTTGGTAACGTTTATTTAATGGTGATGCTAAGACAAGCCATTCTCCCCTTGTATATGTCTAGTGGAGAAATATATGATATAATTTATGATTGGTACCATCAAATGCTATTTACTTAGAAGTAGGATACTATTTAATATTATTATTGTTTGTGCCCTAATATGCTAGCTTTTTGTGTAAATTATGGTTTCTGGATTGCAATCTGTGTATCCTTTGGTACCGTAAACCTTAAGCTTAAACTTACGTACGATCATCATGCTTAAACAGGTGTGTAAAACATGCTGACCAGGTGTCTAAAGGTAGGGAGCCCACCTGGTAATGGATCCAAGCATTCTGTGCATTCAATGAGTTGTGCATAACTATGTACAAACTCTAGACAGGTATTTTCAAGTGAGGACAGGAAGAGAACAGTTAGTTGACAAGAAAAATCACCTTTAATGACACCCTAAACGTGTAGGAGACCACCAATTTGGAAGAGAATTGTGTGTCAAAATAGGAAATCCTGTGCATGTGGAGTAAGTATAGATTGTTTGTGTGCCATCGTGGTGTTGGTGTGAGCTGTCCTATGCACAGGTGTTGTGCATCGGTAACAAGACAATCACTGTCAAATGCTTAACTACTACGGCTTAGAAAACCATGTGAACTTTTGTTCTCGATATTGACCTCCCATTGGAACTCAATCCATTGGTAAATCAAATTACATAATTCCATTGGCCCCAAAAAATATCAGGGCCCAAGGATTCTTTTGTGCTCTGGACATAAGGGCCCAAAAAAATTCGTTTATTTTTGGAGGATAGTGTGGAAGAAGATGAAAATAAAATTGCAATTGTTTTCTACACATCACCCCATGAATCTATGGACACATCAAATTGTAAATATAGGAGTATGAGAAATTTGTTGAGATGTCTAGTAGGAGAAAAAATAGAAATTTGGAGCATGGTTCTAGCACAAGAAAAGTTTGCATATATTAATTTAGTTAATAGGAGTATAGGGAAAACATCATTTGTGGTAGCATATGCTAGTAATAGTAAAGAAAAGAGGAGTGCAAAATTAAATGAGTTTGTAGAACACATGAAGAGGTACATGAAAGGAGATTAGAAGTTAGTTGGAAAGAATGAATGGTAGATAAAAGAATAAGGTTGATGAGTAGAGGAGACTTAAAGAGTTTGAATTATGTAATGATAGTATATTTGAGGAACGAGAGATTTCTAATGAGAGATATAATAAGTTGAAAATGGAAAAGTATGGTCCTTATGGAATCATTAGAAATTTTAATTAAGGAAATACATATGGAGTGGATTATAATAATATAATTTTCATACCCTTATTATAATTTTGTGTCTATTTTAGCCTGTAGTTCATGTGTGTACTTTTTGTGTTGTTCTGACACCTTTTGCCTAGTTTGTGTCACCCCTAGCCATGTGTCTTTTCAAACCCATTTTGTGTGTCCATCCAATTTTTTAATTAAATTTTGTATCTCTTATTGGTCTTAGATTTCTCATCCTTCATGATCCCTTACCCTCACCTTGATCATATTTTTAAATAATTTAGCGAGAACTTATCTATTGAACCTAGAACCTGACCACCTCTAGCCACCTTTAAAAAATTATTTAAATCCATTTTCAACATGGTTCCATTAAAAAAATGGGTGGAAAATATTATCATGAGCCCATCTTAGAAAATTGAGATTTCTAAGGTCCTAATCAATGCCTACTACTTGAGCAAATGAGGATGAAAATTCAAATTCCTCTAATCAAGATTAAAAATTCATAACTTCATTTTATAATGCCAAATCGCATAATATATTTTTAGCTCCAACTCCCTCCAAAAATTACTTTTATAAAGCATTCACAGTCTAATCTTCATACTAGTTTGACAAAATTTTAACTTGATGTAATTAAGAAAAAAACTATCCCTATTATCCCATTCATTTCACCACATGTCCTGATGGATAACAACACATATATGTGTGTTTTTGGGAAGGGATCTATTGCCATGGATGACAGAGCATTTAATGATGTTCTTTGTGTGCCTTCATTGTCAACCAATATCCTTTCTATCTATCAAATAACACATGGTGGAGTAGGAAAGAGTGTTGAGTTCACACTAGATTTCATCATTGTCTAAGATTTGCATAGAAAAGATATTGTTATAGTTGGGGAGGTTGAACACCAATCTCAAGTCCACCTTCTCACATTTTACTCCTATTGTTCCTTCAGTGGATGTTCACACTTAGGCATCTAGTGTGGACAATTTTAAGGATGTTTATTATGGTCATTTGAATCTTGGTATTATTTCATCCACTAAGGTTCTAGAGGCATGTGTTGATATTCCATCTCCTTCATCTACAGTTGTTGCTTCTAATGATGCTTGTGTTTCCATTATTTTGTCTTCTTGTCATTCAATGCAGCAGGATTTTCATTGTCTTCCAAAGAAATCTACTTGGGATGAGTACTTGATAGATATTGTTAGCTTTTTTTGCAAGTATCACATTTCAAATTTGGGAGACACCATTCATTGCATTTATCCTCTCTTTGATGTAAATGATCCTTCTTCAGTTGTTGTGAAGGAACACTTTGATCCTCTTGTTCATTCTCTACATGATCATTCCTTACCATTTGACAAGAGTGTGGATTCTTTTGAGAAGCATTTGGAGGATACTTATTTGTCTCCAAATGAGGTATCCTTGTCTTTGGATTTTGTTCTATAATCATTTCTAGGATATTCTAGATTGTCATCTTCTATAGTGTGGCCTAGAACACTTGTTTAGAGTGTGATAGCTTTCGACATCAACATGGAGACACTTGAGCATACTTCAAATACATCACACATCATCGTTCTTCCCTCATCTTCCTTTCAGGAATGAAAATAAATCCTACATACCATCTTGTTTTTGTTTCTTCCTAAGGAGAGGAATGGTATTTGATGGTATTGGATCATCTTCAACATTCATTGTCAGGAATATACCATAATTTTAGGAGACACTACATTGAGGGGGGGTTGCATGGTCTCTCTTATGGGGGTCTTTTTCCTCGCATTTGGTTTTTTCCTTCTCATTCTTTATTGAGAGCATTTTTTTCATCTCTCTTTTGGGGAGGATTTTGTCCCACTCAATTTTCTCCTTTTTCTCTAATTTTGAGAGATTGCATTTATACATGGGTACATAATATGGTCTCTTAGTCGAGATCCATCTTTGCATCATTTTAATAATTATCTACTACTTTGTAAGTTACACTTAAGAGGGGGTGTTGGTGGGAATTAGGTGTTTTACCTAACTAGCTCATCTAGTAGGTTCTATTCACATGTTAAGTATACTTAGGTCTTAGATAATCTTTCTAGAAGGTTGTTAGTTGTCATAATATCTTATCTTATCTTTTTGACATTTAATTCTAGTGTCCTAGGTCATTTAATATTTGTTGAGTTAGTTGTCTCGTGACATAGGATTAAGACACTTGTCATGATCTTGTATAATCCTATGTCTCACCTTGGTTATATAACCAAAGGGCCTCATGACTAAGTAAACAATCAAATCAATCATAATCTATCATTTGCATCCTTTAATAGAATAGCATTATTCTCTAATATCTGATCTCTCTTGTGCTTTCATGAAGTTACTAGATCTTAGGAGACTACAATCTTCAACCAAATCTTACATGGTGTAGAGTATTTTGTACCAACTCTTACAAAAATGGGCAAGAGGTTGTAAAAATTTCAATAGTGAATTCTATCCATTTTGAAAATTCATCAAAACGCAATGTTACTACTTGACATTCTCAACAGTATTTGTTTATGTATACACCTAAAATCGGTCATCACCTTTAATTAATTAAATACTAGCTATTTAATTAATATTTCAACTACGTATAAATAAATTCTCAATTTATTTATATTGTTCATTTTCTAAATTCTCCAAATCTAAATCATATTCTTCTAGATTAATTAAATAAACAAATTTCCATAACCTTGTTTTATTTAATTAATCATCACTAATCTTGATTAGGAATTTGAGCACATGTCTACAACTTTTTGTGTCACCTCGCCAAGGTCACATGAAATTAAATAACTCTAATTTTTAATTAGAATTATCTTCAACTCATTTTGGAGCACATGGCTCATTCCTCACACACTTCGACCAATTTTTGAGCACATGGTCTTCTCTTCCCACACTTGAATCTTTCATCCAAATGGCATGTTTCCCATTGGTCGAGAGATTCTTCCATCTAAATGGCATGTTGTCTTTGGTCAAGGGGACAACATCTTGATTCTCTTCATCTTCACCATCCATTATTCTTGTTTGAATCTAGACCATTGATTATTGCCACCTCACTATATGCTTGGAAAAGGCTATAAATACAACCCTTGGGTATCGTATTTGGTATCCACATTTGAAGTAGAGTTATCATGTAGGTTTATCATTGGAGCTTGGGAGCATTTTGGAGTCTTATAATTGCATCTAACTTCATGTTTTTATTTTCATTTACATCTTATCTTTAATTCTTGCTTCATAGTTGCATTCTACATCCCATCTTGCATCATAGTTGCATTTTAGATTAGTTCATTTTTAGTTTGCATTTGAGTATATGGAGTATCATCTTAGCCATTTTTAGTTTGCATTTGAGCATATGTAGAATCATATATAGATCATTCTAGTTCAATACCATAGCATCCACCTCCACTTGTTTATTTATCATAAACATCATCCTCCACTCTTCGTAGCATTCATCATCATTGTTTGCATATAGTTTCATGTAGTCATTAAATTGGCTTGCATGTTGAATACTAATCTCGTTTCTTAAGTGTCATTCTAATAGCCTTTGTGCACATAGAAATCTGAGGGCCAAAAGGTTAAAAGAATCATTAAGAATAGAGGACAATGAGATGTTCTTGAAAGATTTAGTTTGTTGCAAATTAGAATAGCATCTTTGCTTTGAATCTTTAATATAAATCATTTCATTAAGGTTTGTGTTGATACTAACTTTACACATCACACACACACAAAATGGCGCCCACCATAGGGCCTTGCCCCATTTATTATTAACATGCTAGAAAATTTATGTTCACAGCTTCGGACGTGAGACTTTTGGCGCTTCTCGGACCTGTTTTGGTACCTCTTGCACCCGTTTTGGCGCCTTTTGCACCTGTTTTGGCACCTTCTACACCCATTTTGGCACCTTTTGCACCTATTTTGGTGCCTTTTGTCTCTATTTTGGCACCTTTTACACTTTCTGTGGCACTTTCTATCTTTGTTCTAGCGCCTTTTGCAGTTTCCCTATTTTTCACTAAATTCGAAGGCTAATACTTTGTGTTGTCGTTTTGCAGGTTTCCCAGATTCACTGTCAAAGACATTCTTATCAAACTACTGACATATTGCAAGGGCTAGAAGTGATTTACTTGTTTCCTTTTGGTTAAGTTAGGAACATAGCTTAATTAAAAGGTTAATGAACACCATGTCTTTTGTGCTTGATGGATGGTAGGCATATGCTCTCCCCTTAACTAGGTGACCAAAAAGCTAGACCCATTCACTTTTTGTGTGCGAGTGTGAGTTGAGTATATCACATGTGTTGTCTCTTTATTCATGTGGAATAAAGATTTATCGAACTATGGGTATACTTGCTTATTTTTATCTTAGAGGGTCTGCCTTGTGGGAAAAATTTATCACCCATGGGAACGAACCAACCGTTAACAAGCTAAAGCCAAGAAAATTCCAGCCGATATATAAGTGTGGATACTAGAACAAATTCTAGTATCACGAGGATAGTTTTGAAAAGAAGGGAAGCAATGATCTCTTGTCATATGGATTATCCCCCATGAACGGAATGCCTACATTAAAACCCTTGTTATAGTTTGGCCAAAAGCCTTTATCTATTCTTTGGTGCAACAACGGTCGTTGCGAAGACATCCACATTCTCACAATTTTTAGTAGAGATGAGAAATATTCCATGGGAGATTCATGGGTATTGGTGCTTGGCTGCCCCAAGAAGTGAGTGTCATGGAGGGGAGCCAGTGGGGTCAAGCATCTAGTCGTCCGCTAAGAATAAGTGTGGTTGGGGTAAAACCCGTGTGGAATCCAAAAGAATATAGTCTTTCACAACCTTAGGAGTGTACATTGCTTGATGTGTCTTTATCAAAGTGTTTTCAAAACAAATTTCAAACAAAACATCACATGTCGAAAGTGAAAACCCTATTCAAAATTGCATTTAGTGAAACAACCAAGTCTCCCATTAGAAAATCAGGAAAACCAAGCAAAATTTCAGGAAACATTAAAAAAGACAAAAAAAAGTTTGCACCTGTTCAGGCGCCTTCTGCACTTTCTATGGCGCCTTTTGTCTCTATTTTGGCATCTTTTTCCCATTATGTGGTGCCTCTTTTCTCTGTTTTGGCACCTTTTGCAGAACATAAAATAGTGGCCTAGGTTCATCTCCTGCCTAACAGTCAGTCTCATCTCGGGAATCCTCAGTAGTGTTCAACCAATCCTTAGGTAAAATAGAGTCTAAACATGTGTGTTACCAAATGATTTCACGAAAGATTAAAATTTGGAAACCAAATTCCAAACCTCTTAGTCCAAAAGAACATCAAAAAAAAGTCTATCAACACTTTACGACTTTAGAGAGAGGTTGAACTTCAATTTCTACAAAAGGGCTTGCAAGAACAATCCCGAATTATACATCTTTTACTACTGTCAAAATCCAATACTTTTCCAAAGATTTGAGTATCTCGTTTCACATTTTGAACCAAAATTTTAGTCCAAAATCATTCCTTACGTACCTTAGAATCTAAACTTGTTAAAATTGACCTCTACAAGTGGAATTTTCCAACCTAAACCAAGATCTAACATCTAAAAGTACCAAAATCATCAAATTTATCACATCTTTGATTATTAAGCCTAGTTACATCATCAGGATTTATCATCCTCTCATCATGAAATGAAGCTATATAGTCAAATCAAACTTAGTCTCATTAGAATTTTTCATTCTATTTGACTTAGTTGTAATCCTTGGTACTTTTCCAAAACAAAGATCAAAAGTTTAGTGAAAACTATAACACTTGTATGCCCGTTCAAACAAGGTTACAAAAATGAAAACTCAAGGAAAAAGGACTTGAAAATCAAAACATTGAAGAGTCAAATCTTGAAACTCCAACCATTGAAACTCCAACCATCGAAACTCCAACCATTGAAACTGCAATCATTCAAACACAAAAGCATAAACTCAAAGAATAGGAAATTGAAACTCAAACCACCATGGCTGAAATAGATGAGGATCAATTGAATGCTTTAGCTCATCAAATTAAAAACCTTCAACAACAAATTTGGGATATGCAAATGGAAACAACCACAAAACGATATTTGTTGTTAGACATCTATTGTAATCCATCTGACAAAAATACGAACATGACACCTTCTCCACCAACAACTACATCATCCAAGTTCAATATCTTTGAATTTTTGAAAAAAATAAATTAGAAGCCCAAATCTCAGTCCTCAAACACAAATGATATTGAACAATATTACCATGTCATGCATCTATCTTCATCTCCCATAATCCAAAATATACCTCAAGATTCTTTCACTCAAATCAACGATTCCATCCAACCATCTTCTTCTATCATATCTTTTACATCCAATGATTCATGTCAATCTCTTAGTCCAAACCATGCTAGCATAGACTCCCTTACACATCAAGATCAAAATATTCTTCTTGCTTCATTCGATGATACCAAAATTCCACAAGTTCTTCCAATCTTTGACCAAGACCCCATCTCTCAAGAATTCTATGATAATCCCCTCCTTTCACTTTTCATCACAATGATTCCTTTCCATCTCAAGAGAAAAGTATCCTTTTGAGTTCTTCTTCCACCCCATCTAATGAATTCATACCATCTCATGATTCCATTGCATCCCAAGAGCATGATAATTCTTCCATCCTATCTAATGATGTCCTATCACCCAAGGATCAAGATATGCTTTCTACAAAATCTCATGATTCCCTTCCTCATCGAGATCAAGATATGCTTCCATCCGAGGATATCCCTTCATTTCATGAGGATGTTCATCCTTCTCAAGATCAAGATATGCCTTTCACACCACTACATGATGATTCCACACCTAATAAAGAGCAAGCTACTCCATCTTCTACACCTCGTGATACTCTTCCAAGTCAAGATCAATGTACCCCATCATCCCCATGTCAAGAGCCTATCACACCTATACCAGCCATCCATGAACCCCACACCTACAAATTGGGATCCTCCACCTTTATCTAATCTGGTTTACTTCCAACACCTATCCTTTCATCCATATCATATCCTTTACAAAATGGACTTGCATCTTGTTTAACAAACAATACATATCCCAATGGTAAACAAATGTGTCAAAGTATGAACTACAAAGGCAAAGGATTAGGCCTTCATGAACAAGGTATCCTGGAACTCATTTCTGTCCGACAAAATCCATATTACCATGGCCTTGGTTATACACCTAATTGTCCTAGTCCATCAAACCTTCCATCTATCTTAGGTCCTCGTCCTAATCCACCAAAACTTCCATCTATCCTAGGTCCTCATCCTAGTCCATCAAACCTTCCCTCTATCCTAGGTCCATATCTTATTCCTCAAGAACAACAAAGGCACACATCCTTGATGCCCTTTCAAAATTCTACCTACACTCACTCATCCATAATACCTCCATACCATTCATCTCAATCCACCCCTCCCATTGCTCTTGGAAGCAATTTGGGTGCCAAATTTTAAAAGCTTCCATATCAAAATCCACATGTGTCAAAGGATCAACATGTCTCCTCGAAGAGGCATGCAAAAATAAAAGAAAATTTGATCCAAAATCAAAGGAAAAATAAAAAGGCCAAGGCCCATCAAAGCAAAAGGAAATTTTCAAAAACCACAAAGGTCCATAAATCAAAAGAAAATTTCAAAAGGCCACAAAGGCCCATCAAAGCAAAAAGAAAAATTTCCAAGGCCACAAAGGCCCATAAATCAAAAAGAAAAATCTCAAAGGCCACCAAGTCCCACAAAGCAAAAATCAAATTCAAAAGTCATGTGGATTCCAAAAAGTCTCATAGAAGCAATAAATCTAAATCGGCACCCAAATTTGTTGAACCAAAAGCTTCCTCCAATCCTCCATCTAAAAACCTCTCACCTTCCAAATCCATTTTTCCTCCATCACTCCACCATCCTTCAAGGTGTGTGCCAATGTTGAACTTGCAATACTTACCATCTATCCATCAACAAGCCTTTCCACCTCCTATCCATTATCCAACATTCATCCCCCATTTTTCTCCTTTAATCCAAACCTTTGGATAAGTCCTTAGTTCTTCCATCATACCCTAAATCTGCCAACATTTAAAGGTCTAATTCCCATGGCCATGGTTTATTGAAGGGATATTTGGTCGTGAAACTTGATGCTTAAGTCCTTCCTCCATCTCCCTATGATCCATATCCTATTTTCCATATTCCTCTTGCACTCTACACTTGGGGGGGGGAAGTTTCATCCATCTTATCATTCCTTACATTTCCACCTTTGATCTTGAAAAGGTTAAGGATCTCCTTGAACATCATATATCTTATCCTATACACTCTATCCATATCTTCCATACCATATCCTTCACCTTATCCATATCCCATCATTCTTTCTAGATACATCCTTTCTTCTCGTCCTTGGTTTTGATGAGGAATAGGGGAAAAATACATGGGCATTGTGTTTGTATCTTATTTAGTTGATCTTGATCATCCCATTCATTATCATTATCCTCTCTTTCTTCCATTCCATATCTCCTATCTTATCAAAATCCATGTCATCATGTCCCTTTGCAACCTTGAATCTTATCATGCAAATCACATTTGAGCCTAGCTGTAAAACATTATCCAATCCTCATATCTTTTGTCAATCAATCATCAACAATCATCAATCTTATCGTACTTAGAGGAAATTAGTGATCCTAAGTACTTATCATCATCATGCCTTATGGAATCAATCATTCCTGGAATTTTACTCAATCAACCATTATCATCTTTTGACAAGAGATATGTTTGTGTGATATGTTTTGTAGTGAATCTTTCATTTTGATCTATCATTTATCCATGGTTGCATTACCTCTTTTGTGGGGCATCTTGTATCTTCAATCGGTCATATCATATCATATCATCCATCACGCTTCCATATCTGCATCTATCATGCATCCATGTCTGCATCATAACTTGATCTAGTGTTTGTATCATGATCTCCCCTAGTACTACTCAGCCCATTCTAAAAATCAGTTTGTCCTATCGCATCACACTAGGGTAATGTCCTGCATTGGATTGGATTCATATACATTCTTTAGGTCATAAAATCAAAAATCCAAAAACATTCATAAAATTGAAAATCCAAAAAACATTCAAAACATATCAAAATCCAAAAAAACATTCAAAACATATAAAAAACCAAAAACAGGTCAAAAAGTCAAAAAGACAAAAACATAGTCATCTTGTCGAACTACGTCGTCTGAGCTTTGAACATAGGCAAGGTTGATCTTTGATCATCCCCTGAGAACATTTAGGTCAGTCTTCTAGGAGTCTATCATAATAAACCAGCATTTTCACATTCGTGTCTTCATCTTGTAAAAATTGGTCGGGTCATCAGTTGAACTATGTGGTCTCTGCGTGTACAACGTAAGCAAGGCTAATCTGGTGATCATCCCCCAAGGCCCCTAGGATAGGCCTTTAGGTTAGGTTTTGGTCATCACGATCGTGTCTCACCCTGGATTGGGGGAAAAATCCTGAACTCACTGGGGGAAAATAAATTTTGGGCTTAAACCAACAGACAAACAACAATAGTACAACACAACCCAAAACAAGGATCATAGTGCAACTCAACGTTGAACATCAATCACACAGAAAGAAACGCATCGAACACCCAAATCAAAATAGCCAAATCAAATCAAAAGCGAACTTCAAGTGGATGATGTTCTTTCTGAATCATGGGTTTATCACGTTAAACACAAATGTTCAATTGTTGTACTTGATTTTTTTATTATATCTTTGGAGCCCCTCGATGATGTATCAAAATAGAGGAGCCAGGAAGGAGTATGATTTTTCTTTGTCTGTTGTCTATGAGTTGATCATTATTACTGTGCAAATTGTCGCGAGACATGCAATATAAAGTATCACTGATGACATTCTGAATCTGCATAGGAAAATGGTTAACTCTTCTTTGTTTACGCAAGCGATACTCAAGTCATCTCAGTTTAATTATCCTTAGATTATTTTGTTAACTTGCACTATCAAACATCATGGAAGTAGTACTCAGGTCATCATGGTCTAAATATACCATTGATGCTTGTATTCACTTTCAACATTTTAAAGGTCCAATGATGATAAAAAGCATGACAAATTGGCTATTACGAATGACAACTTTTGCATATGAGATCTGCATGGTTAAAGTAGGTTGCATCCATGTTAGCTTGCATCTGTATTTATGAGATTTCCAAAGCTGCAACAATGATGTTATCTCTTACATTAATGGATTGAGTACACTTGACATTGCCAAAAACACATCATTTTCATATAGTTACACATCACTTGCATTATCATCAATTAAAAAACATTCTCATTTAGTTGCATATCAATTGCAACATCATTCGTATACATTAGAAAACATTATCACATCATTCATCCATCCATGCATCACATCATTATATCTGCATCAGAAAACACAAAAAGAAGTGCATTCCATCTCACTTGCATAATCATAATCATCGCATTCATTATTAATGGATTGAGAAATTGGTCCATTAAGAAGATTGAAGGACATTCCAACAAAGTAAGATTTCCAAGAAGAAAAAGTTGTTGAAAAGCATGATTGATTAACAAGGATATAATGCCCTTGTTATGAACATCTAAAACCAGTAGTGAAGATGAATTTTTTATTACTCAAATCCAAGACTGATAAAGGACTAACTGGATATAAACATCACATGTCATTTGCATAATCACATCCATCTCACATAGAATAAAACATCATCCATTAAGCATATAGAATCATCAATCATGCATTATCATAATATCATCACATAATCATCATTACATAATCATCATAATCATCATGATCATCATCATATAAACATAAAACATCATCATTTCATCCATCATACATGCATTCATTGCATCATTTATTTGCATTAGAAAAGAACAAAAACATAAAATGTATCATATTTCATTGGCATAATAGGATCCATCACATGTATCATATGGACATCATTCATAAAGCATCATAGAATCATAACACATCAATTGCATCATCATTTACATCCATAACATATCATATCATCATCATATAGAACATCACATAGCATCATAAAATAGAAATCAAATGCATCCATCATAATCATCATGATCATTATCACATATAAACATCATATAAACACATAGATCAATCATCATCATCATTGCATATCATATATAACTCAATAATGTCAAGTGTACAAGGATATCTAAATATCAAGAGGTACATCATCAATGTCTCAACTGAATCAATACATCATCAAGTATCAGTACATCATCAAGTCTTAGTACATTAATCAATCATATACTAGGGCATATCAATCAATTAGAGAAGTCAAACCACATCACCTAATCAAATCTAAATCCACCTACACCAGATATGGAAATCCACCTATGATCATAACATATCGCAAATCAACAATCTTATCAATCATTCAAAATCAATCAGCCTATCAATCTAATCAGCTCTGGTGAGACTTTGATCAAATCTCGTGAGCATCAATTTATCAATTCAACCTCACCTATCATGAGGTCAATCATCAATCTATCATTGATCCTCGCCTATCATGAATTCAATCATCAATCTATCATTGATCCTCGCCTATCATGAGGTCAATCATCATCATCCTATCATTGAACATCGCCTATCATGAGGTCAATCATCAATCTATCATTGATCCTCGCCTATCATGAGGTCAATCATCAATCTATCATTGATCCTCGCCTATCATGAGGTCAATCATCAATCTATCATTGATCCTTGCCTATCATGAGGTCAATTATCAATTTATCATTGATCCTCACCTATCATGAGGTCAATCATCATCATCCTATCATTGACCCTCACCTATCATGAGGTCAATCATCATCATCCTATCATTGATCCTCACCTATCATGAGTTCAATCATCAACTATCACATCAACATCATCGAATCAATCAACTGAACGCGATCATCAAACATTGAACACAAGGAGGCAACATAAGGCATCAATTAATCAATATGGCAGGCTCAATCTTCTTTATTAGGAGATAAATCATTTTTTGATCATAAAATCATCAAATCATCATCACATCATCAAAAAATCATCGAAACTCCACAATTCACCAATTTATCTCTCGAGGGGGCATATATCCATCAGTACCTGAAAATCAACATATGGGGCATCGAAAACTTTTCTTAGCATCGGTATCAAATTTTTCTTTGAAGCAATGTGTAAACACATTACTTCAAAGAGGGAAAATATGTATACACCTAAAATCGGTCATCACCTTTAATTAATTAAATACTAGCTATTTAATTAATATTTCTACCACGTATAAATAAATTCTCAATTTATTTATATTGTTCATTTTCTAAATTCTCCAAATCTAAATCATATTCTTCTAAATTAATTAAATAAACAAATTTCCATAGGCTTGTTTTATTTAATTAATCATCACTAATCTCGATTAGGAATTTGAGCACATGTCTACAACTTTTTGTGCCACCTCACCAAGGTCACATGAAATTAAATAACTCTAATTTTTAATTAGAATTATCTTCAACTCATTTTGGAGCACATGGCTCATTCCTCACACACTTCCACCAATTTTTAAGCACATGGTCTTCTCTTCCCACACTTGAATCTTCCATCCAAATAATATGTTTCCCATTGGTCAAGAGATTCTTCCATCCAAATGGCATGTTGTCTTTGGTCAAGGGGACACCATCTTGATTCTCTTCATCTTCACCATCCATTCTTCTTATTTGAATCTAGACCGTTGATTATTGCCACCTCACTATATGCTTGGAAAAGGCTATAAATACAACCCTTGGGTATTGTATTTGGTATCCACATTTGAAGTAGATTTATCATACAGGTTTATCATTGGAGCTTGGGATCATTTTGGAGTCTTATAATTGCATCTAACTTCATGTTTTGCTTTGCATTTACATCTTATCTTTAAATCTTACTTCATAGTTGCATTCTACATCCCATCTTGCATCATAGTTGCATTTTAGATTAGTTCATTTTTAGTTTGCATTTGAGCATATGGAGTATCATCTTAGTCACTTTTAGTTTGCATTTGAGCATATGTAGAATCATATATAGATCATTCTAGTTCAATACCATAGCATCCACCTCCACTTGTTTATTTATCATAAACATCATCCTCCACTCATCGTAGCATTCATCATCATTGTTTGCATATAGTTTCATATAGGCATTAAATTGTCTTGCATGTTGAATACTAATCTCGTTTCTTAAGTGTCATTCCAATAGCCTTTGTGCACATAGAAATCTGAGGGCCAAAAGGTTAAAAGAATCATTAAGAAGAGAGGATAATGAGACGTTCTTGAAAGATTTAGTTTGTTGCAAATTAGAATAGCTTCTTTGCTTTGAATCTTTAATATAAATTGTTTCATTCAGGTTTGTGTTGATACTAACTTTCCAAATTTCACACACACACAGTTTACACATTGGGAGCTATTTCCTAACACCCTAGGTGGTGTTGACTAACACACTAGACATTGGTGATTTATTCGGTGATGGCTTCTAAATACCTAGTAAATTTCAATCTTTCAATAGTTGCTTTCCAAAATTGTGTGCTTACTTGCATGGTTTTGGATTCTTCACATTATCTTTTAGATCTAAGCAATTCTTATCTATATTCTAAGATGATATTTTTAGCCTCACTAGTAACACCATGGAGATATCTTAGTGTGTGTATAACCTAGTAAATATATTAATGGTTGTGTGTGTAAATATTTAGATGTCTAACTCAGAAAATTACTGATAATTCTATAATATGGCTATGTGTGGTTGTCAAAGGAGAAATGAGCTATAAGAATCACATAAAATAGAGAAAATAGAGAAAGCAGGGAAGGGAAAAATCTAATTTGCAACAAAATGGTTTCTAAAAATGGATATAGGGCATGGCTTCATAAAAGGATTGAAATGGGTAATTTAGGGCTTCAAGGAGGAGGTTGAGAGGATCAAAGAGGTGAGGAATATATAGGAGATGATATCATAAAAGGACTATGGAGTCAATGGTTCTAGAGGCTCCCAAATCTTTAGTCTTCAAAGTTGTTGCTTGTTTCTTTGCATAATAATCGAATCCTTTGGATAACATAAAAACTTATGGAGGATTAAATGATAGCAATTATTGTTGAAACCTTCTAACCTAGAAAAAGGATGGTAAGACTATTTTTATGGGTATATTAGACCAAGCAACCATTAAAAACTTAGAAATTATTAGGGTTAAAATGGGCACCAAAAAACAAAACTCAAAATTTGAACAAGAACATGAGTATTAGTTTATGCATATGTATAGAAATGACCACAAGAAAATATTCAGATGTTGAGTGAATTAATTTCCCAAATTTTCAAGGATTACTTAAGAATGCTCCTAAGGTTGGTTCTCCTATTCTTATATTTATATGATCAAGGAAAATACTAAACCATAGGTTAAATGATATTAAAACATGACTTAGAAAATGGGCACTAAAGTGAATGCAAAAATATAATGTGTGTTGCAAAGTAGACATTTTTTTACTTTATATTTTTCCTCCACTTTAGTGGGTTGATGACATTATCTAAATAATTATACTAAAATAAGTTACATTCATACATAGCTTGAAGATCCATGGGGGATTAGATATGTGAAAATCGAGCGCTTTCTATAAATCAAAAAGTAGAATATTGCCTTAGAAAATGTTCGGCTAAATCATAACCAATGAAACATAGAAGATAGTGATATATTAGTGATAATATTGCCACCAAATGAATGACGCAATCTAGGCCAAAAAGGTAAAGTGGTAAAAATGGTGATGATTGTGTGGTCACCACCTAGATGAATGTCGTTTCCAACCAAATAATTAGGCTACATCCAAAACATGGTAAAATAATCAAAATAATAGATATGTGGTTTTCACCTAGCTATATGTGGCTTCCAATCAAATTTAAACAATTTTAGGCCTAGATGAATGATAAGATTAGAATAATCATCACATAAATAGTGTATGAATTATATGTCTCCCTTATATTATTGGAGAAAGGAGAAGAGCCAAACAATTTAAGGTAAATATGATAGGGAAGAAAGTAAAATATTCCCAAGGTATTGTAGGAAAGTTAATAGAATAGGGGGATGTTTAAGGAGATGCCCCTAAGAATTGTGAATATTGTGCCCAAGTGATAGTCAAGTGTACACTGCATAAGATAAGAGTTGACAAATATATACAAGATATATTGTAGGAATATGAAGAATAGATAAGAGGGAGAAGATATGCTAAGGTGGTGTCCCCTATCATATGTATGAAGATAAATTCCCCCAAGGAAAGGGTGAATATGACACAATATGAGGAATTTTTTATAAACAATGTATGAATGTGTGTGTGTGTGATCAAAAAGTAGAAGTCCATGAAAGAAGAATGAAAAGGGTATAGGAGTTTGAATATTTTAAGATAAGCACTACTTAATTAAAGTAAATTAGAAAAAGGAATATCCATCTATTCAAGGTTATAAAAGATAAATTATAAGTGGAAAAAAAATTATCTAGTAGGAGAGATATAGACACACATCAACTACTAAGAAATATCTAAAAATTAGTAGATTAATAAATTATAAAAATGAGAGAAAAATAAAATGTGAAGAGTAATATTAGTAGGTAAGAGGGGTTATAAGCATAGGAAACCCATTCACATAAGAGAGCATAAATGGTTCCATGATATTAAATTTAGTCCTAAATAAGATATTAATAGTATGATTCTACATTAGGATCATTGTCATCCTTCTTGATAAAATTCCGCATACACATAGGAAGGAATAACAAGGAAGGGATGGGAAACAACAATTTTTGAGATTAAAAAGTATCAAAATGAGCACAACATGGGTTCTATGCATGCTCAATCAAGAAGATTTGATGGGTGGTAAGGACCATGATTAGGAGTAATATATATGTCATCATCCCCAATAGGTATAAAACAACAACACAGGAGAAGATATAGGTGAAAATAGGTGGGATACAATAAATAAAGTGGGAATAGGCAATGGGATATATGGGTCAACATAAAATAGAAATGTTTTTCCTAGTACTTTGTATGATCCCTAAAATATCATGAAGAGAAAGATACAAACAAGGATGGAAAGAAGAATTGATCGCATGTAAGAGGATGAGTAAATAGAAGAATACAAATATATAGAGTGATAATGATCTAGGAAATACATAGAGTGTAATTTGTGATGCATATAGATTAAGGGTCAACATATAGAATGCCACATATTATGGCAAGGAAAAAAGATACCAAAGGTAAAGTATGATCAACTAATAATAAAAGTGTAATAGTTATCAACTAGAGGTTCAATGATCACACTACTTTGTGATGAGAATTTTTTATGTAAGGAGAATCATTTGAAGGAGACTTAAAATATCTAAGCAATCCTTTTATGAAAGAAGAGGATAGAGAGACATATAGAATAGTCTTAAATGGAGAATTTTCAAAGAATGAGATAAGCTCCACAACCATAATACATGTAGAAGTAGGAATATAAGTGAATGAGCATTAGAAGAAGGACTATATGTGTAAACATATCAACAGGACCATAGTTATCAACATGTGTATCATATGTGAGATATATATGATGTGTTATTTTAGGTTCATCTATGAAATCAATATTGATATCATGAGAAGTGGGAGACCCGTCCTATAGAGTGAAAATGATGGAACCCTCAACAATAAGATCTTGTATTTTTTTTCTAAAATCCTCTTATATGATTAATAAAGAAGTGAACGATCATACTTAAAAGATTTATTGATTGCAAGAGGAGGAAGAGTGATTAAGTTAGCCTCTAATGGAAGTGGAAGTAAATGCTTAGGTGGCTCAACAATATGTGTAAAAATTATTTCTTCTTGTTTGTCTTGTCAAATGGTAGGAGAAATGGTTTGAGAATATTCATATGGAAAATCTATAGGAGGAATAGATGGAGAAGTGATACCAACTCATGCAATCAAATTTTGTTCAACCTTGATGGACGTAAATATAAATCAAAAAGAGAAGATTAGAGGCCAATAGGAATTTTCTCTTGAATACAAAGTAAGGGGTTGTCTAGAATGATTGGTTGGAGCATAAAATTGAGAGGATGGAATCCCATGTAAACAATCAAAGAGAAGAAACAAGAAGTATACTCTATATCACTTTTTTTAGAGCATAATATTTATGAAGAATCATATTTTTTTGATATACCTAAATAAATAACTCAAAAGACTAATATAAGATATCAACCTTGTATTATAAATATGTTTTAAACTTGTTTTTTATATAAAAGATTATTTATCAATTAATAAATCATTTCATATTTACTAAAGAATTATCTTATAAATATTAATTTATTTATTAAATAGCATTAATCTTTTTAATGAAAAGATGTAACGTCCCAAATGAAAATTTCTTACCTTTCCTTATATTTTAGAGATTCTCATTTTTGCAATATGAAATGTAAAAATTGAAAATTTGTGATTTTTTTAAAGATAAATGTGGCCCATGGAAGACCACTCCTTTTATATCTATGAAAATATATATATAATGAATAAAGATTATCCAAAACATGAATTTCTAATCAACAGATTATAAACATTAAATAACAAAATAATATTATGAAAGACTATCAGAATTACGAAATAGAATTCAAAAACAAAACCCCCAAAAATAAGATATAGTAGATGTATCAAAATCCCCTAAGTACTAAAGAATAGAGGAAATATAACAAACCAAAACAAAGATACAACATAAAATGTCAAAAATTGATTACTAAACCAAACGGCCGGCCATTTCCATTATAATTTAGTTGCTATCACTCAGCTTACAAAATCAATGTTCACATTGCACCACTTGAACTATCATTACTCTATTTTCAATAGTAGCATTCCTAAGGAGAAAACCCATAGCCCCTTTCACATTCCTAATTTTGGTAATCAGGAACCCACCTATCTCTTTCTCATGTTTCACAAGGGAATTACAAACCATTCTTGACTTGGATGTGGACAAAATACAATTAGCCACCTTTGAATTTCAAGATAGATTTAGGGAAAAGTCCCCACAAATCCCATGGTCCAATATCCCAATCATAATCAATAATGACATCATTAAAATATTTTGTTTAGAGAGCATGAATACTCAATACCAGCTCCTCTACCATGATATTGTCCCTAAGCAAATACATTACATTTGAAAGGAAGTATATCGCATAAATAGGAAGATTTCATTGAGGAAACTCAGAGAACCTATTCACCTATCTCAACCTGTTGAGAACCATCTTAGTTTTTCTAGATCATAAATACCAATGTGTTGAGTTTTCCATTTAAACTTGGGCAACAAACTCCTACAATTTTGAATTTTTTGCGAACTAATGTTCCAAACCCAACTAAGAAAATATTATGAGAACTCAAAGATTGAATTTAAAACCACCATATACATGTATCATGTTCTAATTGTTATGATTCAGACAGAGGAAACAAACAAGCAGAATGAACAAAGCATATCATAAACAAAGTATAGACCAAATCACAAAAGATATGTATTTTTCACAGCAGCAATATAAATATGTAACAGAAGGAATTTTGGAGCACACACACAAAGGATACAGAGAAAAATAGAGTATACAGAACCAATCAAAGTATACAAGAGCCCCAAAAACCTCAATCATAATATTTCATTTTTCAGAGATATATACATATTTTATGCTTCTACATTTGCACAAGCTTCTACACACTTCTAACATAATGAAGGGTCGTAGAAGAAGTTGAAAAAATACCCAATTGTTTTGATTCATACATCCATACTTATAGAAATTGCTAGAAGACTCTAGTTTGCAAGTAGCTAAGGGAGTAAATGTTGTGTTTACAGAAGAAGATAATAGTCAAGTCAAAGTGACTATTTGGGCTGAGTTGGAAGCCACTTCATTGGCTTCACACATCATAACATTCTCCCAGTTGAAGCCAATGGAAGGGGGTTTGATTGTTGGAAATAGGATGCCATTTAATTGCAATCCTAAACATTATTTATTTCATGTATCTCCTAAGTCCTTGGAATGTGTCCATCAACACTAGGATTAGGAAGAGATTAATATTTGATGAAATAATAATGTTAATTGACATTTGTAATTAATTCTAAATGCTAGGAGCATGTGAGGGTGTCCATTATGAGTTCCTAAATAATAGGGGCACTGGGGCGCCCACATGGTAGGTCACACTCACCTTGAGTTCAGTTAACTATTCAGAGTGAGAGATAACACTTCTGAATGCATGTAAAGATCCTAGGAGTTAGGGTTTGATGTTTGCATGCATGAAGTTTAGTTCAATTCAGTTCAATTCAGAATCAGTTTAGTTCAGTTCAATTCGGTTTGGTTTGGTTTAGTTTAGTTTAGTTTAGTTTAGTTCAGTTCAATTATGGTTTAGTTATCTTCAGTTAGTTTTAGTTGAATGCTAGTTAATTTCAGTTAACTTGGAATGCATGGCTAATGACTTGAGTTGCATGACAGATAACAGGGACTACCTTCAGTTAACAGGGCATGACCATTCTTGCATGAATGGTGTTGAGAAATGTTTCAGTTAACAAGAAATGACTTGGACTCAACTTGGGCACCCAAGTTGGCTTCATGGTATTAACTCCTTTGCATGTTGAGATATTTCAGAAGGCTCAGTTCAGTGGTACCTCTTTTGGGCGCCTACTTTGAGGATGAAGCCTTGAAGATATTTATAGAACAGAGGTTGAGTTGCTACTTCAATTTGGGACGCCCAAATGCATGAAGATGAGGATTTGACATTGTTCTTCACGACATAACTCTATTTGCATGAGATAGGCATACCTTTAAGGGATAGTGCTTGAGCATTGTAATTGTAACTCAGTTGGAGTTTACAAAGTTAATCAAAGACTATTTATCTCAAGCAAGTTGAAGAGAGTTGGTATTAGTTTTTATTGCAGGTGTGAAGAAGTTTTGGTGAAGGAAAAAGAGGCATTCTCAAGCAAGAATTGGAGCTATTGTAATCTACTTCAGAGATTGAATAATAGATTAATTCTTGGTGGATTTTTTTCCCAAAAAGGTTTCTCCACGGTACATGATTGTGTAATCTTTATAATATCATGTCTACTTCTTCTATCAACTTATGTCTACATTCTACAAACAGTAAAATGGATTGATCAAGATAATCACCCACAAAGAATTTGTAACAAAGGAAAAGCATATTTAGATCAACAATCTTAAAGTTTTACAAAGTATTAAGCTAAGAAAACACCTCAATTTTCAACATTGATAAACTATATTCATTAGATCACCCTTGACCTACTAAGTTCCTAAATAGATTTGTTGAATACCTAAGATACTAAGAGGGGGGTGAATCAGTATCTTCTTAAACTTATAGAAAAAACACCAACCAATTACTCCAATTCATATAATAGTAATAATGAGCAAGAGCATTAACAAAACATAAAAGCACACAATACATGGACACCAGGATTTTTACGTGGAAAACCCAAAATGGGAAAAACCATGGTGAGGATTAGCTCACAATATAGTATAACCGGTTATAAGATATTACAAAGGATGGCTCACTTCCTATAGAAGATACAATAACAAAATGGCTTACAGCCAGAGAATGAACTGATAAATTTACACCTAACAAGTGTTGATTCAGTTCCTTTGATGCTCGGTAAACTGACTTAACACACTTCATCATCTTCTCATACTTGTCTTCTTTTTTGTCGCACTTCACCACTTCAAAAATCACCAACAATCTCAAAACTGTCCAATATATATATCTGACATATCCGCAAGCATCAATTAGGTAGGCCTAATTAGATGTAACCCTTATTCACCAAAAGATTGACTGTCGACTTCAAGCTTGTACAAAACCTTTCCAAAATCAATTCAAGCATGTAGCATGCTACAACATGTCAGCATGGACCTAAGATAGGTCACACATACATCCGCAACTCAAAATTAATTCATCATAACATCAACTATTCATTAGGTCGGCCAGGGCTAGACCTAATAACAAAATACAACAACAAAGTAATGCCAACTCGCCATATGAGCACTTGAGCACATGAGATTTTGAACATACAAGCTTCTCTCATCCAAAAATCACCTCCCAAAACTGCAAGTTGTGATATTCATCAGCAGAGGATTGCGGACCAAAATACTAGAGGATAATGACTGCATACTGGTTCAGAATATTGGATCAAGTTTGAATTTAAACTTGCAGTTGCAACTCATATAACTGTTACCTAATTTTCGCTCTCAGGCTCAATCAGGCAGAATATCATGTGACAGAGGTTCGAGAAGGCCAAATGGAAAATTTTCACAAGGGAAAAAATCATGAATCTGATGCCAGGTCGCAGGGACCTCAGTTTGGAAGCCTGCCTTGTTCAGGTTCGGCATGAAAATCTTCTAAGGGCAGAGTCGCCAAGACCCCAGGAATGTCACAACGAGTGGGATTCACCTACAGGTCCCTATCGGCAAGACATCGGATCAGGTCTCGGCGACCAAAGGTTTTCACTTCGGCAAAGGTTCTTTTCTTCGTCCAAGGTCTCGGCGAACGCATCGGGTCTCGCCGAAAAAACAACGCAAGATCTTTTCGGTGTGTGTGTGCGGGTTTCAGAAAGAGGTCTCACTAATTGAGGATGTCTCGCCGAAGTCAAGAGATCTCGGCAAAGCAAGCGAGCTTCACTAGGAAGTCTTGCCGAAGTCACAAGGTCCCCCCGAAATGAAATGGAGCTTGGTAAGAGGCAAGGGGCTCAACAAAAGGTCTCGGCAAACGGAGACGGTCTTGCTGATCAAAGGGAGGCCCCACCAAAACAACGAAAGGCCTCAATATATTTTCCTTTGACAGGAGTCTCGCCAATCGTGAACGACTTCGCTGAGAGCATTGGATATCGGTGTAAGGTCATGCCGAAGTGGAGATGTCTCACCGATAGCAAAAGGAGCTCAGCGGATGATGTTGGTTTCGGCGAAAGATGGTGGGATCGCCGTGAAGTCTCAGCAATGCAAGAGGTCTTGCTGATGCAGAAGGAGCCTGAGGGGGAAAAAGGAGGTCGGCAAGATGTCTTCCCGACAGGATGGAGCTCACCGAAGTATTTTTGGCTTCGCTAGGAGGTCACGCCAACACCAAGGGGAAAGTAAACTCATCACCACACATGATGGAGGCTATTGCCATAAGGTCTGGCCGATAGGAGTCTCACCGATAACGAAAGACTTCGTCGAGACCGAGGACATCGGCATTGAGTCATGCCGAAGTGGGGATGTCTCCCTGACATGATGTAAAGTAAATTCATCGTCGAGAGAATGAGGAGCCTGGCGAGAGGTCTGGCCGACAAGCTAAGGTCTCGGTGAATTTGACGCACTCGCTATGACTCCTGCCGAAGGGATGAAGCTTCGATATAAGGAGCAAAGGTCGATGTAAGGTCCTGGCAACCGAGGGATGTCTTGGCGACTGGCCAAGGTCTCGCCGAGAGTAAGCGATATCACCCCAGTGTTTCGCCGATGACCCAAAGTCTCCCCGAAGTAATGTAGCACTCGGTATAAGGAATGAAGATCGGTGGGATGTCTCACCGACATCAAAGGTTTTGCTGATAACAGAGGGGCCTCGCCAAGAGTTGAAGTCATCGCCATGAGGTCCAAGCGACTTACCAAAGTCTTGCCGAATGCAATGAGTCCCGCCGAAACAAGGTGCCTTTGCTAAAAGGTGGGGTTTTTCGACATGATGTTTTGGTGATAGAATTATGTCTTGCCGATGGCCTCAGTAATAATTGATATGAATTCTAAAGCCTGCATAATGTCTCACCAACCGTCATGTACTGTGTCGATAGCTTCAGAAGGCCATAATCGCATCGGCAAGACACCTCAAGTGTCTCATTGGGATTGGATTCTGATGGAAGGAGCTCTGACCGCCCGAGGAATCTACGTGGAGTATGTTCAGCCAATCGAAAGGAGCTACGAGTGATCATGGTTGTCTCACCAACAAAAAGAAGATCAATAGGATGAAAATCAACATGTATCTGTTCTGAGCTTAGGAGCATTCAAAGCACTCGACCTGGGGGGAATTCAAAGGTGGACACGAGGATCAAAAATGAATGCGGTGGTTGCTGCTAAAGATCTGAGGGCTTCTCCAAGGGTGATCTTTCACACCGACATGAACAATAGGACACGCAGGGTGCAGCATTAACTACATCAAAAAATCTGAGGATAGATCTTTCGGAGACCGATATTTTGTAAGCCCTAAGGGGCCGCGATCTTTTCTGTATATAAGGCATTTTTTGCCTTTTTGTAAATAGTTTGGATGTATGCTTTTCTGGAGTCTATGACCCTTTTGCAGTCCTCTCTCAGACTAGCACGTTTCTGTAATTCAATTTGGAACATAATATACAAAATCTAACTTGGTTACTATTGATGGTCCATCATTCTGTCTTCTGATTCTTGTCAAGTATAGTGCATTCTTTTTAAGTGATTCATTGAGCTACTTAGTGAAATATTCTCTTTCCTTATAGCTTTTGTTTCATGTTGTGCCTTTCTTTGCAGAAGTAGTATCACATAGGTTACAAACTGTGTTTACTTAATCCTGCACATGAGCTTCTAGTTGTGAATATCTGCCTTTCCTTCTTGGAGGCATGTGCATGTCAAACCTGTTTGAATGTGTGATCTACAAGATCTTGTTGTGTGGTCTCATGGCTGCCACCAGTATTCAAGTGTAGCTCGAGTATCTCATTGTTCCTGTCATTTTTGGTGTATCACCCTAGGTTTTAATTTCCATTGTCTATGTTTTCTCCTTCTCCCTTTCCCTTTATAGATCAGTAGTTTAGGTGATTACCCAACAAGGAAGCCGGCCTTCTCCGGAGGTTGACCTCTGCTTACAAGAAACCCACATCTTTAGAGGTCTTCCCATGTTACACTGAGGTGTTGAACATCAGGTTCAACAAGGGTGCAACTTAAGGTGACAACAGTTTTTGGCACACCCGGTGGGACAGAAATTAGATTGAACTACTAGTTTAGTATGCAACCAGCGAGTCCCAGACTTTATAGAATTCATTTTGCATACTTGGCGACTCCATAAAGAGGAAGAACTCCAAAAAATCAATGCCTTCTTCTGGTTTCAACAAGTTCAGTGTTGGTATGTTTAATTACAAGCTTAATGTTCTGCTTCCCAACATTTATATGAGTAGAGATGACATATTTTCATAGTCATCATGCATATCTGCCTCAGTTTCATGAAAATCCTGTCAACCAATCACCCTATTAGCCATATCAATCCAACCATGCTACTGGTTTAATCCCAAATGGCCATGCAACAGCAGCCTATCAGCATGCTCAACATGCTTACCACCCTCCCACCCCTGCTCAATTCCCCTCACAGTATTTTAATTCCACTTTGAGTCAGCCTTGTAGCCCCCCGAGTCAGTCCCAAATTTTTGACAATGTGGATACTGAGTCGGGTAGCGTCAAGGAGATGTTGTTGCAGTTTCAAAGGCGGATATTAGACATAGAAAGGGAAAATGAGTATAATACGCAACAGGAGGAGCTTGCCTATCAAGCTTATATTCATCAGCAGGAGGTTGAGGAACAAAGAGGGTCCTATTTAGTACAAGAATGTGAACAAAATCAGTCTAACTCTCCCGAAGAACAACTTTCTCAAATGCCCCAGTCAGCTGCTACCTTTCTAAATCCTTTCTTTGAGGAGGGGTTTCACTTTCCAAGGTTTAGTGTTCCAAGCTTTGAACAGAGTGAGACTGCCATCGAAAGGAAAGCGGAGGAAGAGAAGCCCGTTGATCCAGACAACTTACTCCTTTGGGAGAGGATTAAAGAGGTAAATCCCTTGCGTTTAGCTATAAAGTGTTATCAGTTGCAGCAGAAAAAGACTGAACAGCAAGAGGACGTTAGACAGTGTGGGGAGTTGTTGGCCAATGGTTATCAGCAAGATACTGGAGCATTGGAAATGATTGAACAACAGAAGGACCTTGGAGAGTTGTTGATAGATAATAATCAGCAAGACAATGGAAGTTTAATTCAGGAAGAAAAGCCTGGAATTGAACCTGTTTCTATCCTCTGAGGTAAGAATCTTGATGTTTTTTAGCATGTTCTGGATGAGGAAGCCAATGTTAAGCTTTTTGAAGAAATGTACACTGATATAATTGAATAGTTTTGCTCAACATTGGATGGAAAAGAATCAGAAAAGGTTGATAGTCATGATGATCTGGAGCAACAGCTTGAAAAAATGATGAAATAACAGGAAAAACCTCTTGAACCTGATTTGCAAGTTTATAACTGGTTGGAGGAACTTCCATTCCATTGTACAGAGGAACTTGAGACCTTACCACCACTTGAATTGTTGTCTTCTTGCATTGAAAGGGACAAGCCTGAGTTAGAATATAACTCTTCCAGTGAGGATGAGAATTATGAGCAGCTTCCATTCTGGTCCATAAAGGAGCCTGAGGTTCATGAGTTGATTGAGGATGTGATTGAAGAAGCTATTTCTTTGTTCTCTGTTGAAGAAATGGGCATTCAGTCGGGAAAGCGTGAACATATTGAGGAGGCTACTACTCTTCCATCAAGTCAACCACAAGGGCTATACCTTTCCAGCCAACAAGGTGATAGAATGGTAGCTCATGAGTAGAAGATCAGCAAGAAAAGTGCAAGCTTTTCCCCTACTAAAGGCTGCCCTATCAGGCATCTAGCCAAAGTGGAGACTAGCAAAGATATTGATACCTTGCTTACACCCAAGCATGAGGGTCCAGCTATGGAGGAACACACTCAAGTTACCTTTCCACCTCAGAACAGGAATGTTTACATTCCATATGAAAAGGTTAGTAAGCCTGAATATGTTCTACAAGAGGTCTTGTAGCCATCAGTTGAATTGTCATGCCTACTTCATTTCTCTTTAGTTGTTCTCCAGCGTGGCAAACACTATAAATTTTTTAGAAAGGGTAGTTATTTTACCCAACCTGTTAATGGGTTTGTTTGACCAATTTATTATTGGTTAGTGTAGGGTAGGTTTAGATGCAATTTATATTCCCTTGGTGTTGTTTCAACACAGTTAAATAGTTTCCCTTCTGTAATTTTTTCTTGTTTTCAATAAGTTTCCAGGTGATCTGTGTCCCAAGTTACAATGCACAAAGCTTTTCCAAGTTTGTTCCAAAATTTTCCCAATTACTCCATGCCCAATGGATAGGCCTAGGCTACTGGTCTTCATGTTTAGCAGGCAAACATCCAGCAAAGGTTGCCAGAAATGTTACCTAATTTTCACCCTCAGGCTCAATCAGGCAGAATATCATGTGACAGAGGTTCGAGAAGGCCAAATGGAAAATTTGCACAAGGGAAAAAATCATGATTCTGATGCCAGGTCGCAGGGACCTCAGTTTGGAAGCCTTCCTCGTTCAGGTTCGGCATGAAAATCTTCTAAGGGCAGAGTCGCCAAGACCCCAGGAATGTCACGGCGAGTGGGATTCACCTGCAGGTCCCTATCGGCAAGACATCGGATCGGGTCTCGGCGACAAAAGGTTTTCACTTCGACGGAGGTTCTTTTCTTCATCCAAGGTCTCGATGAACGCATCGGGTCTCGCCGACAAAACAATGCAAGATCTTTTCGGCGTGTGTGTGCGGGTTTTGGAAAGAGGTCTCACCGATTGAGGATGTCTCGCCGAAGTCAAGAGATCTCGGCAAAGCAAGCGAGCTTCACTAGGAAGTCTTGCCGAAGTCACAAGGTCCCCCCAAAATGAAATGGAGCTCGGCAAGAGGCAAGGGGCTCAACAAAAGGTCTCGATGAACGGAGACGATATTGTCGATCAAAGGGAGGCCCCACCAAAACAACGAAAGGCCTCGATATATTTTCCTTCGGCAAGAGTCTCGCCGATCGTGAATGACTTCGCCGAGAGTATTGGATATCAGTGTAAGGTCATGCCGAAGTGGAGATGTCTCGCTGACAGCAAAAGGAGCTCGGCGGATGATGTTGGTTTCGGCGAAAGATGGTGGGATCGTCGTGAAGTCTCAGCGATGCAAGAGGTCTTGCCAATGCAGAAGGAGCCTGAGGGGGAAAAAGGAGGTCGGCAAGATGTCTTCCCGATGGGATGGAGCTCACCGAAGTATTTTTGGCTTCGCTAGGAGGTCACGCCGACACCAAGGGGAAAGTAAACTCATCACCGAGCAGGATGGAGGCTATCGCCATAAGGTTTGGCCGATAGAAGGAGTCTCGCCGATAACGAAAGACTTTGCCGAGACCGAGGACATCAGCATTGAGTCATACTGAAGTGGGGATGTCTCCCCGACAGGATGTAAAGTAAATTCATCACCGAGAGAATGAGGAGCCCGGCGAGAGGTCTGGCCGACAAGCTAAGGTCTCGACGAATTTGACACACTCGCTATGACTCCTGCCGAAGGGATGAAGCTTCGATATAAGGAGTAAAGGTCGATGTAAGGTCCTGGCGATTGAGGGATGTCTTGGCGACTGGCCAAGGTCTCGCCAAGAGTAAGCGATATCACCCCAGTGTTTCGCCGATGACCCAAAGTCTCCCCAAGTAATGTAGCGCTCGGTATAAGGAATGAAGATCGGTGGGATGTCTCACTGACATCAAAGGTTTTGCCGATAACAGAGGGGCCTCACCAAGAGTTGAAGCCGTCACCATGAGGTCCCAACGACTTACCAAAGTCTTGCCGAATGCAGTGAGTCCCGCCGAAACAAGGTGCCTTCGCTAAAAGGTGGGGTTTTTCGACATGATGTTTTGGCGATAGAATTATGTCTTGCCGATGGCCTCAGTAATAATCGATATGAATTCTAAAGCCCGCGTAATGTCTCACCAACTGTCATGTGCTGTGCCGATAGCTTTAGAAGGCCATAATCGCATCGGCGAGACACCTCAAGTGTCTCGCCGGGATGCGATTCTGATGGAAGGAGCTCTGACCACCTGAGGAATCTACGTGGAGTATGTTTAGCCAATCGGAAGGAGCTACGAGTGATCATGGTTGTCTCAACAGCAAAAAGAAGATCAACAGGATGAAAATCGACATGTATCTGTTCTGAGCTCAGGAGAATTCAAAGCACTCGACCTGGGGGGAATTCAAAGGTGGACATGAGGATCAGAAATGAATGCGGTGGTTGCTGCTAAAGATCTGAGGGCTTCTCCAAGGGTGATCTTTCACACCGACATGAACAACAGGACACGCAGGGTGCAGCATTAACTACATCAAAAAATCTGAGGATAGATCTTTCGGAGACCAATATTTTGTAAGCCCTAAGGGGCTGCGATCTTTTCTATTTATAAGGCATTTTTTGCCTTTTTGTAAATAGTTCAGATGTATGCTTTTCTAGAGTCTGTGACCCTTTTGCAGTCCTCTCTTAGACTAGCACGTTTCTGTAATTCAATTTGGAACATAATATACAAAATCTAACTTGGTTACTATTGATGGTCCATCATTCTGCCTTCTTATTCTTGTCAAGTATAGTGCATTCTTTTTAAGTGATTCATTGAGCTACTTAGTGAAATATTCTCTTTCCTTATAGCTTTTGTTTCATGTCATGCCTTTCTTTGCAGAAGTAGTATCACGTAGGTTATAAACTGTGTTTACTCAATCCTGCACATGAGCTTCTAGTTGTGAAAATCTGCCTTTCCTTCTTGGAGGCATGTGCATGTCAAACCTATTTGAATGTGTGATCTACAGGATCTTGTTGTCCAGTCTCATGGTTGTCACCAGTATTCAAGTGTAGCTCGAGTATCTCATTGTTCCTGTCATTTTTGGTGTATCACCCTAGGTTTTAATTTCCATTGTCTATGTTTTCTCCTTCTCCCTTTCCCTTTACAGATCAGTAGTTTAGGTGATTACCCAACAAGGAAGCCGGCCTTCTCCAGAGGTTGACCTCTGCTTACAAGAAACCAACATCTTTAGAGGTCTTCCCATGTTACACTGAGGCGTTGAACATCAGGTTCAACAAGGGTGCAACTTTAGGTGACAACAATAACATGGCGACATCAATGACAACACAAAGTTGCATAATGAGATGTTCTTCTTCATTCTTCCAACAAGATCATGCTTTTCTCTTGGTAGAATTTTTGTGAGCATATCAGCATGATTTTCATTTGTATGGATTTTTTCCAAATTGAAATGCCCTTCCTCTAATACCTGTTGAATCCAATGGTACCTTAGATCAATGTGCTTGGTATTTGAATGATATGTTGGGTTTTTTTCTAAATGGATGGCGCTCTAACTGTCACAATACAGTGTATATCTATCTTGTTTTATTCCCATCTCTCCTAGGAATCGTTGTATCCACAACATCTCTTTGCAAGCTTTTGTTGCAACAATATATTATGCCTCTATTGTTAAAAGGGATACTACTTTTTGTAGTCTAGACACCCAAGATACTGAAGCACCTGCAAAAGTATATAGATAACCAGTGGTGGAATTTCTAGTGTCCACATCTCGAGCCATATCTACATCTGTGTAACCTTTAAGCACCACATCATTATTACAAAAACATAGAAAATGATGACTAGTACCCTTAAGATACCTCAAAATCCACTTTACTGCTTCCCAATGTTGTTTGCCTGGATTTGCAAGAAACTTGCTTACTACTCCCACTGAATATGCAATATCTGGTCAAGAACATGCCATGGCATACATTAGGCTGCCAACTGTTGAAGCATAAGGAATCTTTTTCATTTCCTCCTTCTCCTTGTCATCACAAGGGCATAAATCAACACTCAATTTGAAATGAAAAAAAAGAGGTGTACTAACTGGCTTGCCATCCTTCATATTAAATATGTCTAGCACATTCTCAATATATTTTTCTTGTGACAGCCACAATTTCTTCTTCTTCCTGTCACGTATGATCTTCATGCCTAGTATTTGTTGTGTTGGACCCAAATCTTTCATTGCAAACTGGTTACCCAAATCCTTCTTCAACTGATTAATCATATCTTTATCACGTCCAACAACTAGCATATCATCCACATATAACAATACTATAATGAAATTTCCCTGATCATATCTCTTGATGTAGACACAATGATCAGCTTCTATCCTTTTAAAACCATGCTCTAACATAAATGAATCAAATTTCTTATACCATTGGCGAGGTGCCTGTTTCAACCCATAAAGACTCTTTTTCAACCTGCAAACCAACTTCTCTTTACCTTTTACTTTGAAACCTTTTGGCTGCTCCATATAAATCTCCTCTTCCAATTCTCCATGAAGAAAGGTTATTTTCACATCTAATTGTTCACACTCCAAGTCTAAAGCAACAGTAAGACCAAGGATGATTCTAATGGATGGCATTTTAACAACAGGTGAAATTTTTTTAGTGAAGTCAATACCTTCCTTTTGAGCAAAACTCCTCACCACCAGCCTTGCTTTGTATCTTTTCTTTTTCTCGTCACCCTCATGCTTGATCTTGTAAACCCATTTGTTTTGTAAAGCTTTTCTTCCTTTTGGAAGCTTTACCAACTCCCAAGTTCTATTTTCCAGCAAGGAGTCCATTTCTTCCTCCATTGCTTTCTTCCATTCTTTACTATGCTCACCTTTACAAGCTTCTTGAAAACCATCAGGTTCACCTTCATCAGTTAACAAAATATAGTCTAAAGGCTTATACCTTTGTGAAGGCTTATGAGGCCTAGTAGATTTGCGAACCAATTGTGGTGTTGTGTTTTCAAGTTGAATCTCTTGTAAAGGCTCCTACAATATTTCTTCTTCTTGTTGTCCATCATACTCTTGATCTTGTTGCCCATTTTCTTGCAATGGTGGAATATTTTCTTGTTGTTCTTCAAACTTGTCAACAACATTCTTTACCTCCAAATTACTTGCAATCCTCTTAAACATCTCTAACTCATTAAATATGACATCCCTGCTTCTAATGATCTTATGTTTGATTGGATCCCATAAATGATAACCAAATTCACCATCTGAATATCCCAAGAAAATACATTTCATGGATTTATCATCTAACTTAGTTCTATTTTCTTTGGGAATATGCACAAATGCTTGACATCCAAATATTTTTAGGTGTGAGTAATCTACCTATTTACCAGTCCAAACTTCTTCAAGAATGCCACCATCCAAAGTTGTAGTAGGAGATCGATTTATGAGGTAGCACGCTATCCTTAATGCTTCTACCCAAAAATGTTTTTCCAATCCAAAATTTGACAACATATTCTTCACCTTCTCCATGATGGTGCGATTCATTCTCTCTGTTGTCCCGTTTTGTTGAGGAGTAAGAGGTACAGTTTTCTCATGATTTATGCCAAACCTGTCACAATACTCCTTGAATACATTGAAACAATATTCTCCACCATTGTCTATTCTCAAACACTTAAGCAATTTATTAGTCTCTCTTTCAACAGCAACATGAAACTTCTGAAATATCTTGAATACCTCATCTTTGTTTTTCATAGGGTAGGCCCAAACCTTCCTAGATACATCATCTATAAATGTGAAAAAGTATGAGGCTCCTCCTAATGACCTAATGTTCACTGGCCCAAATACATTAGAATGTATCAATTCTAAAAAAATTGTTTTTCGTTCATGACCACCTCTAAGGAATGAAACCCTTCGTTGCCTACCATGAATACAATGCTCACAAAGATCAAGATTATAAGATTTCAAACCTGGTAGCAATTTTTTGCTCATGAGAATTTTTAGGCCCTTCTCACTCATATGACCCAAATGCTTATGCCACAAATCTATTGAAATTTCATCTTTTGCAACAGCAACAACATTTGATTTCTTTACTATTACTCTTTATGTATACAATGTTCCTACCTTGGATCCTTTAGCCATGAGCAGTGCCCCTTTACAAATTTTCTGGCCACTTTTTCCAAAACTTGTGGAGCAACCTTCATCATCCAAACGTCCTATAGAAATTAGACTCATGTGCATCTCAGGAAAGTGCCTAACTTGTTTCAGCAAAATATCTTGTCCATCCATTGTCTTGATCTGGACATCTCCCACTCCAACAATGTTACAAAAATGATTGTTTCCCAAGTGCACTCTACCATAATTACCAAGATTATACACAATAAAATTATCTTTGTTTGGGGTTACATGGTGAGATTCCCCAGAGTCAAGAATCCAATCAATGCTATAGCTAGAGGTATATAAACATGCATCTTTCATTGAAACAATAAATAAAACCTCATAATCTGAAACTACAACAGTGGTCTCACCTTCATTTGTGCTAGCTGATTTCTTATTTGTATTGGCCAATTTTTTATCCTTTTGTTCTCGCTTCCAGATTCAACATTCCTTTTTCATGTGTCCTAGCTTTCCACAATGATAACAAATCATCCTGCCTCTTTTTTATTTTGATCTACCTCTTGACCTTGAGCGCCCTTGATGGTTTTGATCAATTTTCCTACCACGATCAACTATAGTTAAGGCTTCTCCTCCTTGGTTTTCCATAATTTATTTTCATCGCAACTCCTCATTCATCAAGTTGTTGCTAACATCATCAAACTTCAAGGTTCCTAAAGGTGTAGAAGTGCTTATGGCTACAATCAGGTTCTCCCAACTGTCTGGCATGGAGCACATTAGTGGGATGGCTCTAATCTCATCTTCCAAAACAATTTTAATGAAGGCAAGTTGGTTGGTGATTATGTTGAACTCATTTAAGTTCTCTGCTAGTGAAGCACCTTCCTTCACCTTGATGTTCTATAATCTCTTCATTAAGAGAACCTTATTTGAAGTTGTATTTTTCTCATATAAATCATGTAACTTTTTCCATAGGTCTTATGTTGTATTCTCTTTGGCCACATTAAACTAAACATTTTTAGCCAGACATTGATGGATGGTTGCAATGGCCTTTATATCCAGCTTTTTCCAATCTTCATCTGCCATTGTTGTGGGTTTCTTTGATATTCCCTCAATTGGAAAATATTGATCCTTCAGAATCAATATATCCTCCATTTGGGATTTCCATAGGGAAAAAATAGCCCTGTTTAACTTCTCCATATCACTTACTACTGATGTCTCCATGCCACTCAACAAAACTCTTCAGTGGACTCTGCAACTCTAAAATCCTCCTTCAACACTGCTAATTCTGGTAAATCTTTCTCTTTTTATTTGGTGGCTTCAGTCAACTTTTATGAAAACACCAATTCCTCTTTCCTTTCTTTCAGACTGGCATTCTCTCCCTAAATCATTGTGCTCTAATACTAGTTGTTATGATTCAGATAGAGGATACAAACAAGCAAAATGAATAGAGCATATCATAAACAAAGTATATTCTACCCAGACCAAATCACAAAAGATATGTATTTTTCACAACAGCAATATAAATATGTAACAGAAGGAATTTCAGAGCACACACACAGAGGATACAGAGAAAAACAGAGTATACAAAACCAATCAAAGTATACAAGAGCCCCAAAAGCCTCAATCATAATATTTCATTTTTTAGAGACATATATATATTTTATGCTTCTACATTTCCACAAGCTTCTACGCACTTCTAACATAATAAAGGGTCGTAGAAGTAGTTGAAAAACCCAATTGTTTCAATTCATACATCCATACATATAGAAATTGCTAAAAGACTCTAGTTTGCAGGCAAATAAGGGAGTAAATGTTGTGTTTATGGTAGTAGATAATAGTCAAATCAAAGTGACTGTTTGGGCTGAGTTGGAAGCCACTCCATTGGCTTCACACATCATAACACTAATGGCTGAGAACAGAGTTTGAAACGATGACGAAACCTCATACACTCTTGGGATTAATGGGTTAATCTGAACAAATCATACTTATCAATCTATTTACTTAATACTTGTTGGTCCTTCTACGTGTGCCAAGTCTAGAAAACACATGCCAAAACCCTCCAGTATCCTTCCTGTGTGTGACTTAAAATCAAATCCTTTGCATCAAATTCCCAAATTTATTGATCATAATTGCCAATTGTGAGATAAATTAAATCACCCAATTAGACTGATAATAATTAGTTTTAGATTCTTTTTGAAAAATATTTTTGAAATAGGATCGTTTAATGATTGTAACCCCAGAAACCCTGACTCTTTATATGATCAATATAAAGATCAATGGCTAATTTTACTAGAACTTTTGGAATTCATCTAATAGTTCCAAGCTGAAATTTAGATATTTTTTAATGTTCAATTATCATTTTTTCTTGAGTGATAATCATTGAATCTTCTTCAATACAAATATTCGAAATTATAATATTTTTAACTAGTTGTATGTCCGCCACCAAAGCTTGAACTTCACCTTCATTATTTAGTCCATTTTGAAATTTGAAAGATCCAAAAAAAACTATTGTCCTCTCCCAGTCTATCTAAATAAAACCTACCCCAATAATCTTGGATTTCACACTTGAAGAACCATAAAAATTTAACTTTAAAAGTTCTTATCTAAAGAATTTTATTTGACTCCTAGCTGATTAATCTTAAAATCCTTACCCTTTCAACCTGTTGTGGCATCCACAATGTACCCATAAAAATGCTTTCTCCTTCCTATGGATGCTTCCTTTATTATGGGAAATGGCAATTAGGTTGTGGGTGCAAGAGACTTATGAAGGCAAAAGTAAGAACAAAATTTGAGGATGTCATTGTTCTGAAGATATGTAGCTATGTGTAGATGAAGAGCCTGGAGATTATAAATAGTGTATTTGATTGTTTTGAAGCAATATCCTTATGTAGTATGATCATTTCCTTGTTTTAACCTTGAATGTGTATTGAGACGACCTTTAAAACAATGAGACTTTGGCTCTAGAATCCACCCAAAACCTTGTTTTGTATTGCTTACAAAAACAAAACTCAAGTGTTTCGAAATGAGGGATTCCCCCCTAGAAAAGCTAAAGCCTTCATAACTATAGACTCATATGCAAGAAGAATGAAAAATGTTAGCTTAGGGTTGTTGGACACATTCATCTACCAAAGAAAAAAGAAAAAAAAATCTCAATGAAGGTTGTCATGAATGAGATGATGAAGAAATGTAAAAATAATGTGTTTAGTCCTTTTGTTAGTAATTTATTCGCTTGTTTGAATGTCATTTCCCCTAGGAAAACCAATAAAAAAGAGGGTCAAATGCACCATTTTGAGGAAAAATAAAAGCTAAGACAATGTGACAACAAGAGAATTCTTGGAAAATGGTCAAATCAATATGAAACAACAATGAGAGGACTCTAGGGGCTAAGCACTTCCATAACTTTGGAATTAGTTAGGATTCTAGGAAAAAGTAGGTTTCATTATTTCATGCCATGTAGGGTCATGTGTTGGACTGCTAATCGTCATTGGATGCTAAAATGTTTTCCATCCAAATTTTGCAACTTAATAACCCAAAATTATAGTTCTTTTTATTTTGTGCCTAGGCTCCATCTATCATTTATTATTTTCCCACCCAATCACATGCCTTTTCACAAACCCTGAGTCCAATGATCAAATTGGGCCTAAGAATGCTTATTTAAGTAATTCTTTCTTACAATGGAAAGGAGCTATTACCTCTAATGCAGACTTATCATTTTCAACTACCTTTAACTCATATATTATTTCACACACCACATACCTCCATAGCCATAGATCCCTACACCTACACCTAGGGTTACACACTCTAAAAAAAAAAAAAAATTTCATTGGATCAAGACTACGAGTCTAAGGAAAACCCCTAAATATGCTATAGGCACTATTTTTTCCCCTTTCAACACTGACAGGTAGATTGTAGGCATAGAGGACATTGAAATGTGTAGGGGATTTTATCAAGATGCAAAGGATGTGATCGCACTAGTATAAGATATAGATATGTTGTATAGGACACCAACACATAGAATGAGCCAGTAGTAGGCTAAAAGGAAACAAACATACATGACTCAACCTCTAATAAAACTTTGATAAAAAAAGTAAAATTTTAAATTCAATCTAGAAAAGCACTGATATACCACTTTCCTCTTGATTTCTACAACAAATAATCCAAATGCATTTTTTTATAATCTAACCCTTTTTATGTAATATTAATTTATTTCAACTCCCTTGTTTATTCACTAAAAACAAAACTAAAATAACTAAATGTTATTTATTTCACAAATAATTCAGATTTTTAGATAAATAATCATATTTTAATAATTAAAAGTTAAACCTCTTTACCCCCCTAATTGATTCATCTTTAGTTACACCAAATAATGGATTGTTTACTACTTGAAAAAAGAGGAATGTATATGATTATAGAAGTTATAGGAGAACCATACCAAATTTACAAGTGAAGTGGAAACTCATGGTTTAATCAAAATCTTCTTTAATTTTGTTATGAAATTCATTGTTTAATCAATTATATTTTGATCCATATGTAAGCAAATTATTTAACAATTTTTACAAGCACATGTAAAACATTTCATTTCCTCTATTACTAAAGCATCTTCATAGTAAACTATATCTAGAGTAACAAAATTATCAATGAAAGATTGTAGAGGTCCAACTAGGTGTTTGATGTAGGCAATTAAATGCCTTTCCTAGAGTCTTTCAACTCATATAGTTTCATTATCTTTATCCATTTTAGAAACCATAATAGTAATAATTATTTACATTTCTCAGACTTTAACATCTCTAGCTTGTTTTCCCAAGTTGATTTTTGAAATTTTATATTTTGGTGGTGATAGCTCCCTTGAGTTCTTATCAACCATAGGTGTGGAAATTGTAGCAAATTTTTAGCCTAATAATATATAAAATAGAAGAAACAAGCCTAACTTTCTTGCTAGGAGAAGTTTTGTCAATCATAGAATAAATAGAAGAAAAATCATTCATCAATCACTTCACAACCTTTTTCCTCTTTTTGATTGTAATATCTTGCCAAGTGTGGATTGCGACTAGTGTAGAATCATCCTAGTAGGAATTTTACCCTTGACCTAATATTTTTTAGTAATGATCTCCATGGTATAAAATGTTAATGCTCATGTAAGTGGTTTAAAAATAACGCTCAAATCATAACATATTTTTTGCAAGGCCTAAATCCTATCATTAACATCTCTTAATGTCCAACAAGAGTTAATTCCATATAATATGTAATCAAAGTCATCCTACCAAGTTAAAAACCCTCATACATCATTCAATCTTAAAAAGAATCTAATGAGAATCCTCTTTTGTCCTTGGTGGCAAATAGAGAAATCACTCTCCATTATTAAATCCAAAATAAATCTCATTTAAATGTGCATGTTAAGACAAGAGTTTTTCCAAGCAAGGAGAAGCCTTCATAATAGAAAGAAATTATCTATAATAAGTCAAAACTTTATATCAACTTGGATAGCAACAAGTTCAATTTTAAATTCTCATAAACCCATAAACTATTTCTCGTAATATCTTCCATAAAAAAAAAACAATCATATTCCCTCCTTTTTATATAATCCTACAATTACCAAACAAGATAATTAGACTTTAATAAATGAAAAAATAGTCATAATCCTAAATATTTATTTATAATATTATTCTTAACGTCCTAATCCCTAGATTTACCAACACCCCAATGTCTTGACTGTTATAAAATAGTCATAAGCCTAAATACTTATTTATGACATTATCCTTAGCATCCTAGCCTCTAGATCTACCAACACTATAATGTCTTTTTCTTTTACTCAGTTATACTAACAACATTCATGATCCTATATATCTCTGAATTGAACATCCATGGGGTAGGAAAATTAAACAAACATGCTTATGAATATGTATGTAAATTCATGTCTCTAAGATGAAATTAAACTCCAAATCCTCTCTCTTACCATGATCATAAAATTTGACTTCATCAAATTTTGTAAACCCTGTCACATGAATATTCTCAAACTCTTTTTAAGTAGATGATAATCTTATTCTTAGATATCTTGAGTTCATTGAGAGGTCTCTAATCTTCAAGAAAACCTTATTCTCTATGATAGCCACACCTACAAATTTAAGATATACTTAGGATAACATTTTGGTGGTTTACTTCCAGATAATTCTTTGGCCTGGAGCCATTCATATGGAATCAAAGTCATCCTACCAAGGTAAAGACCCTCATGTAACATTCAATCTTAAAAAATCTAATGAGAATCCTCTTTTGTCCTAGGTGGCAAATAGAGAAATCACTCTCTCCATTATTCAAACCAAAATAAATATGATTTAAATATGCATGTTAGGAAAAGATTTTTTCCAAAGCAAGGAGAAGCCTTCATAATAGAGATAAATTATCTAAAATAAGTCAAAACTTTATATCAACTTGGGTAGCAACAATTTCATTTTTGGATTCTCATAAACCCATAAACTATTTCTTCTTGTATCTTCCATGAAAAAACAATGTTCCCTCCTTGTTATATAATCTTACAATTACCAAACAAGATAATTAGACTTTAATAAATGAAAGAATATCTATAAGCCTAAATATTTATAAATAACTTATCCTTAGCATCCTAGTCCCTAGATCTACCTACACTACAATGTGTTGAATGTTGTAGAATATTTGTAAGCTTAAATATTGATTTATGAGAGTATCCTTAGCCTCCTAGTCTTTAGATCTACCAACACTATAATATCTTGAACTCAATTATACTAAAAACATTCATGATCCTCATATATCTCAATAAGACCTACATCATGGATGTAGGAAAATTAAACAAATATATTTATGAATATATATGCAAATTCATGTCTCTAGGATGAAATTAAACTCTAAATCATCTCTCTTACCATTATGATAAGATTTGATGTTGCTATAAACGACTTCATCAAATTTTGTAAACCATGTCACATGAATATTCTCAAACTCTTTTGAAGTAGATGATAATCTTATTCTTAGATCTCTCGAGTTCATTGGGTGGTCTCTAATCTTCAAGAAAACCTTACTCTAATCTTCAAGAAAACCTTATTATCTATGATAGCCACACCTACAAATTTAAGATATAGGATAACATTTTGGT
Organism: Sequoia sempervirens; assembly: GCA_007258455.2. NCBI lineage: Eukaryota > Viridiplantae > Streptophyta > Pinopsida > Cupressales > Cupressaceae > Sequoia > Sequoia sempervirens. The sequence goes on from VDFB02281492.1 coordinate 1,062,426,493, forward strand.
GGTTTACTTCTAGATAGTTCTTTGGCCTTGAGTCATTCATGTCACATCCCCATGAAAGGAGGGGCCTACATGTCAAAAAAAACCGACATGGTAGAAAAAGATAAACTTAAAAAACCTCCATTGAAAAGAAAGAGGAGACCACGCATTAATTGGAGGAATGGTGTCCCCCTAGGCGAGAAGACCCAGTATCCCCAAGGGCTAACTTCGCGCAACCATAGAATTCAAACCGTACATCGAACCGAAAAAAAAAATTATGCATTTTTTTCGTTCACGAGTTAAGTGCTTATAACTAAGGTTTTGGCTTGTGGGCAATTTGATCGAGTTCAAGAGCGTTGGATATGCACGCGGGGGTCAAAAAGTCACCTTTTAGAGGTGTCGTTCGCTCGTCGCCACCTAACGTCCCAGTATCCACCCACTATAACCACCAATTTTTTTTTTTTTAAATACCTAAATGTGTCACTATTCACATTTAATTAAAACTATTTTATCATTCAAATCCGCTCAAAAGTCAATTGTAGTTGAAGTGAGAAAACCTCAAACTCACTTTCTTGTCAAAATCATCTAGTGCCACCAAAAGTTGTTGTTGACAAACCTTCAATGTGTCACTATTAACATTTAATTAAAACTATTTTATCATTCAAATCTGCTCAAAAGGAATCACCATCAAACCCAAACTCCACCTCAATAGGAGCTGCAATGGAGAAAACCTGTTGAAAAAGTATGAGCCACTACCTGCACCCGTAAAGCCCCTCTCCACCTCTATAGAAGAGGTCTTCACCTCAAAAGGAGTGGCCTCTACCTCAATAGGAAGCCCAAACTATAGAGACAAGAAGAAAGCAAATACTCCAACGGAAAGAATAAACTTAGCAAGCAAGGCCAAGAGAACAAGCAACAAAATTAGCTCATCCTTAAGAGCAACAAACACAACCCCAGCAGAAGCCAATAATGCCACTGCCCTAGACAGAGCAGCCCATAGAAACCTTGAACCCCAAACTACAAGGGTCGGAGAAGAAAAACTAATAAAGGGAAAGGGAAAAGGAAAACTCAAAACTTGAGAGTCCTCATCACCTTTGAAAACCATCAACAAACAAGTCACTGAATGAGTAATCAGTCCAACCATAAGAACAATGAAGTCTTCCTTATAGAACATATTTAGCTTTCCAAAAATAACATCAAGAACAACTCCACCGAAAGCCAGAACAACCATTTTCTCAAGAAACATAGTCCATAAATTCACCAAGCTCCAACCCTCCAAGGTCAAAAGAGAAAAAACCAACAAGACCACAACAAAACAAAAAAACTATCAAGCACACCATGCTTGATGGCCTCAAAGAAAGAAGTACTAATTTTTGAAATAGGGCAGAGACCCCTCCACCCCCAGAAGATGTTGCAAAGAGGACCCTCTAACTTCACACAAATAGAGACAAAAAATAGTCCCAAACCTTCAGCCATCACCAAGCACTTCCAACAGTTCCCACACTCCAAAGGGAAAAAGGAAAAGGGCATGAGGGATAAAACACAACCTACCAAGAAGAGCAACAGGTTCGTAACCAAATCCAAGGCACCCACAAAAGGCAGAAAGAAAGGCATGAAGCCACTTGAGGCAAGGAACAAGGAACCCCTCACACCGTGAGAAGTGCTGAACTCAGAAAACCCAAAAGCCACAACACTTCCAATGACCAAAGAAAGACACAAGCATTGGCCAAAACAGGGCAGTTGCAGAGTAATAATGCCAGTGGGGGGCATGACAGTTACTAAGCGACAACAGATGCTTTTGAAAAGGCCAAAGAAGACTCGTGAAAAGACACCCTGATCACAAAACCTCTCAAACGGTGAAACAACAGAGGTCCCACAACCGCCACAAAACCAACAGACAAAACAACATTAGATAAAGAGTAGGCCAGCACCGAAACCACAACAAAGACTCCCTCAACACCCACAAGATTTCGGGGATCAGGGCCACGCCAGGGACCGGCAAGAAGACCAAACCTGAAGGCGAAACGTGCAAGAAAAGAGGTCTGCAGCAACATGGACACTCCATCCAGAAGAACAAGAAACTCCCCTATAAGGGACAAGCAACAAACGCCGACAGGGCCAAGAAGGGCTAGCTCAGAAAAACACGACAGAGCTTCAATAGAAACAACACTGGGAAAGCCGAGGACAGGAAAAGAGAGCCTCCCCCAAACACCCAGCCTAAAGAGACCCAGACGAAGGCCTCCAAAAAACCAGAAGGAATTATCATCCTCATCGGAATCTACATCGCCGTCACCCTTCTCCTCACAGGAATTGTAAAAACTCGACCCGCTCCCTTTCCCGCCCATGTTGCTCTATACACAAGCATTTAAATATATATTTTAAATATTTAATCAGTTACCCTCTCATAATTCCTTAATTAAATCATTGTCAAAAGAAATCAACCTCTTCCACTCATCAAGTCATTCAAATTGTCAATTCCTTGATTTATGGTTGCACATTCCCAAATCAAATAAAGAAAAATCCATGCAATAAATTTTAAGATGAAGTCAAATTAACCGTGTGCTTTGTATTTAATTCTCAGTATAGAATCAATTGCAAACAACTTGGGTGGGATGGAGCTCAAATTATTATATAGATAAGACTTGTCTGATAGAGATTCCTTATCAAATTCCCATCATAAATGGGGCGGGGATAGAGGTAGGGAGACCCCTAAATAAAATAAAGGTGGGTTTAAAAAAAATAAAAGAAAACTCAAGTTTCTAAATCAAGTGAATTACAATAATTCTATTCTTCCTCCAAAAACCTATAAATCTACCGAGTTCCTAAATCACAAATTTTAATATTTAAAAATATTGATTATCTTATTTTTTCATATTAATCATCTATTATTCATCATTTTGGAGGTATGCGTTGTGAAGATCTTGCATGATCATTTGAGCAACCACAAGATCATAAGAACAAGTGAATCGTCTTCTTAAAAGAGAACACACTCAATAAGAGGTTTGTATTATTTTCAGAATAATATTTGATAATTGTGTATTTCCTTTATTATTTTTGATTTCTCATAAATATAGCTACCACTAATAAATTCTTTGAGATCTCTTTGAGTTTGATGTTATTAAAATCCTTCATTTTATTATTATTATAAATGTTTCACATGTATGAGACATTAGGATTTCCTTGGGGAATAAATTAATAATTTATAAGGAAAAGACATTAGTATATTATCTCTAAATAATATATTATTTAGAGATAAAAATATATTGATTTATGAAAGCACATGTCAAGGAACATAATGATGTATTAGGGTGAAGGATGAGAAACATGGAATGAATTATTCTTGGGGACAATGATTAGGATTTATGGTTTATGGATTAGGGTTTTGGGTTTGGGTTTGAGAGATCATGGTGAAGGATGAGAAGTTCTATGTGATTCAACACATGGTCTAGATATAGATTAGGTGTTTAGAAATTAGAGATTTAGGTTTAGAGTTCAAGGTAGCTATGAAAGATAAAAATCAATAGAAATGCATCTTCTAGAGCCAAAAATAAAGTAATCAATCGAAGTACGTGACAAGGCATGGAATGATGTATTGATGTGAAGAATGAGAACCATTGAATGATTCATTAGGGTGAAGGATGAGAAGCATGGAATGGTGTATCATGGTATAGATCACAAGGTTTTAGGTTGCATCATTCTTGAGGCTATTAACTAGAGTTTAGGGTTTGGATTTGAGGGATTAAGTTTTTGTGTTTCATGATAAAAGATCAAGTTTGAGGGTTTAAGGATGCCATGAATGATAAAAACCGTGAGAAATATATTCTTTATAGACTAAAATATAATAATCTATGAAAGCATGTGACAAGGAATGATATTTAAGGTGAAGGATGAGAACCATGGAAGGATGTATCAAGGTATTGATTATAATGATTGGGCTTTAGGGTTGAATCATTCTTGGGATAATGATTGGGTTATAGGGTTTGAGGTTTGGATTTGAAGAATTAAGGTGAAGGATGAGAACTTAGATTAGGGTTTAGATTATAAAAATAGGAATACAAATGAGTTGAATATATTAAATTACTTGCCCATTTTCCGAATCTACTGCACATGCAACAGTTTAGTATTGTAACATTAATTCTTCAGAGTTTCAGATGGTGTTGAATAAAAAAAAATTGCACATAAACTTGGATCAAAAGTATACATTCATAGAAATCCGCATCAATTACATATATAATACTACCACAAATAGTTAAGAAGCTTCATTTCGTCTCCGATTGAATGCAATTACGGTGGGCAAAATGGCTTAAAAGTTCTTAAAATGTGTTTTGTAGAGTTAAACCATCAACACTGCTTAAGTTGGGTAACTGTATATTGAGCCTAATCTTATTCCCGTACATCTTGTATTCTCCAATCCTTCCTTTAGACTATGGAATACTCTGAGCAGTCGAAACTGATAACTTTGAACTCATTGCCAAACCCATGGCCTTTTTACTCATCATCGATTTAGAAGCCTTCTGAGGTCTCTTGGAAATCATTGAAGCTGATGGTATTCTGGGTTCATATGACTTACTATGTCTCATTCCACATGTATGACACCCCTTAAGTTTTTTCCTACTGTAATAGGAATCCTCTGGCTTGGCCAGATATTCCACACATTTCACATCTTCCAGACTGGAGAAGGACTGCGATTTGCCACCATAGAATCTCGTCAACCCTCTCCGGAAAATCCCACAAATTCAATCCAAAAATCAATAATTTTAGAAACAAGAAACCTAAAATCCAAGAACAATCTATTCAACTGCAAACAAGATTGATCATAATGAATGATGATAATCTAAGACGATTCAAAAAACAGTTACTTGCAAGGAAGGGCCGCTGTGAGAGAGCTCATGTGATAGAGAGGTCCACCATGAGCTTCTGAAAGATTATTGCTTGAACAAAAATTGGTGTTTCTGCTCTCCATTCTATCGTTGTCATCCAAAGCATTTGCAGGCACAAAACAATCTTCAAAACTCCCCATCTTCAAAAATCTTAGCTCTCATATAAGTATTCTCTCAGTCCCAGTCCTCTTCCTTAGGTGGGTTTTTCGTAGGAAGACCCAAAAGTTAGAAACAAGGTGTAGGCCACTCCTTTTGAGCGGATTCAACAACAACTTTTGGTGGCAGTTTTATTCTTATCAATCATAAGTGTGGCAATTGTAGCAAATTTTTAGCCTAATAATATATAAAATAGAATAAACAAGCCTAACTTTCTTGTTAAAACCCAAGAACAATCTATTTAATTTTAGAAACAAGGTGGAGGCCACTCCTTTTGAGCGGATTCAACAACTACTTTTGATGGCAGTTTTAATTCTTATCAACCATAAGTGTGGCAATTGTAGCAAATTTTTAGCCTAATAATATATAAAATAGAATAAACAAGCCTAACTTTCTTGCTAGGAGAAGGTTTGTCAATCATAGAATAAATAGAAGAAAAATCATCCATCAATCACTTCACAACCTTTTTCCTCTTTTTGATTGTAATATCTTGCTAAGTGGGGATTGCGGCTATTGTAGAATCATCCTACTAGGAACTTTACCCTTGGCCTGATCTTTTTTAGTAATTATCTCCATATAAAATGTTAATGCTCATGTAAGTGGTTTAAAAATAACTCCCAAATCATAACATATTTTTTGCAAGGTCTAAATCCTCTCATTAACATCTCTTAAGGTCCAACAAGAGTTAATTCCATGTAATATGTAATCAAAGTCATCCTACCAAGGTAAAGACCCTCATGTAACATTCATTCTTAAGAAAATCTAATGAGAATCCTCTTTTGTCCTAGGTGGCAAATAGAGAAATCACTCTCTCCATTATTAAACCCAAAATAAATATGACTTAAATATGCATGTTAGGAAAAGAGTTTTTCCAAAGCAAGGAGAAGCCTTCATAATAGAAATAAATTATCTACAATAAGCCAAAACTTTATATCAACTTGGGTAGCAACAATTTCATTTTTGGATTCTCATAAACCCATAAACTATTTCTTCTTGTATCTTCCATGAAAAAATAATCGTGTTCCCTCCTTGTTATATAATCCTACAATTACCAAACAAGATAATTAGACTTTAATAAATGAAAAAATATTCATAAGCCTAAATATTTATAAATAACTTATCCTTAGCATCCTAGTCCCTAGATCTACCTACACTACAATGTCTTGAATGTTGTAGAATATTCGTAGGCTTAAATATTGATTTATGAGAGTATCCTTAGCCTCATAGTTTTTAGATCTACCAACACTATAATATATTGAACTCAATTATACTAAAAATATTCATGATCCTCATATATCTCAATCAAACCTACATCCATGTCTCTAGGATGAAATTAAACTCTAAAACATCTCTCCTACCATTATGATAAGAGTTGATGTTGCTATAAAAGACTTCATCAAATTTTGTAAACCCTGTCACATTAATATTCTCAAACTCTTTTTAAGTAGATGATAATCTTATTCTTAGATATCTCGAGTTCATTGGGAGGTCTCTAGTCTTCAAGAAAACCTTATTCTCGCCACACCTACAGATTTAAGATTTAGGGATAACATTTTGGTGGTTTACTTCAGATACTTCATGGCCTGGAGCCATTCATGTCACGTCCCCATGAAAGAAATAAATTGAAAAAAAAACACTACATTGAAAAGAAAGAGGAGACCAGGCATTAATTGGAGGAATGGCGTCCCCCTTGCACAGAAAGAGATGTGTTCCCTTGGAATACTAGAATTGCAAGATATGCACAAAACAAATATGTTGGAGAGGCTTTCGAAACTTTAAAGCAAATGCAATTGGCAGGTGCAAATGCAGACTCCACAACCCTTTGTCGGTATATCCATGCCTACATTGAAATGAGAGCTTTTGAACAGGCTATGGACTTCACAATTTTTTTCTATGAAAATTTTATTGATTGCTATTTGTCCGTTTTTAGTATTTTACCTTTTAATGAAAGTTCTGTATAGAATATTGAGTTTGATGGTGAATAAGTTTGAAAATGTTATTTTGATAATTACATAGAGCATTCAATTAGTTTAATTGGGGCTTTTCATTCATCTCAATTTAATATAGGTGTTTGATACATCATCTAAAATAGAAATCATGATAAGTTTCAATAAATTTACTTTAAAAAAATAGCAAGACTTATAATCATATAAGACGGATGCAGATTAAATTAAATTAGTGAATTTGAAAATCAACATAGCTTTAATTTGAGTCTCATATAACAATATTTATATTTTAGTACATGTAAATTAATCAATTTGATGTAGTGAATAAGTTGAAGTGTCTTTAAATCATGTGGTTATGATAAAAACTCTATAGAAGAAAAGAGGCTTCATATCCGCATTTGTTTAAACTAGACTTGAATGCCTTGTATTTATCCCAATGCAACTAATTATCATATTTGTCAATTTAATTCTAGTTAAATTGGGCAGATGTGACTACACTCAATTTCACTAATAATTGCCTATATGTTTTCCCCTAAAGTTCTCATTTAATGTCGAAAGCCAAGAATAATGTTCAAGGATGATATTCTCTATGTGGTTTTGGGTACTCTCAATACATGCAATATTACTATGTGAGGATACTTATGTCTAGCTAGATGATGGTCTTGCCACTACAACTATTGAGTATATGGTGTTGCATCTACTAGAATTATTAGTGGCCTAGGTTAATTATGATATCCTTGATTACCTTCATAAATGAAGTCTTATTTAGTTATCTTAGGTATGACCTGAGTACTATTCATGGCTAAGTCCAAGATATACCTATGTTGTAAGCTCTACAAGGTCACATGTACTTCCTCTATGTTTTGTTGGTGTCTATGATAAAGTTATATAATAATGGTCAAAATATGTCTTTCAAATAAAGAGAATTTTGGTTGATAGTAATCAATCTAGCATTTGTATCAATGAGATGAACCTATAAGAGATTTTTAGATGCTTATGCTAATTATGAATAATAAATGTGGTGAGGTCTAATTTGAGATAATCTTGATGCCCTTGGATGAATGTGTTATAGTCCAGACTTGCTAAATTGGGAACTAGGTTGGGTTTCCTTAATTACTAGTAAGCACTATTAACTATTGAGAATCATCTAAAGGAACTTTGTTGGGATATGTAGTAGTATTCAATAAAACTCTATAAGTTATGGCCTTGGAATGGGTATTGTTAAATTGTGGTTTGTTACATTATTTGGTCTTAAACTCTTATATGGTTTTCTTACTATAGTGTTCATTATGTTTCACTTCAATTATAATGGTACTTGAGTGGTTATGAGACCTTAGGTATGGGTACCAATGTGTATTTTCATTGAGATATTGTAGTGAAGATAACTAAATGAGATTTAGATCCCATTTAGAAGTAGGTATGTAGACAATACTTGGTTGAAAGATGCCCCTCTGACCCCAATTCATAGGGGAGGGCTTGGAAGATAACTTTGGGGTTTGTGGTTTTTCCTAGATTATTTCTCGTGTTTTAGTATGCTTTAGTTTGAGGCTTATTTTGCATTATATGGTTGTGAGATCACCTTTCCATAATATATTTGCACAAAATAAGTGTAAGCCAATGAAAGATGGCATGCCCTTATCAAGCCTATATACTCTAAGGTTTGTGATATTCAACTTTCTAAAATCTACTCTAACATTGGATGAACTTTTAGAGTTACTATTATCAAATTTAGTCCTAATGTGAATGTTTGAGGATGCCTTTAATTTTATTTAAACTAAAATAATTGGAGTTATGTGTTGAACAACACAACCTTGTGTTTAGGATCATTGACAAGTGTAGGGGGATATGGATTGTCTTCAAGACCTTGTGAGGTCTATTCTTCCTAAAATAAAGTAATGATAAACTTTTCCTTAGCATGACTATGAAAGAGTTAGGAAAACTTGTTAACATTTATTTAATGATGATGTTGAGACAAGCCAGTAGGATATGAATGTGTGAAAAAATATTATTATGCAAGGATGGTATGGTTGTTATAAAAATGTGTCTAATTTGGTTTCGAGTTTATGATAGAGTTCCTTATGCCTACCTATGTCATATGTAGGCAATTAGCAGTAACTATTACCAAATATGGTTGGATATTTTCCCTTGTATATGTCTAGTGGAGAAATATATGATATGATTTATTATTGGTACCATATAAAATGTTATGTACCTAGAAGTAGGATATTATTTAATATTATTATTCTGGGTTTAATTTCTATATAATATATAATGTGTTCTCAAATAACAATTTGAATGAAGTGAGTAGACTTGATTATTTTACAAGTTGGTATTTGTTTATGTATACATGTTGAGTAGAGGCCAACTCATGTGGGTTCAATGTGTTAATTGTGAGTTGGTAATTTAACCTTAAGACCTTTGAGACCCAAAGTATAGGTTTGTGAATCACTTTATGTCGCATATAGCTAGGCTCACTTGACTAGTATTTGTGAGCCTTTGTGATGTGTGAGTTGTGTGTACTTGTCTATAAGATAACCCTATATGTCAAAACTAAATATGATATAGGTGTGGATAGCCAACTATTGAACCAATACCATGTAGGTGACAGATATCAAGTGATATCCATTATATTTTATAGATTACTTAACCTTCACCAATAGCATAGAGGTGAAGAATGTTATGAGCTATCTATGATATGATGTAGACATAATCCAGCGAGTTTTCACCAGTATCACATAGGGGATGGATACTAGAGGCTAACCATCATATCTTAGGTTCTAGTTAACTATTAATAGTGGCATAGAGATGATAGATGCCAAAATGTACCTATGGTACATGATAGTGCTTAGCCAACTTTCACCATTACCATGCAAGTGACAGCTGCTAGGAGCTACCCCATACTGGGTTGGATCAACTTTCACTAGTGAAATGGAGACAATAGATGTTAGGATATATTGACTTGAAAGGTTAAGAATGCTATGCAAGTCTTATTAATGGAATTATGTGGTGTGCTTTGTTACACTTACACCTTATTTAGTGATGATCACAAGTAGTCTAGTACACTTTCCCATCACCATAATTAGTGCAAAGGACTAGGAAAAAGAATGAGACCCATGTTGAAGTATAGAATGCATTGAAATTCATGTTTATGACTAGGATGCACTTATAGAGTAATGGAAAGATACTTACATAGTAGTGACATATCCACTTCCAACACTATGTATGTTGATCAATCAAAATGTACTTGTGTAAAAATAGCCTTTAGATGTCTATATTATTATACTTATATTGTTGTTAGAGATGAAAAGTAGTATGAGATGCTTTATTACCATCATAGGTGACAATAGATTAAAAACAGGATGGAACCCATGGTTCAGTAAGGGATGCACCAACATTCTTTGTTTGAATGTAATGTACTTATGAGCTTATGTGTTAGTGAACTATGAGAAAGGGAAGATACTTGCAATAAGGTTACAACCGCTTCCCTTTGCTAGCTCACCTTATGTGTATTTCTGAGATTGTTAAGTTATCCATATTATGTATGTGCATTAGTTGCTTAAGCTAGACACACTATGTATATGTGATGCACACACTAGTTATCACACTGTGTACATATGTTGTAAGTGAATTACACATTAATATGTGACATATGCTTAAGGTAATCATCATGTGAATCTATGATCTGGGTATGAGCTAATCACCTTGCGTATATGTGTGACGCATGCTTGTACTAACCCCCATGTATACCTATGAGGCATCATTAAGAGCTAATCACATATGTGTGTGCAACACAAGTGGAAGCTAGCCATGTTGTGTATAATTATGTATACTTGAGCCAATCACTATGTGAACTTGGTGTTCAATTGATATGGTCCCTATATGGTTTTATGTGTATTCATACACTAATGTTGGCATAGAACTAACACTCGTTTGGAATGTGTTTGATCTCATTATGTTGCAATTGGATTAAATTGAAAGAAAAAGTTTAATGAATAGTTGTGTTTTAAAAGTGAGATCAAAGATCTCATACAAGATAGAGAGGATGAGTTCTCTCTATTTTTGTTGTATGAACTACAGAGCCTTTGATTCCCAAAACATATATGTAGGCTAGGTCATCACAAATAAATCCTCAAAGTTTAGGTCCTAGTCTAAGAATAAGCCTGACATTGGAAGCTTACCACATTCTATTGTGAGTATATGAATGGTGTCATAGAATCACCACCATGATTGTAATTAAAAAAATTATGAAATTGACATTTTTAAATTAAACAAAAGATACTTGACCAATTTAATTAATTCTGAATGAAGAAAAAACTAATAGTAACCAAGGAATAGTTAATTATAATTTCCCCCCTCCTAGGGATATATATCATATAAAAAGAATATTAATAACAATAAATAGACCATTCCTTTATCCATGCATGTCTCTAGAAAATTTGTTCTCACAAACCTATTTAGGTGCTTTGCATAGAAAATTACATGTAATATTCATGGAACCCAAATAGACCCTGTGGCCTAATAAACACATGGAATCCGTAGTTTGACATTATGATTTAACAATAGTTTGTGCTTTAATATGCTAGTTTTTGTGCAAATAATGGTTTCTGGATTGCAATCTGTGTATCCTTTGGTACCGTAAACCTTAAGCTTAAACTTACGATCATCATGCTTAAACAGGTGTGTAAAACATGTTGACCAGCTGTCTAAAGGTAGGGAGCCCACATGGTAATGAATACAATCATTCTTTGCATTCATTGAGTAGTGCATAACAGTCTAAAAACTCTAGACAGGTATTTTCAAGTCAGGATAGGAAGAGAACAAACAGGTAGTTGACAAGCAAAATCACTGTCAATCTTGCAGAGAATTGTGTGTCAAAATTTTATCCTGTGTGTGTTAGGTAAGTATAGATTGTTTCTGTAGCAAGACAATCACTGTCAACTGCCTTAACTACTACGGTTTAGAAAACCATGTGAACTTGTGCTCTCGATATTGACTTCTGTTTGGAACTCAATCATTGGTAAATCAAATTACATAATTCCATTGGCCCCAAAAAAAGCTCAGGGCCCGAGGATTCTTATGTGCTCTGGACAGGGGCCCAAAAAATTGTTGGTTATTTTTGGAGCATAGTGTGGAAGAAGACAAATCTATGGACAAAGTAACTAGTAAATATAGGAGTATGGGAAATTTGTTCAGATGTCTAGTAGGAGGAAAAATAGAAATTTGGAGCATGGTTCTAGCACAATAGAAGTTTGCATATAATAATTTAGTTAATATGAGTATAGGGAAAACATCATTTGTGTTTGTGGTAGCATATGCTAGTAATAGCAAAGAAAAGAGGAGTGCAAAATTAAATGAGTTTGTAGAACACATGAAGAGATACATGTAAGGAGATTAGTAGTTAGTTGGAAAGAATGAATGGTAGATATAAGAATAAGGTTGATGAGTAGAGGAGATATGAGGAGTTTGAATTATGTAATGATGGTATATTTGAGAAACGAGAGATTTCTATTGGGAGATATAATAAGTTGAAAATGGAAAAGTATGGTCCTTGTGGAATCATTAGAAATTTCTATTAAGGAAATATATATGAAGTGAAGTATAATAATATAATTTTCATACCCTTATTATAATTTTGTGCCTATTTTAGCCCTTAGTCCACGTGTATACTTTTTGTATTGTTTTGACACCTTTTTCCTAGTCTATGTCACCCCTAGCCATGTGTATTTTCGAACCCATTTTATGTATCCATCCAATTTTTTATTTAAATTTTGTCTCTTATTGGTCTTAGATTTCCCATCCTTCATGATCCCTTACCCTCACATTGGTCATCTTTTTAAATAATTTAATGAGAACCTATCTAGATTGAACCTAGAACCCTAACCACCTCTAACCACCTTAAAAAAATTATTTAAATCCATTTTCACACATGGTTCCATTAAAAAAATGGGTGGAAAATATTATCATGAGCCCATCTTAGGAAATTGGGTTTTCTAAGGTCCTAACCAATGTACTACTTGAGCAAATGAGGATGAAAATTCAAATTCCTCCAATCAAGATTAAAAAATCACTTCATTTTATAATGCCACACATCACATAATATATTTTTAGCTCCAACTCCCTCCAAAAATTTCTTTATAAAGCACCCATAGTCTCATTTTCACACTAGTTTGACACAATTTTAACTTGATGCGATTATAGAAAAAAATATCCCTATTATCCCTTCATTTGAGTCTTGTTCATCACCACGTGTCTTGATGGCTAACAACACATATATGTGTGTGTATGTGGGAAGGGATCTATTCATGCCATGGATGATGGAGCATTTAATGATGTTCTTTGTGGGCCTTCATTGTCAACCAATATCATTTCTATCTATCAAATAACACATGGCGGAGCAGGAAAGAGTGTTGATCTCACACTACATTTTTTCATAATCTGAGATTTGCATATCAAAGATATCATTATAGTTGGAGAGGTTGATCACCAATCTTGAGTCCACCTTCTCCCATTTTACTCCTATTGTTCTTTCAACTGATGTTCACACTTAGGCATCTAGTGTGGAAACTTTTAAGGAGATTTAGTATGGTCATTTGAATCTTGGTATTATTTCATCTACAGGTTCTAGAGACATGTGTTGATATTCCATATCCTTCATCTATTGTTGCTTCTGATGATGCTTTTGTTTCCACAGTTTTGTCTTCTTGTGATTCAGTACAATAGGAATTTCATTGTCTTCCAAAGATATCTACTTGGGATGCATACTTGATAGATATTGCCAGTTTGTTTTGTGAGTCCCACATTAAAAATTTGGGAGACATCATTGATTGCATTCATCTTCTCTTTGATGTAAATGATCCTTCTTCAGTTGTTGTGAAGGAACACTTTGACCCTCTTGTTCATTCTCGACATGATCATTCCTTATCATTTGACATGAGTGTGGATTCTTTTGAAAATCATTTGGAGGAGACTTATTTGTCTTCAAATGAGGTATCCTTGTTTTTTTATTTTGTTCTATAATCATTTCTAGGATATTCTAGATTGTTATCTTTTTTAGTGTTTCCTAGAATGCTTGTTTAGAGTGTGATAGATTTCAACACCAACATGGAGACACTTGAGCATACTTCAAATACATCACACATCATTTTTCTTCCCTTGTCTTCCTTTTAGGAATGGAAAGACATCCTACATACCATCTTGGTTTTGTTTCTTCCTAAGGTGAGGAATGGTGTTTGATGGTATTGCATCATCTTCAACATTCATTGTCAAGAATATATCATCATTGTAGGAGACACTATATTGAGGAAGGGGATTGCACGGTCTTTCTTCTTCTCTCTTATGGGGGTCTTTTTCCTTGCATTGGGTTTTTTCCTTCTCATTCTTCATTAAGAGTATTTTTTTATCTCTCTTTTGGGGAGGATTTTGTCCCACTTAGTTTTCTCCTTTTCTCTAGTTTTGAGAGATTGCATTTGTACATGGGTAACTAACATGGCCTTGTAGTTGAGATCCATATTTGCATCATTTGCATAATAATCTACTACTCCCTAAGTTTCACTTAAGGGGGGTTTTGGTGTGAATTAAGTGTTTTACCTAACTAGTTCACCTAGTAGATTCTATTCACATGTTAATTTTACTTAGGTCCTAGATAATCTTTCTAGAAGGTTGTTAGTTGTCATAATATCTTATCTTATCTTTTGACATTTAATTCTAGTGTCCTAGGTCATTTAATATTTGTTGAGTTAGTTGTCTCGTGGCATAGAATTAAGACACTTCTCATGATCTTGTCTATTCCTATGTCTCACCTTGGTCATATAACCAAGGGGCCTCGTGTGTAAGTAAACAATCAAATCAATCATAATCTATCATTTGCATCCTTTGATAGAGCAGCATTATTCTCTCATATCTAATCTCTCTTGTGCTTTTGTGAAGTTCCTAGATCTTAGGAGACTACAATATTCAACCAAATCTTGCATGGTGTATAGTATTTGTACCATCTCTTACATAAATGGGCAATAGGTTGGGAAAATGTCGATAGTGAATTTTATCCATTTTGAGAATTTATCAAAACCCAATGTTACTACTTGACGTTCTAAACACTATTTTTTCACACATTGGGAGTTATTTCCTAACACGCTAGGTGGTTTTGACTAACACACTAGACATTGGTGACTTATTGTGTGATGGCTTCTAGATACCTAGTACATTTCAAACTTTCAATAGTTGCTTGCCAAAATTATGTGATTACTTGCATGGTTTTGGATTCTTCACTATCTTTTAGATCTAAGATATTCTTATCTATATTTATAGGTCATAGTAAAAGGGAGTCCTATTTGGGAGACATCCTCAATCAATCCCCTAATATGATATTTTTAGCCTCACTAGTAACACCATGGAAAGATCTTAGTGTGTGTATAACCTAGTGAATATGTTAATGGTGGTGTGTGTAAATATTTAGATGTCTAACTCAAAAACTTTAATGGTGATTACTTGCATGGTTTTGGATTCTTCACTATCTTTTAGATCTAAGATATTCTTATCTATATTTATAGGTCATAGTAAAAGGGTGTCCTATTTGGGAGACATCCTCAATCAATCCCCTAAGATGATATTTTTAGCCTCACTAGTAACACCATGGAAAGATCTTAGTGTGTGTATAACCTAGTGAATATGTTAATGGTGGTGTGTGTAAATATTTAGATGTCTAACTCAAAAACTTTAATGATAATTCTATAATATGGTTATGTGTGGATGTCAAAGGAGAAATGGGCTATAAGAATCACATAAAATAGAGAAAATAGAGAAAGAAAGGAAGGGAAAAATCTATTTTTCAACAAAAAGATTTCTAAAAATGGATATAGGGTATGGCTTCATAAAAGGATTGTAAATGGGTAAGCTAGGGCTTCAAGGAGGAGGATGAGAGGATCAAAGAGGTAAGGAATATATATGATTGGCTATCACAAAAGGACTATGGAGTCAATGGCTCTAGAGGCTCCCAAGTCTTTAGTCTTCAAAGTTGTTGCTTGTTTCCTTGCACAATAATCGAATCCTTTTGATAACATAAAAAATTATGCAAGATTTAATAATAGTTATTGTTCTTGAAATCTTCTAACCTAGGAAAAGGAGGGAAAGATTAGTTTTATGGGTATATTTAGATCAAGTGACCATTAAAAACTTAGAAATGATTAGGGTTAAAATGGGCACCAAAAATCAAAACTCAAAATTTGAACATGAACATGAGTATTAGTTTATGCATATGTGTGGAGCATAATAATATATTTTTCATACCCTTATTATAATTTTGTGTCTATTTTATCCCTTAGTCCATGTGTGTACTTTTTGTGTTGTTTTGACTCCTTTTTCCTAGTCTGTCACCCCTAGCCATGTGTATTTTCGAACCCATTTTGTGTGTCCATCGAATTTTTTTATTTAAATTTTGTATCTCTTATTGGTCTTAGATTTCCCATCCTTCATGATCCCTTGCCCTCACCTTGGTCATCTTTTTAAATAATTTAATGAGAACCTATCTATTGAACCTAGAACCCTAACCACCTCTAACCACCTTAAAAAAATTATTTAAATCCATTTTCACACATGGTTCCATTAAAAAAATGGGTGGAAAATATTATCATGAGCCCATCTTAGGAAATTGGATTTTCTAAGGTCTTAATCAATGCCTACTACTTGAGAAAATGAGGATGCAAATTCAAATTCCTCCAATCAAGATTAAAAAATCACTTCATTTTATAATTCCACACATCACATAATATATTTTTAGCTCCAAAAATTGCTTTCATAAAGCATCCATAGTCTCATTTTCACACTAGTTTGACAAAATTTTAACTTGATGCAATTATAGAAAAAATTATCCTTATTATCCCATTCATTTGAGTCGTGTTCATCACCACATGTCCTAATGGCTAACAACACATATATGTGTGTGTTTGTGGGAAGGGATCTATTTCCATGGATGACGAAGCATTTAATGATGTTCTTTGTGGATCAACCAATATCCTTTCTATCTATCAAACAGCACATGGTGGAGCAAGAAAGAGTGTTGAGCTCACACTACATTTTATCATTATCTACAATTTGCATAGCAGAGATATTGACATAGTTGGGGAGATTGATCACTAATCTCGAGTCCACCTTCTCACATTTTACTCCTATAGTTCTTTCGGTTGATGTTCACACTTAGGCATCTAGTGTGGACACTTTTAAGGAGATTTAGTATGGTCATTTAAATCTTGGTATTATTTCATCTACAAGTTCTCAAGACATGCGTTGATATTCCATCTCCTTCATCTATTGTTTCTTTTGATGATGCTTGTGTTTGCATAGTTTTGTCTTCTTGTGATTCAATGCAACACCTGAATTTCATTGTCTTCCAAAGACATCTACTTGGGATGAGTACTTGATAGATATTGCCAGTTTGTTTTGTGAGTCCCATTTCAAATTTGGGAGACACCATTGATTGCATGCATCTTCTCTTTAATGTAAATGATCCATCTTCAGTTGTTATGAAGGAACACTTTCACCCTCTTATTCATTCTCTACATGATCATTCGTTACCATTTGAAATGAGTGTGGATTCTTTTGAGAAGAATTTGGAGGAGACTTATTTGTCTCCAAATGAGGTATCCTTGTTTTTGGATTTTGTTTTATAATCATTTCTAGGATATTCTACATTGTTATCTTCTGTAGTGTGGCCTAGAATGCTTGTTTAGAGTGTGATAGATTCCATCATCAAGATGGAGACATTTGAGCATACTTCAAATACATCACACATCATCTTTCTTCCCTCATCTTCCTTTCAGGAATGGAAAAACACCCTGCATACCATCTTGGTTTTGTTTCTTCGTAAGGGGAGGAATGGTGTTGGATCATCTTCAACATTCATTTTCGGGAATATATCATCATTCTAGGAGACACTACATTGAGGGGGATTGCATGGTATTTCTTCTTCTCTCTTATGGGGGTCTTTTTCCTCACATTGGGTTTTGTCCTTTTCATTCTTCATTAAGAGCAATTTTTTCATCTCTCTTTTGGGGAGGATTTTGTCCCACTCAATTTTCTCCTTTTCTCTAATTTTGAGAGATTGCATTTGTACATGGGTACCTAACATGGCCCCGTAGTCGAGATCCATATTTGTATCATTTGAATAATAATCTAGTACTCCCTAAGTTGCACTTAAGGGGGGGTTTTGGTGTGAATTATGTTTTTTACCTAACTAGTTCACCTGGTAGGATCTATTCACATGTTAAGTTTACTTAGGTCCTAGATAATCTTTCTAGAAGGTTGTTAGTTGTCAAAATATCTTATCTTATCTTTTGACATTTAATTCTAGTGTCCTAGGTCATTTAATATTTGTTGAGTTAGTTGTCTCATGACATAGGATTAAAACACTTGTCATGATATTTTATAATTCTATGTCTCACCTTGGTTATATAACCAAGGGGCCCCATGTGTAATTAAACAATCAAATCAATCATAATCTATCATTTGCATCCTTTGATAGAATAGTATTATTCTCTCATATAGATAATCTCTCTTGTTCTTTCGTGAAGTTCCTATATGTTAGGAGACTACAATCTTCAACCAAATCTTGCATGGTGTAGAGTATTTTATACCAACTCTTACAGAAATGGGCAACAAGTTGGAAAAATGTTGATAGTGAATTTTATCCATTTTGAGAATTTATCAAAATCCAATGTTGCTACTTGATGTTCTCAATACTATTTTTTCACACATTGGGAGCTATTTCCTAACAACCTAGGTGGTGTTGACTAACACACTAGACATTGGTGACTTATTGGGTGATGGCTTCTAGATACCTAGTACATTTCAAACTTTCAATAGTTGCTTGTCAAAATTGTGTGATTACTTGCATGGTTTCAGATTCTTCACTTTCTTTTAGATATAAGATATTCTTATCTATATTTACAAGTCAGAGTAAAAGGGTGTCCTATTTGGGAGACACCCTCAATCAATCCCCTAAGATGATATTTTTAGCCTCACTAGTAACACCATGGAAAGATCTTAGTGTGTGTATAACCTAGTGAATATGTTAATGGTGATGTGTGTAAAGATTTAGATGTCTAACTTGCAAAATTTAATGATAATTCTACAATATGGTTGTGTGTGGTTGTCAAAGGAGAAATGGGCTATAAGAATCACATAAAATAGAGAAAGGAAGGAAGGGGAAAAAACTAATTTTCAACAAAAGGGTTTCTAAAATTGGATTAGGGTATGGCTTCATAAAAGGATTGGAAATGGGTAAGCTAGGGCTTCAAGGAGAAAGATGAGAGGATCAAAGAGGTGAGGAATATATAGGAGAGTCTATCACAAAAGGACTATGGAGCCAATAGCTTTAGAGGCTCCCAAGTCTTTAGTCTTCAAAGTTGTTGCTTGTTTCCTTGCATAATAATTGAATCCTTTTGATAACATAAAAAATTATGGAGGATTAAATGATAGTAATTGTTCTTGAAATATTATAACCAAGAAAAAGGAGGGAAAGACTAACTTTTTGTGGGTATAGGTATATTTAGATCAAGTGACCATGAAAAACTTAGAAATTATTAGGGTTAAAATGGGCACCAAAAATCAAAACTCAAAATTTGAACATGAACATGAGTATTAGTTTATGCATATGTATATAGACATGTGACCACAAGAAAACATTCATATCTTGAGTGAATTAGTTTCCCAATATTTCAAGGGTTACTTGGGAATACTCCTAAGGTTGGTTCTCCTATTCTTATATTTCTATGATCAAGGAAAAGACTAAAGCATAGGTTAAATGATATTAAAACATGACTTAGAAAATGGACACTAAAGTGAATACAAAAATATAATGTGAATGTTGCAAAGTAGACATTTTTTACTTTACATTTTTCCCCCACTTTAGTGGGTTGATGACACTATCTAAATAATTATACTAAAATAAAGTATAGTCATAGATAACCTGAGGATTTGTGGAGGATTAGATATGTGGAAATCAAAGACTTTCTATAAACCACAAAGTATAATATCACCTTGGAAAATGTTTGGTTAAATCATAACCAATGAAACATAAAATATAGAGATATATTTGTGATAACATTGCCACCAAATGAATGGCCCTATCTAGGCCAAAAAGGTAAAATGGTAAATACGGTGATGATTGTGTGATCACCACCTAGATGAATGCAATTTCCAACCAAAGAATTAGGCTAGATCCAAAACATGGTAAAATAATCAAAATAATAGATATGTGGTTTTTACCTAGCTATATGTGGCTTCCAACCAAATTTAAACAATGTCAGGCCTAGATGAATGATAAGATTAGAATAATAATCTCATAAATAGTGTATGAATATTTCTTCCTTATAATTATTGGTATTGGAGAAAGGAGAATATCCAATCAATTTAAGGTAAATACGATAGGGAAGAAAGGAAAATATTTCCAAGATATTGTAGGAAAGTTAATGGAATAGGGGAATGTTTAAGGAGATGCCCCTAAGAATTATGAATATTCCCAAGTGATGGTAAGTGTACAATGCATAATATAAGAGTTGAAAAAAATATACAAGATATATAGTAGGAACAAGAAGAATAGATAAGATGGAGAAGATAC
This sequence comes from Sequoia sempervirens, assembly GCA_007258455.2. Lineage (NCBI taxonomy): Eukaryota > Viridiplantae > Streptophyta > Pinopsida > Cupressales > Cupressaceae > Sequoia > Sequoia sempervirens. The sequence goes on from VDFB02281492.1 coordinate 1,062,447,060, forward strand.
ACTAACTAAGGTGATGTCACCTATCATATGAATAAAGATAAATTCCCCCAAGGAAAGGGTGAATATGACACAATATGAAAGGAAATATTTATAAACAATGTATGAATAGGTGTGTGTTTGTGTGTGTGTGTGTGAAAATGGAAAAAGTTAAAAGATTGTATAGCTTAGGTCACACTAATAATACACTACATTGGTGTATGCAAGGAACGGGCTTGGCATCACAATCTATGCGGAAGATGTAATTCATATTTTATTAATTAAAAATTAATTTATATTTGCACTAGTCTAGTTTGTGTTATGTTGTGTATAGTGAAATCCCTCAGTCCTCACTAGCCCAAGGGGGCTTAACCCCTATCCACCATCACTGGTCTGCTGTTGAAAAAGGAGGTAATTATGTGCTACTTAATACTTTGTAAAACTATTATACTATAGATCTAAATAAGTGTTCTTTGTTACAATTTCTTTGTGGATGATTATTTGTTTAATTCATTTTAATGTTTGTAGAAGTAGACAGAAGATTGTAGAAGAATAAGACTAGAAGAAAGAAGTTACACAACATCTACCATGGAGAAACCCTTTCGGGAAAACACTCCACCAAGAATCAATGTATTATTTAATCTCATAATAAGATTACAATAATTCCAATCCTTGCTTGAGATGCTTCTTTTTCCTTCAACAATTCTTCTTCACAACCTGCTATAAAATCCAATAAACTTTCTTCAACTTGCTATAATATATAGACAATAATGAGCCTTGTAAACTCCAAAGAGTTTACAATTACAAAGCACAATGCTTATCTCACAAAACCCACACCTATTCTTTGCAAGTAGATTTCTACCGTGAAGAACAATGTCAAAACAAGTCCATCCATTTGGGTGTCCCAAATTGAAGTCATAACTCAACATTGATTCCGAAGATATCTTGTAAGCTTATCCTCAAAATTGGCGCCCAAGAATGGGCCCACTTAACTCAACCTTATAAAATATCTTATCATACAAAAGTGTTAACTCCAAGATGCCAACTTGGGCACCCAAGGAGGGTCCAAGTCAATCTATGTTTATTGAAGCATATCTCTCCAACATTCATGCAAGTATCATGTATGATTGATCATCCCCACTTAATTGAATGCATCACCTATTATCTGTCATGCAACTCAAGTCATTAGTCATGCATTCCAAGTCAACTAAATTCAACTAGCATTCAACTGAAACTAACTACATGCAACTGAAGATAACTAAACCATAACTGAACATAACTGAACTGAACTGAATTGAACTGATACTGAACTAAACTAAACTAATATGAACTGAACTGAACTCCATGCATGTAAACATCAATCCCTAACTTCTAGGATCTTTACATGCATTACTGAAGTGTTATCTTTTACTCCAAACAGTTAACTTAACTCAAGGTGGGTTCCACCTTCCATGTGGGTGCCCCATGTGCTCCTAATTTGTAGGAGCTCTTCATGGGAATCCCCACATGTTCCTATCATTTAGAATTAATTACAAATGTCAATTAACATGTTTATTTCATTCAAATTTAATCTCTTTCTAATCCTAGTGTTGGGGAACACTTTCCAAGGACTTAGGAGATACATGAAATAATGTTTAGGATTGCAATTAAATGGCATCCTATTCCCAACATCTGCCACCTTTGCCCAAGTTCTCCACTCTGCTCAACTCCCACTAGAAACCTTCATAGAGCCCTTAATCATGTAGGCAACTAGCACTGAGGCCAAAGGACCTAATTTTTTTCCTCTTTTGGCAGTTATACCAAAATTGGGGAAATCATCATAACTTCTCACCTAAAAGTCAAATTTTCGTATATGAGATATCGTTGGAAAGATAGTTTTGTGACATACTTTCGAGTGGTGTAGGTCTTAATGTCATTTTATTTTTTGGTAACATTTATTTATGATTGAAGTCAAATCTTTTGTTTTGATCTTCAATCTCATATTTTTTTTCCTATTTACCCAATTTTTGTAATTCTTGTAGCATTGAAAAGGTTTTGAGGGTCTTTTAGATCTATCCATGCACTTTTTCCAGATTTAACCCCACATATTTTTTATTCAACTTTTTCCTATATTGCATCTTGATTTATTACTTGGACATCCTAACACTTGGAGAAGTTCTATCTTTTTGAGGGGGCTTCACTTTTCAGTATTCATCGTATTTAAGAGTTTCTAATTGGCGTTGAAGGTTGATGTCTTTGTTAATTTTGATATCTATCTTAGTTCATTATGGGTTTTTCACTTGATCCTTCTATATGGGAGCATCATATGTTCCTAATTTTAATGACTTTGCAAATCTTCTAATCCAAGAAAAATCAAATTTTATTCATATGGGTCTAATCAAGTCTTGTAATTCACAAGCATTGTTGTCTAGTGAGCCTAAGGTACACAAAGAATTGAATAATCTTGAAAATAATTAAAATAAGAAAAATAAAAAACTACATAAATAATTTGAACCATCTCCCTCTTAAAGGGGATCATCTAAGAAGGATAAGCCTACATGTGCATATTACAAGAAAATAGGGCATGACGAACATCAATGTTATTCAAAAGGGATTGATGAGTTGAAGCATCTTCTTAAGAAGAATCAAATCAATTTTCTTCAAATCAAAGGGTTCATCTTCTTCATCATCAAATTTTGAGAGGCATAAGGGGCAAGCACTTTTTGCAATTACAAATTCTGATTCAAAGAGGTGGATACTTGATTCAGGAGCCTCAAATCATATGGCTTCATCGGAGAGTAAGTTCGCTTCCTTTGAGTCTTGCTCATCACTGTGCATCCTAATGGCTAACAACACATATTTATGTGTTTTTGGGAAGGTATCTATCTCCATGGATGATGAAGTATTTAATGATTTTCTTTGTGTGTCTTCATTGTCAACCAATATCATTTCTATCTATCAAATCACACACATGGTGGAGTAGGAAATATTTTTAAGTTCTTACCAGATGTTGTCTTTATCTAAGATTTTCATAGAAAAGATTTCACTATAGTTGGGGAGGTTGATCACCAATCTTGATTCCACCTTCTCACATTATTCTCCCATTTTTCCTTTGGTTAATGTTCACACTTAGGCATCTAGTGTGGACACTTTTGAGGAGATTCAATATGGTCATTTAAATCTTGTTATTATTTCATCCACTGAGGTTCTAGAGACATGTGTTGATATTTCATCTATTGTTGCTTCTAATGATGCTTGTCTTGCCACAATTTTGGCTTCTTACATATGATTTAGTGTAGCAATAATTTAATTATGTTCTAGAGACATCTACTTGGGATGAGTGCATGAAAAATATTGGTAGTTTATTTTTTGTGTCCTATATTTCAGATTTGGGAGACACCATTGATTGTATTCATCTTCTCTTTGATGGGCATGATCCTTCTTTATTTCTTGTGAAGGAACACTTTGACCATCTTGTTCATTCTCTACATGAAAATCCTTGCCATTTGACATGAGTGTGGATTATTTTGAGAATAATTTTGAGGAGGCTTTTTTTCTTCATGGGAGGTATCCTTATTTTGTTGTACAATCATTTCTAAGAGATTTTGGATTGTCATTTTTTATAGTATGGCCTAGAACACATGTTTGGAGTGTGATAGCTTTCGCTATTGACATGGAGACACTTAAGCATACTTCGAATACATCACACATCATCTTTCTTCTCCCATCTTCCTTTTAGGAATTGGAAGACGTCTTGCATACCATCTTGGTTTTGTTTCTTCTTAAGGGGAGGAATGGTGTTCAATCGTATTAGATCACCTTCAACATTCATTGTCAGGAATGTACCATCAATGTAGGAGACACTACATTGAGGGGGGGGGTTGCATGGTATTTCTTCTTCCCTCTTATGGGGGTATTTTCCTTGCATTAGGTTTTTTCCTTCTCATTCTTCATTGAGATTGTTTTATTCATCTCTCTTTTGGGGAGAAGTTTTGTCTCACTCAATTTTCTCCTTTTTTCTATTTGTGAAAGGTTGCATTTATACATTGATACCTAACATGGCCTCGTAGTCGAGACCCATCTTTGCATTATTTCCATAACAGTCTACTACTCCCTAAGTTTCACTTAAGGGGGGTTGTTAGTGTTAATTAGGTGTTTTACCTAACTAGTTCACCTAGTAGGTCCTATTCACATGTTAATTTTACTTAGGTCCTAGGGAATAATTCTAGAAGGTTGTTAGTTGCCATAAAATCTTATTTATCTTTTTACATTTAATGCTTGTGTCCTAGGGTCATTTAATATTTGTTGAGATATTTTTCTCATTACATAGGATTAAGACACTTGTCATGATCTTTTTTAATCATGTCTCATTTGGATATATAACCAAGGGGCCTCATGTGTAAATAAACAGTCAAATCAATTGAATAATCTATCATTTGCATCCTTTGGTAGAAGAGCATTATTCTCTCATAGTTGATGTATCTTGTTCTTTCATGAAATTCTTAAATCTTGGGAGGCTACAATATTTAGCCAAATCTTACATGGTGTAGATTATTCTATACCAACTGTTATAGAAATGGGTAAGAGGTTGGAAAAATATCAATGGTGAATTTTATCCATTTTGACCATTTATCAAAACCCAATGTTACTACTTGACATTTTCAACACTATTTGTTCACACATTGGGAGGTTTTGCCTAATACCCTACGTGGTGTTGACTAACACACTATACATTGATGACCTATTGGGTGATGGTTTCTTGATACCTAGTAAATTTCAAACTTTCAATAGTTTCTTGCCAAAATTGTGTGATTACTTGCATGCTTTTGGATTCTTCACATTATCTTTTAGATCTAACACGCACACACACACACACATATATATATAGGTTAGAGTAAAAGGGTGTCCTATTTGTAAAAGCAAGAATTTGGGTCAATGAAGAGGGGAAGTTTCGGCCAAAAAAAATCCTCGTAGAAAACGCATATGCATTAAAAAAATGTGTATGTGTTATGCTTTGGGTACCCGAGCCTAAAAAAATGTGTATGCACTAAAAAACACGTGCGCGTTATATAACGCATATGCATTTTATGACACACACAAGTCATTTAAAAAATTAAATACCTTTTAGAAACATGTACACGTTTTGTAACGCAAAACGTGTACGTGTTTCTAAAAAGTATTTAATTTTTTAAATAATCAAGAAAATAAAGAACACATATGTGTTTTGTAACGTGTATGCATTTTTAAAAATGCGTATACAATTTTCAAATTTTGAATTCTTAACCCACATGTTGTATCGGTTTTAGGCTTGGGAAAGGCTTGGCAACCCGACCCTTAGCCTTTGACCTGCAACTAAAAAACTAAGGCAGATTGAAGAAGAATGTCCAACTTTGGCAATATGGTTGATGGACTTTTTTTCTGAATCAATCTATAAAATTAAAACCCATTAGAGAACACGATTTCTAGTTTCCAAATATATTTAATTTTTATTAAGGTTAGATTATATTTTTTATTTTTTAATTAATTTCTACGAAAACTAGTCCTTAAACTTGAAATATTAGGCTTTTTTAATTTTTTAATAACCTTTTTTTGGTTAAGTTTCTTGTAAAAAAAATTATATGGAATCAATATTCAGACAATTCTCTACACAATGAAAAAAAAAATTCAAAAAATGTTTAGTTTAGGTCCAATTATGTTGTCTGTACATGTTGATTTTAAAAAACAACAATTAAGGCCAATAAAAATTCAATAAAAAAATATATATATTCAAAAAAAACAAAAAAATTTCCTCATCAATCTTCATGTTGTTAGCTCTTTTTTCCCAAAAGGAATTAGAAAAATACTTTTATTTGGGTCAAAAAGTGGTGTTCGTACACATGCATGGTATGGTAAAAAAAGGGACTTTTAAAAAGTGGTTTTTATACATCCCTATCAAAATTTAATTTCTATCATCTGAGTATTTGAATAAATTACATATTTGGAAACTAGACTCAAAATTCTAAATTTCATATTACTGATTTTTTTTAAGATTCATTGTGTAAGTGCCTGAAATTTTCATTCCAAGTGTGACAAATTATGAAAAACAGCAAAAACACTTCCACTTTTTGAGCTTTTTATGGACCCAACTTCTTGCAACAGCCCTAAGACATCCTCAATCAATCTCCTAAAATAATATTCTTAGCCTCACTAGTAACACCATGGAAAGATCTTAGTGTGCATGTAACCATAGTGAATATGTTAATGGTGGTGTGTTTAAATATTTAGATGTCTAAAGCACAAACTTTAATGATAATTCTATAATATCATTGTGTATGGTTGTCAAAGAAGTAATGGAACAAGAATCACATAAAATAGAAAAAATAGAGAAAGAAAGGAAGGGAAAAATCTAATTTGCAACAAAAAGGTTTCTACCAATGGATATGGGGTATGGCTTCATAAAAGGATTGGTAATGGGTAATCTAGGGCTTCAAGGAGGAGGATGAGAGGATCAAACAGGTGAGCAATGAGAGGGTATCACAAAAGGACTATGGATTCAATGGCTCTAGAGGCTCCCAAATCTTTAGTCTTCAAATTTGTGATTTCCCTTGCTCAATAATTGAATCCTTTTGATAACATAAACATTTATGGAGGATTAAATGATAGTAATTATGCTTGAAATGTCGTAACCTATAAAAATGAGGGTAAGACTACTTTTATGGGTATATTTAGATCAAGTGACCATTAAAAACATAGAAATTATTAGGGTTAAAATGGGCACCAAAAATAAAAACTCAAAATTTGACCATGAACATGAGTATTAGGTTATACATATGTATAGACATGACCACAAGAAAACATTCATATCTTGAGTGAATTAGTTTTTCAAACTTTCAAGGATGACTTTGGAATACTTCAAAGGTTGGTTCTCCTATTCTTATATTTCTATGATTAAGGAAAAGACTAGAGTATAGGTTAAATGATATTAAACCATGACTAAGAAAATGGAGACTAAAGTGAGTGCAAAAATATAATGTGAATATTACAAATTTGGCATATTTTTACTTTACATTTTCCCCCCACTTTAGTGGGCTAATGACACTATCTGAATAATTACACTAGAATAAAGTACATTCATAGATAACTTGAAGATCCATGGAGGATTATATATGTGGAAATCAAGGGCTTTGTATAAACCACAAAGTAGAATATCACCTTAGCAAATGTTTGGTTAAATCATAACCAATGAAACATAGAAGATAGAGATATATTAGTGATAAACATTTCCACCAAATGAATGGCCCAATCTAGGCCAAAAAGTTAAAATGGTAAAAATGGTGATGATTATGTGGTCACCACCTAGATGAATGTGGTTTCCAACCAAAGAATTAGGCTAGATCCACAACATGGTAAATAATCAAAATAATAGCTATGTGGTTTTCACCTAGCTATATGTGGCTTCCACCCAAATCTAAACAATGTTAAGCCCAGATGAATGATAAAATTAGAATAATCATCACATAAATAATGTATGAATGTGTCTCCCTTATAATTTTCGAAGAAAGGAGAAGATCCAATCAAATTAAGGTAAATATGATAGGGAAGAAAGGAAAATATTTCCAAGGTATCAATTGTAGGAAAGTTAATAGAAGAGGGGGATGTTTAAGGAGATTTCCCTAAGAATTATTAATATTGTGCCCAAGTGATGATCAAGTGCACAATGCACAAGATAAGAGTTGACAAAAATATACAAGATATATAGTAGGAACAAGAATAATAGATAAGAGGGAGAATATGTGCTAAGTATGGCCTAATGTCCCCTATCATATGAATATAGATAAATTCCCCAAGGAAAGGGTGAATGTGACACAACAAGAAAGGAATTTTTTATAAACAATATATGAATAGGTGTGTGTGTGTGAAGGTTGTATCATGTAAGATCAAAGAGTAGAAGTGTATGAAAGAAGAATGAAAAGGGTATAGGCATTTGAATATTTCAAGATAAGCACTACTTGATTGAATTAAATTAGAAAAAAAAATATCCTTCTAGTCAAGGTTATGAAAGATTATAAGTGGAAAAATATTTTATCTAGTAGGAGAGAGATAGACACGCGTCAATTTCTAAGAAATATCTAAATATTTGTTGATTAAGAAATTATAAAAATGGGAGAAAAATAAAATGTGATAAGTAATGTTATTAGGGAAGAGAGATTATAAGCATAGGAAAGACATTCACATAAGAGAGCATAAATGGTTCCATGATATTAAAGTTAGTCCTAAATAAGATGTTAATAATATGGTTTTACATTAGGATCACTGCCATCCTTCCTGATAAAATGCCACATACACATAGGAAGGAATAACAAGGAAGGGATGGGAAACAAAAATTGTCGAGATTAAAAAGTATCAAGATGAGCAAAGCACGAGATCTATGCATGCTCAATCAAGAAAATATGATGGGTGGTAAGGAACCATGATTAGGATTAATATATATGTCATCTTCCCCAATAGGTATAGAAAAACAAAACAAGAGAAGATATAGGTGAAAATAGGCGGGATACAATAAATAAAGTGGGAATAAGCATGGGATATGGGTCAACATAAATAGAAATGGGTTTTCCAATACAAGTTTGTATGATCCCTAAAATGTCATGAAGAGGAAGATACAAACAAGGATTGAAATAAGAATTGATCACATGTAAGAGGCTGAGTAATAGAGGAATCCAAATACATAGAGTGTCGATGATGTAGGAAATGCATAGAGTGTGATTTGTGATGCATATAGATTAATGGTCAACATATAGAATGCCAAATATTATGGAAAGTGTGATCAACTAATAATAGAAGTGTAATAGTTATCAATTAGAGGTTCAATTATCACACTACCTTGCGATGATATTTTTTTATGTAAGGAAAATAATCTAAAGGACATTTAATATATCTAAACAATCCTTTTATGAAAGCAGATGATAGGGAGACATATACAATGGTCTTACATAGAGGATTTCCAAAGACTAAGATAAGCTCCACAACCATAGTACATGTAGAAGTAGGAATATAAGTGAATGAGGATTAGAAGAAGGATTATATGTGTAAGCATATCAACGGGATTATAGTTATCAACATGTGTATCATATGTGAGTTATATATCATGTGTTATTTTAGGTTCATCTACCAAATCAATATTGATATCATGAGAAGTGGGAGGTACATCCTAAAGAGAGAAAATGATGGCACCATCATCAATAAGATCTTGATTTTTTTGTTTTTGTAAGGCTAAACATTGATTGGTAGAATGATCTAAAACCCTCTAATATGATTAATAAAGAAGTGATCGACCATATTTAGAAGATTTCATGATTGCAAGAGGAGGAAGAATGATTAAGTTAGCCTCTAATAGAAGTGGAAGTAAATGTTTAGGTGACTCAACAAGATGTGTAAAAAATATTTTTCTTGTTTGTCTTGTCAAATGGGAGGAGAAATGGTTTGAGAATGTTCACATGGTAAATCTATAAGAGGAATAGATGGAGTAGTGATACCAACTCATGCAATCAAATTTTGTTCAACCTTGATGGACATAAAGATAAATTAAAAAGAGAAGCTTGGAGGCCAATAGGCATTTTCTCTTGAATAGAAATTGGAGGATAAAATTGAGAAGATGGAATCTCATGTAAACAATCAAAGAAAAGAAATGAGAAGTATAATCTATATTTCTTTTTGTTAGAGCATAATATTAATGAAAGATCGTATCTTTTTGATAGATCTAAACAAATAATTCAAAAGACTCTAATATAAAATATCAACCTTATATTATAATTTTTATACGAAATATTATTTATTAATTAATAAATTAATTAATATTTACTAAAGAATTATCTTATAAATATAAATTTATTTATTAAGTAATATTACTTTTTTAATGAAAATATGTAACTTCCTAAATGAGAATTAGTTACCTTTCACTCCTTATATTTTAAAGAGTCCCCTTTCTAAAATATGAAATGTGAAAATTGGAAATTTATGAACTTTTTTCATAAATGTGATCCATGAAATGTCACTCCCTTTATGAAAATCTCCAAAACATAGAATTTCTAATCAACAGATTAATAACATTAAATAACAAAAAAAAAATATTATGAAAGATTATCATAATTACAAAATAGAATTCAAAAGCAAAACCCCCAAAGATCAGATATAGTGGATATATCAAGATCCAATAAGTGCAAAAAGAACAGAGGATATATCAACAAACCAAAACAAAGATACAACACAAAATGTCAAAATCAGATTTACTAAACCAAAGGACTGACCATTTCCATTACACTTTAGTTGCTATCACTCAACTTACAAAATCAATCAGTTCACATTGCACCACTTGAACCATCCTTACTCTCTTTTGAATGGAAGCATTCCAGAGGAGAAAATCCATAGCCCCTTTCACATTCCTAATTCTGGTAATCAGGAACCCACCTATCTCTTTCTCATGTTTCACAAGGGAATTAGAAACCATTCTTGACTTAGATGTGGACAAAATACAATTAGCCACCTTTGAATTTCTAGATTTAGTGAAAACTCCCCACAAATCCCATGGTCCAATATCCCAATCATAATCAATAATGACATCATTCAAAGATTTTTTAGAGAGCACGAATTCTTGAATATACTCAAATACCAGCTCCTCCACCATGAGCTTGTCCCTAAGCAAATACATTACATTTGAAAGGAAGAAGGATTAGGAAGATTTCACTGAGGAAAGCCAGAGAATCTCATCACCTACCATCCAATGAATGGCACTCTCAACCTGTTGAGAACCAATATAATGAAAACGCTTCTTAGTTTTTCCAGATCATAAATACCAATGTGTTGAGTATCCCATTTAAACATGGGCAACAAAATCCTACAATTCTGAGTTTTTTGCCAACCAATGTTCCAAACCTGACTAAGAAAATAGTACAAGAACTCAAAGATTGAATTTAAAACCACCATATACATGTATCTTGTTTTAATGGCTGAGAACAGAGTTTGAACTGATAACGAAATCACATATACTCTTGGGATTAATGGCTTAATCTGAACAAACCATACTTACCAATCTATTTACTTAATACTGCTGGTCCTTCTGTGTGTGCTAAGTCCAGAAAACGCATGTCAAAACCCTCCAATATCCTTCCTGTGTGTGACTTAAAATCAAGTCCTTTGCATCAAATTCCCAATTTATAGATGATAATTGTCAACTGTGAGATAAATTAAATCATCCAATTAGACTGATAGTAATTAGATCTAGATTCTTTTTGAAAAATATTTTTTGAAATAGAATCATTTCATTCTTGTAACTCCTGACTCTTTATATGATCAATCTAAGGATCTATGGCTAATTTTACTAGTTCGTTTACCAATCTATTCGCTTCTCTATGTTCTAGAACTCTTGGAATTTATCTTATAATTCCCAAGCTGAAATTAAAATATTGTTTAATTTTCAATTATCAATTTCTCTTGAATGATAATCATTGAATTTTCATCAATACAAATATTCAAAACTATAATATATGTAGTTAATCCTATGCTTGAATTTCACCTTCACTATTTATTCCATTTTGAAATTTGAAAGATGTACACAAAACTATTTCCCTCTCCCAATCTCTCCAAACACAACCTACCCCCAATAATCCTAGATTTCCCACCTAAAGAACCATGAAAGTTCAACTTTAAATTTTTTTATCTAGAGGATTTTATTTGACTTTCAGCTAATTAATCTTAAAATCCTTACCCTTGAAACCTGTTTTGGCCTCCACAATGTACACATAAAATATCTCTCTTCTTCAATGGATGCTTGATGGGAGATGGCAATTAGGTTGTGGATGCAAGAGACTTGTGAAGGCAAAAGTAAGAACAAAATGTGAGGATGTTGTTGTTGTGAAGTAATGTAGCTATGTGTAGATGTTGCTTGAAGAGTCTAGAGATTGTGAATAGTGTATTTGATTGTTTTGAAGTAACATCTTTATGTGGTGTGATCATTTCCTTGTTTTAACCTTGAGTGTGTATTGAGATGACCTTTAGAACAATGAGAGATTGCCTCTACAATCCACCCAAAACCTTGTGTATTTCTTACAAAAACTAAAATTCAAGAATTTCAAAATGAAGGATTCCCCCTAGAAAAGCTAAAGCCTCCATAACTATAGACTCGTATGCAAGAAGAATTAAAAAGGCCAATTTAGGGTTGTTGGACACATTCATCTACCAAAGAAAAGAGTAAAAAAAATCTCAATGAAGGTTGTCATGAATGAGAATGACAAAGAAATGTAAAAATAATTTGTTTAGTTCTTTTATTAGTAATTTCTTTGCTTGTGTGAATGTCATTTTCCCTTGGAAACCAATAAAAAGAGGATCAAATACACTATTTTGAGGCAAAATAAAAACTAAGACAATGTGATAACAAGAGAATGCTTCTTCTAAGGACAAAAACTTAGTGTTGGACAAGTTGTGGGCTTGGGGAGAGCACTCTCTCTCAATCAAACCCTAGACAACTTCCTTTAACCCTCTTATCGAACCACTCAATGTGCATCTAGTGTGTGTTAGACTTCTGACATTTTTAAATTGGATAGAAAATACTTGATCAATTTAATTAATTCTCAAGATGTAATGAAAAAGAAAAAATCAATTCTAACCCAAAAACCAGTTATTTTAATTTCCCTCTTCTCTTAAAGATAAGTTATCATATATTACACCCATTATTACCTTTAACACTTAGTAGAAAGAAAAATATTAATAACAATGAATAGACCATTCCTTTATTCATACATGCCTCTAGAAAATTTGTTCTCACAAAACTATTTAGCTGCTTTGCATAGAAAATTACATGTAATATTCATGAAACCTAAAATAGACCCTGCGGCTTCATAAACACTGGCAATCTTAGTTTGACATGATTTAACAATAGTATGTGCCCTAATATGCTAGTTTTTGTGCAAATAATGGTTTCTGGATTGCAATCTGTGTATCCTTTGGTACCGTAAACCTTAAGCTTAAACTTAGGATTATCATGCTTAAACAGGTGTGTAAAACATGCTGACCAACTGTCTAAAGGTGGGGATCCCACCTAGTAATGGATCCAACCATTCTGTGCATTCAATGAGTTGTGCACAACTATGTAAAAACTCTAGACAAGCATTTTCAAGTGAAGACAGGAAGAGAATAGGTAGTTGACAAGCAAAATCACCTTTGATGACACCCTAAATGTGTAGGACACCATCAATCTTGAAGAGAAATACGTGTCAAAGTTTATCTAGAGAAGGAAATCATGTGCGTGTGGAGTAAGTATAGATTGTTTGTGTGTCATCGTGTGGTTGGTGTGAGTTGTCTTATGCACAGGTATTGTGCATCAGTAGAAAGATAATCACCGTCAAATGCTTAATACTACGGTTTAGAAATTTATGTGAACTTGTGTTCTCGATATTGACTTCCGTTTGGAACTCAATCCATTGGTAAATCAAATTACATAATTCCATTGGCCCCAAAAAAGCTCAGGGCCCAAGGATTCTTCTGTGCTCTGGACACAAGGGCTCAAGTGTAATTAGCTAACTGACAATGGGAAATCCAAAGTGTTAGCAAGTTTTAGGGTATTCTGATGCATCAGAATTGAAGTTACTGGTGAATTAGATCTTAAATTAAAGTTGAGTGAGGGTTTCAAACTTTATTCATGTCTGTGGACGTGTTGCGATTGAGTGTGAACCTAAAATCTATAATTTTAATGGGTCATGAGATTTTTTGCCTCAAACCTTACCCATGCAGTGAGTCAGATTTAATTATAAGTTAAGATCTGGATTTGATTCAGAATTGAAAGTGGGTTTGAGTAGACTGGCATTTCCAGTTTGATAACTATTTAGTTTCTGGATTTAAAACTCAAATTAACACATAGGCATGAGGGAGTGAGTTTATAACAGTTCACCCACAGCTTATAACTTTTAAGTCCCAGACTTCAATGGCACTATATATCACATTTAATTAGAGCTTATAAATTAATAGGTGGGGTTTAGTTTGCAGATCTAATGAAGTCTAGCTCTTAATTTAGCACCTTGGCCTTTGTAATTGTCTAATTTTCGTAGTTGAGTTTCAATTACCGCAATAAAAGTTTAATCTTTTCATTATTAGGATCAATAAAGTTATTTTTGAACAATTAAAGGGGATGAACCATAGAAAATCTTTGTTCGTAATCAATTTTTTCAAGCTGCAACAAATAAAAAATGGTAATCAGTCAATTGGTTTGACAAAATTATTATGTCTCCCTTCTTTAAAATCAAGACCGCATCTGCTTTACAATCCATTTGGAAAGCTTGGTAACAGGTCTGCCAATTTCTACATTGGAATGATTCCTCTCTGCAACATGGTTTCAGCTTCATTTCATCATCTATTTAATGGAATAAACTTGTTAATTAACATAATCAACTGCTTGTAATTTGCTTTTCTAAACATGCTTATTATTTGTATAAGAAAGTTGTTCGACAATTTAAAGACATTTGGGATTTTAATATTTTTGAATGGACTTAATGGCTGAAAATCAAGGAGCAGTATGAGTTGAATGTCAAGTACAAAGAATTTATAATATTTGTGCAATTGTTAGTCTCTCTTGAGTTATCTATGAAAATTGGCTATCTTCTTCCCATTTCAACTTTCTCCTGCTAAAGAAAAACTATCTTCATTCCCTACCTCATTGGAAGATCATTCCTTGTCTCAATCATAAATGTAAATACAGATTTAGTGTCAAAAAGTGTACCAAAATGAGTGCACAAATATGGAAATCCAAAACTAATGCGGAGAGAAAATTGTTGGCCTGCAGTTTTTTACCTCATAAATTGTTGATTGGAGATAGACTAAGATGCATTATGATTCAGCCTGCCTCTTTTGTTTATGTATTCAAAAATATGAAACATATTTTTTGGGATTTTCCTTTTGTTAAACAACAATGGAATGCTATTTTTAAAAACTTTCCTGCTATTTTTATCATAAGCTGAATTGGATAGAAGTTGTCTTGGGCATTGGTTTGCGTAATGATTTTCTAATGCTTTACTCTAACATAGTTTTTCAGGTTATTTTTTGTGTTCACAACTTCAATATTTTATCCAAGAAAAAAATGTAATTGTCATGGCTCAGCTTCAACAAATTCAAGATCAGGTTAATCAACTTCAGAATAGCTACAATATGGATCTATGTAAAGTGTTTCAGCTCAATTATTACCTTCTTGTTTCTTTTGGTTGCAGCCAAATGTTGGTTCATTGTAATTTTTACTAGTTTGTATTGTTATTCTCCTTCAACTACTAGCTAGTAGTTGTTATTCTTTGTACTCTTGCTTTGTTCAATATATAAAAAAAATAACTTAATTTTTGTTTGCCCACTAGCACTAGTTAATGCATTATGAACCAAAATCAAATATGTATCTCTAAGCCTCCTACCATGTAATAATATAAATTTTGGCATGCAAAAATATTTTAAATATGGCTTTGTATTGTTTATAGAGAATTTTAAGCACGATGTGATAGTCTTTTACATCATTTTAAAATATTTTTAAGGGATTTTGATCATGGTGGCTTTTGAATGCCTTCAAAATGAAGACTACAATGATAATTTCAAGGGGAGTAAAGTTAAATGTATGGATATTGAATTCAAGGCTATTATTTTTTTGTTCTTTTGACTTTGCGATTAATTTAGGATTTAATTGTAGGTTTGCAGCGTATGTCAAGGGTGTATTAATTCACAAGTTTAATCATGGTAGCCTTAAGAAAATAAGTAATTCAAATAATACCAGTCTATAAGCTTCTTTTGAAACACAAGTTAATATAAAAACTCAAATATTGAATGACAATAGAACCAAAGTAAGACCTTGAGATGTTGACTAAAATTCACCTCACATGAGAGAACACCTTCTTTGAGCCCAAAGTGAAGAATTCACTGTCAAAAGCAATCACAATTGGAGTTCAAAAGAATGAACCAAGAGCATACCTAGAAAGACATCTAAATGCAATGACCTAGAATGATCAATTTTAATCATAGTTCAGTGAATCCTAGAATGTGAATGTATAACACACAAAAAGAGGGATCAAAACCTATAACTAAATAGGTATAAATCAATACAATTCAATGTTTACACCACAATTGATAATAAATTCAAACTAGTTGATGGGTTCCAACTAGTCCACGTGCCTTAGCTACATACATATCACAAGAAAAGCCATTAGTTAGAAATGCATCCCACCATTGTTCATTAATGAAAACCTAAAAATAACAATCACAATCATCAAAGTAGAAACTATCAAAATTAAAAAAATCATCATTGTTATCAAAACTATAAATCTCACTATTATGTTCATCAATCTCATGAATAAGATTACAAAATCAAAATATGATATATAAGTATCTACTCTAAATTGACCAATTATACTTGAAGGATTAATAATGTCAAAATAATCAAGAAGCATCCTTTATTTAGGCTCTTTTTTATGTTCAAGTGATCCAAGGCTTCCTTATGTCCCTTTAAATGGATATAGGTCAGAAGCAAGGTATTGTCATTATTGTCTTTTATGTATTAACTATTATGTATATAAAAATTAGTCTCATTAATACCACAAGTCTAATGTAATTTATCATCACTAGAAGAAAAATATTATCTTTCTCTTCATTTTGACCATTAAATTTTGAAAAAACTATTTGTATTTCATCCATTTGGTTGAGCATAATTTTTTTAGCCTTGTCAAGGTTCACTAAAATTTTACTATTGTCAAGCATTTGTTTTCCTGAGAAATCAATCTCTTTTGGCTACAAAAAAAATTGTATTTTTATCCTTTTAGAATCATGAAGCTTAGACAAACAATTAGAAATAGTTTTATCATCATCATCATCCTATATGTATTTCATATAATCAATCCCATTGTCCACATTCCCATTACTTAATTTCTCAACAAAGTTGATCTATCTATTAGCTCTCTCTCTAAGTGTCCATCATTACTTTCTCCAAATTGTAAATACTCAAAGGCCTTTTATACTCCATTATTATACTCAAGCTATTGATTAATAGGATAAGTAGAAGTAGCATCACTAATTACATTATAATTATCATCAATCCTTTGAGTTGGAATGTCTTTAATAAGTACAAAAGTTATATAATATGGTATATCACGATAATATTATGTGTCTTCTCTTAGTTGATATGAAGGCAATTAACTCAAAATCTAACAATTTGAACCATCGTTACCATCAAGTTGGATAACAATCTTAGGTAGAAGTTTTTTCCTTTACAATTTAAACATATGTATAGAATGAAAGGAATCTTGACTAGTTTCTTCAATGCTTAATTAAGTCACCATGTCATCTTTATTCTAAAAATAAGACCAAGAATAGTGTCTTGAGTGTGTAGTGATACACATGGATTAGTATTACACCAAACGTGTGAAACCTCATGTATTTGATAGCATAAGAGATTAATATTCAACAAATATTTTTCATCAAGGCCATCAAGATTTTCAATAGCATTAAGTCCTTGGTGATCATCATAAACTTCACCTTTATTATTAATACTAGGTGTATGATAATTGCCAATTGAAGTTCCAATATTCTCAATGTCATTTTTATTCCCAATTGACTATGATAAATCAAAATTTGCAATTGTTACCAAAATTCAGAACATTACAAACATTTTTTCATTAGCAACATCCATATGAAGATGGAAGTCATTGTTAACATATCTCTTTCAAACTCAATAAAACATACCAAGAAAATAGTTAGGTTAACCTCCTTCAAGAGTAAGATACTCATCTCTT
Source organism: Sequoia sempervirens (assembly GCA_007258455.2). NCBI lineage: Eukaryota > Viridiplantae > Streptophyta > Pinopsida > Cupressales > Cupressaceae > Sequoia > Sequoia sempervirens. The sequence goes on from VDFB02281492.1 coordinate 1,062,464,798, forward strand.
TTTCTACCATATTGCTAGAATTCGTATTACATTCTTTTTCATAAAATATTTTAATATTTTCATGATTGGATTTATGATCAACATGCATGGTGTGGTTTGTTGGATATATAAATCCTTGTGAATTTCTACCTCTTATTTAATGGGTTGTAGAAAAATGTGAATTCTTATCTTTCTAACTCTTCCTTTGCTACTTGAATCATATGAAATCTCTTTGAATATAAGCTACTTAACTTCTAGTTTTATATATTCCATACTTACATGGTTCTCCATTTTTATTATTCTTCAATCATGACCTCTTCTTTGGCTATAATATGTAAAAGGTTGCTAACATGAGATGGTTTCATCACTTGATTCTCCACTTTGATCATAGAAGTTTGGGCTACATAACATGTTGATATGTATAAATTTACTTCTTGAGGTTGCGACTCCAATGGCTGATCACTTTCAATATGTGGATCACAACTATCATCATAAGTACCAGTGGCTTCATGTACTTTGTCTTGCGTGCATGCATCAAAATTATTTTTTTATAATTTTAATATTTTCTACCGAGACCAATCCCAACCTCACCAAGAACTCAATACAGTTATATTCCCCATGCTAATTTGTCTCATGAAGACTACATACTACATTCAATAAGTAATGTTATCATTGATTGAATTAGCTATAGATTATAATTACTATATATATATATATATATATATATATATATAAAAACTAGAGAGTAAATTAATATTGTAACCCATTTGATGACTAACTTGAGTTCTTGTAAGGCCATAACCTAGATTTTCTAGCATTAGAGCTCTCCTAATTGTATTTTCCAAAGTGATTACACTAAAATTTTCTTTGATGTGAATTTTGAACCAAGGATCAAGTACCATAGGTAGTGGATTTTAACATATCAACATGTGCTAACTTATGAGAAATATTAGTCCTTTGGAATAGCATGCTAAATATTTGATTAAATTTTGAAATGGACTCATGGGGCTGCCTTCTAACTATGAAAAGCTTTGATAAAGCTTCTTGTGGATCTAAATTTTGACCACATTATCTTAAGAAAGTAGTCTCTGATTCAACCCAAGAATGTATCAAATTCAGTGTAATTCAATTTGATGGAAGACTTTCATGTGAATTACATGTTGGAACCTTTAATGTGTTGACAAATAAATGATACACTACATATTCATAGTCAATTTGATTTTATGTCATTAATTCTTTGTGTATCTTCACATGCTACATATCATTCTATCTAATTTGTGGAAGTAAGGAAGACAACTATATGCATTCATAGGAATCTCATAGAAACTCCTAGGCATAAAAAATGGCTACCTATAAGAACTAAACCAATCATATAAATAACTCGTCAAAAATATGCAAATTTACCATTAAGTCTTTTAATTTTTAGATTCACTAGCCTCCTAGCACAAATTTAGTAATAGGTTCTTTGACACACTTACCAAATAATTAGGTAAAGCGTATGTGTACCTCACCTCTACTGAATAGAAACCAAACTCTAGAAAGGAAATCAACTATTCGCAAGGTCTATAACACTAGGTCATGATCATTCAAGATAACTCAATAACCATTATAATGTTGTTCCAATTCAAGGGGTTTGTGGTGTTTCTAAGTATATCAAGACAAACATACCATTAATTAGACAACATGAATTTTTCAAGTTTGGCATTCAATATAAATTAATCCAAAAAATTTCAATACATTATATTGAACTATAAATGTACTAATCAATAATGTATACACACTTGAAAGTATAAACTTTAGTTATTTAACATTAATTTTGGAAGTTTCAGTCCTAAACTAGCCACATCCTAACCTTACATGTATGAAAAATTATAAAAGATATAAAGGTTTAAGAAATGAAATGAGCATTTTTATGGAGATGAAAAATCTAACTCTATTGAGATGAGAAATAAACCAATTTTTACTTGGCTAAAATACACACAACCATGGACACAAGGTAGTGCAAGATTGTAAGAAAAATAAATAATGAAGAAAGATGCAAACAATCACCATATACATATTAGGTACATACATCCCTCACAGCCTTCAATTCATTATATATTTCATTTCAACACTTAGTGAATCATCAACATCATGGGAGTTACAAAAAATCATCAAAACAACAAAAATCATGATTGGAAGAATCGAATAATAAAATGAGAAATAGTTAATAGTCTAAAAGTTGCATTAAAAAATGAGTTTCCAATTGTTCAAAAGTATTTCTATTGTGTACTTAAAGGTAACAACTTACAGTTTGGTTCCTTACAACCCAACAACCTAGGAGAAGTTATTACATTTTTAGTTTTGATCAATGGTTGTGAGAAAATAGATCTAAGTGTCTAAAATAATCAATAATTTAATCATTGTAGTAATCCTCATAAAAAAAATAATTCTTCTCCTCCTTTATTAATTATAGTGGTAGCAATCTCTTAACAACCATATTCCTCCAATAAGCACAATAGTTGCACAAATTCCTAAGCCAGCTTGTTCTTTTTTAGCAATGATCTCCATATAAAATGTCAATGCTCATGTAAGTGGTTTAAAAATAACTCCCAAATCATAACGTATTTTTTGCAAGGCCTAAATCCTCTCATTAGTATCTATTAAGGTTCAACAAGTTTTAATTTCATGTACTATGTAATCAAAACCATCCTACCAAGATAAAGACCTGCATGTAACATTCAATCTAAAAAAAATCTAATGAGAATCCTCTTTTGTCCTTGGTGGAAAATAGAGAGATCACTCTCTCCATTATTAAACCCAAAATAAATATCATTTAAATATGTATGTTAGGACAAGAGTTTTTCCAAAGCAAGGAGAAGCCTTCGTAATAAAAAGAAATTATCTATAATAAGTAAAAACTTTATATCAACTTGAGTAGCAACAATTTAAATTTTAGATTCTCATAAATCCTTAAACTATTTCTTGTAGTATCTTCCATGAAAAATAATCATGTTCCCTCCTTGTTATATAGTCCTACAATTACAAAACAAGACAATTAGACTTTAATAAATAAAAGAATAATCATAAACCTAAATATTTATTTATAACATTATCCTTAACATCCTAATCTCTAGATCTACACTATAATGCCTACCAACACTATAATGTTTTGATCTCAATTAAACTAACAACATTCATGATCCTCGTTTATCTCAATAAGACCTATGTCTAAATTGCACATTCATGAGGTAGGAAAATTAAACAAATATGTTTATGAATATGTATGCAAATTTGTACCTCTAAGATGAAATTAAACCCCATATCCTCTCTCTTACCATGATGAAAAAATTTGATGTTGCTATAAACTAGTTCATCAAATATTGTAAACCCTGTCACATGAATATTTTCAAAACCTGGTCGCATGAATATTTTCAAACTCTTTTTAAGTAGATGATAATCTTGTAAATTCTCTAGGTTTCATTCTTAGATCTCTCGAGTTCATTGGGAGGTCTTTAATCTTCGAGCCACACCTTCAAATTTTAGGGATAATATTTTGGTGGTTTACTTTAGATACTTCTTTAACCTGGAGTCATTTATGTCACATCCCCATGAAAGGAGGCCTAAAGGAGAGGCCTACATGGCAGAAAAAAATAAATTAAAAAACCTACATTGAATTTAAAACCACCATGTACATGTATCTTGATTTAATGGCTTAGAACAGAGTTTGAACTGATGACGAAATCTCATGCACTCTTGGGATTAATGGCTTAATCTCAATAAATCATACTTATCAATCTATTTACTTAATACTACTGGTCCTTTTGTGTGTGCTAAGTCCAGAAAAAGCATGCCAAAGCCCTCCAATATCCTTCTTGTGTGTGACTTAAAATCTAAGTCCTTTGCATCAAATTCCCAATTTATAGATGATAATTGTCAATTGTGAGATAAATTAAATCATCCAATTCGACTGATAATAATTAGTTTTGGATTCTTTTTGAAATAGGATCATTTCATGCTTGTAACCCCTGACTCTTTATATGATCAATCTAAAGATTGATGGCTAATTTTAATATGCTCTAGAACTCTTGGAATTCATCTAATAGTTCCCAAACTGAAATTAAGATATTGTTTAATTTACAATTATCAATTTTTTGAGTGATAATCATTGAATCTTCTTCGATACAAATATTTGAAACTATAATATCTTTAGCTAATCCTATGTCCACCACCAAAGCTTGAACTTCACCTTCACTATTTATTCCATTTTGAAATTTGAAAGATCTAGACAAAACTATTTTCCTCTCCAAATCTCTCCAAACACAACCTACCCCCAATAATCCTAGATTTCCCTTTAAAAATGGAAATTTAACTTTAAAAATTCTTATCTAGAGGATTTCGTTTGACTTCCAGCCTATTAATCTTAAAATCCTTACCCTTGCAACTTGTTGCGGCCTCCACAATGTACCCATAAAAAATATCTCTTTTTCCTATGGATGCTTCCTTTATGATGGGAGATGACAATTAGGTTGTGGATGCAAGAGACTTATGAAGGAAAAAGTAAGAACAAAATTTGAGGATGTTGTTGTAAAGATATGTAGTTATGTGTAGATGTTGCTTGAAGAGCCTAGAGATTGTAAATAGTGTATTTGATTGTTTTGAAGTAATATCCTTATGTGGTTTGATCATTTCCTTGTTTAATCTTGAGTGTGTATCGAGATGAACTTTAGAACAATGAGAGCTTGGCTCTAGAATCCACTCAAAACCTTCTTGTGTATTTCTTGCAAAAACCAAAACTCAAGAGTTTCAAAATAAAGGATTCCCCCCTAGAAAAGTCAAAGCCTCCATAACTATAGACTTGCATGCAATAAGAATGAAAAAGGCCAACTTAGGGTTGTTGGACACATTCATCTACCAAAGAAAAAATTTAAAAATTTCTCAATGAAGGGTGTCATGAATGAGAATGATGAAGAAATGTAAAAATAATTTTTTCAGACCTTTTATTAGTAATTTATTTGCTTTTGAAGAAAAATAAAAACTAAGACAATGTGATAACAAGAGAATTATTGGAAAATGGTCAAATCAATATGAAACAACAATAGAGAGGACTCTAGGGGCTAAGTAATTCCATGATCACCTTGGAATTAGTTAGGAAAAAGTAGGTTTCATCATTTAATTCCATGTAGGGGCATGTGTTGGACTACTAATCATCGGTGGATGCTAAAATGTTTGTCATCCAAAATTTGGCACTTACTAACCCAAAAATATAGTTCTCTTAATTTTGTGCCAAGGCTCCATCTATCATTTATTATGTATGTGTGCACACATTCATCTTACGTGCTTGTGAGGCTTTATCATTTGAGGGTGATGCAAGGAACTAGGGTTCTTCACTTTCACTCTTTTCATGTTAAGCCAAATATATTGCCTCCTCTATAATTTTCCCTTGCTTTGATTTTTTTCTCATGCCTCTCCTTTTAATCTTATTTTTTCACCACTCCATCCTTATTTGAGCTTTCCTCTTCTAACATTCACACACCATGTCTCATTTGTCACTTGTTCACATCTTCCTATTGTAACCAATTCCTCTTTATATGGTTCCTTATCATGCACAACATTGTATTCCATACCCTTCACATCTACTTCCTATCTCACTCTCTCATGGATTTTACATCATGCTTATGATAAGACCCAATTCTCCTTCTCTCCTTTCACATCTCTTTATTAATTCATATTACCCCATATGTTCCCCATTATCTTATTTTTAACTTCAATCCTATGATGTTATTCATGGTTTGCCTCACCTATTTTATCATCCTTACTCTTACCATGAGGACAACATGATGGGGGAATTATTGGGGACATCATCTCTTATTCCCTTTTTCCCTCTTTGTATCCTATGATTCCACACTTTCTCTTTTATTTCCAAGACAAATCTCAAACACCTTTTACATGTTTCTCTTCATTCTCCTTAAATTAATTTCCTCTTATCACATTCAATCAATTTAGGGTGGGTGTATGACATCATTATTCTTTAGCGGTCATGTGCTAATAGATTGCCATTGCTCTACTTTGTCTACGATGACTCCTTTACATCCTCACCTTAACTTATAAATTTGCTTATGATGGCTCCTTTACAATCCCACATTACTCTACTTTGCTTATGATGGTTCCTCCATGGCCCTACACCACCCTACTTTTCTTATTATGGCTCTTGTGTAGCCCTAAACCACTCTTAGTTAAATTAATTTACATGAATCCTACAACCCATGTGGAACATAGGCTGTATCCTTTGTGGGAGATAAACTAGTTTCAATTCCACAATAGACCGTGGGTAGAAGATTCAGCACAGTTAAAATGAAAAAAAATAGAATGTGTAGAATTTACTTCTCTAGATATTTTCATGGTGAACATTGTTTTCTCCTCTTGTGCTTACTATAGATCTAAATACCATACTTGAGTAGAAGAAAAACAAATGATATCAAGTGAGTTTCTCCAATATCCTTTTATGTATCCTCTTTATTAATTATTATAAATATAATTTTATTTACTTTAGCATACTTGACTTGTCATAGCCAAAATTTATGCTATAGTTCGACAAAATATAGAGACAAAAGATGTATACTTCACACTTTACCCCCTCATTTCGTACTTATATTAGTGCCCTTACAATAACCAAAACTTTGACCATTTTTACCCTCTTAGAACATGAATTATTTGAAAACACCCCTCCATATGGGCAATGACCCTTTGTGTATCAATCCCCCACTCCACCTTTGTTATCTACCTGTGATATCAAAATATTTAACCTATTCTAAGCAATTAAAATGCAATGGAAAACATAATGAAACACCTCAAGATTGGCCTAAGGAATTTATAAAATGCAAAGAGGAAAGTGTTAAATGAAGAAAAATGATAAACCTTCCTTCTTGCAGCTGAAACTCCTTGGTTGGCCCTTGATTTGGATTGATATGTATGCTCCTTGATGGCTCTTGATGTGGCTAAATGGAGGATTTGACTATATGCTTGGATGTAAATGCAAGTGAATGTAATTGAAGACTAGATGAGTGCACAAAATGGCAGCATGTAGTTATAAAATGGATAAGTGTTTTTCAAATGCCCTTGAGGAGGGGGTATTTATAGAGAAACTTGAATTCTCTAGAGAATTCAATGGTTGAGATTTATCCAACAAGGCCAAGATGAAGGGCTAAGGTGAGTTGAGGACTCACAAGCCCTCACATCTTGACATGTGGATTGTGAGATGGCTAATAGTGAGATGATGTGTAGGTGATGTGGAAGAGAGGTACATGATGTGGAGGAAGGACAAGTACCTTCCAAGTACTTTGATGTGACCTTTCAATGATCACATGGGGAGGGGGAAAGCTTTGGGAGAATAAAAGTGAATTAAAAATTCACAATGATTGGAAGAATCTAGTGGATAAGACAAGGTTCTCAAAAGGTGGGAATTTGTCACATGTGCATGAGGTGACATGTCAAAGGTTCTAGAAGATGCATGGGAAAAGGGGATTCTAGGAGGAATAAAAGTGAATTAAAAATTCACATGGGGAAGAGAGGAGCCTAGGGTGAATAAAAAGGAATTAAAAATTCCTTGGGGATGGGGAGAGTTGACCAAGGTACTAATTAGGTTTGACTAATCAGTAATTAGAGATAATTAGGGGTTAATATGGATTAGAAGCCAACTTGCAAAAGTTGGAGGATGTGACACATCCTAATCAAGGATTAGGCATGTGCACATCCTTAATGAAGAGATTAGAAGATGGATTAGGATTAGATGAAAATGACATGTGAGGAATTAAATAAATGTAATATTTATTTAATTCATTTGATGAAAAGGGGATTAAAGAGGGTAAGGTATTTAATTAATAATTAAATACCTTAGGGATTTGGCAGAATTAAGGATATTAATTAAATAATAGTGATATTACTTAATTAACCCGAATAAGAGGATGTTTAGATGAAAAGTGATAAATTTGGATAAATTAAGTGTCCAAATTTGGCTGTCTACATTTTGCCCCTCTTTGAGATGGTGTTACGAAGTAGCATCATTTCAAAGAATATTAAAATATAGAACCCATAAGGAGATGGTTAGATTGAGAAGGATGCCCCAGTCATCAAACGGATGACTAGGAAGAAAGATGATGGAGGTGAAGATGAAGATTAGGGATAAGGATGCCCCCTCGAGAGGACATGCGGGTTCAAGAGAACACGGATGTGCTCTCGAAATGGATGAGATGAAGAAATGGGAGATGAGGAAGAGGATGCAAAGGGATGGATATGAAAGGATGAAAAGGCGAGAGGAGGTTGGGAAACAAAAATGGATGCAGAGACGAAGATGATGTTGCCCCAATCAAGGTACAAGCCAAAAGGGGGTGAGGATGGATGGAGTGTTGTCAATGAATCACAAAGATAGGGGAGGATACATCCCACTGAGTGGTATTGATGAGGGAAGGGTACATCACAAAACACCACTAAAGGATAGGGAAGAATGCTTCCCAATGATGATGACAAAAGTGTTGTTGATGAGGGAAGGATACATCCCAAAACAACACCAAAAGGATATGGAAGAATAAAATGGGATGATGATGAGGATGAGGATGATGAGGATGATGAAGATGATTGGATCTAGGCTTGTAACAAGACTAAGAACAAGACCGAGGATATGATTAGACGATTCAGGCTAAATGGAATGGATGGGGGTTGGATAGAGATGTGAGATAAGGATGAAGGATGAATGGGTGGGGGGATACATGCAAGACGATAGAATGGAAAATGAAATGCAATCCTAATGGAATTTTCCATCTTCGGAGCACTGATTTTTGCTATAGCATAAGACACCAAGTGCCAGGGTATGTGGAACCAAGGCGTAATAGTGTCTAATGTATGAAATAAACACAACAGACAAGAAGGCTATCCCAACACCCCAAAGTCACAAAGACCTTGGTCGGGCCAAGTATTGAGATAACCACAAGCACAAAAGGATGCCCCAGCATAACACAAGACCTCGGGGATCTTGGTGGGTACTATGTGGGACAACCAAGAAGACACAATCAAACAAAAGATCAAGATATGCCCCTATGTGGACCAATCAAAACACGCCATAATATGATGGATCATGGCGGCCTTGACAAGTGATGATAGGGAGTTCAAATGATAAACAAAATCCAAAAGCATCAAAAGATCGCAATCAATTTCAAACATCCTTTGCCATAGGATCAAGGGGATGGATGGGATTGATGAGGTCTGTTAGGAAGGATGCATCCTGTTGAGACCGATGATGGATACGAAGCTAAAAGATCGATATGTTGTAGGATATTCAAAACTGATTGGATTTGTTGATACAAGTGGATCTTGTTTGTTAAGAACCAGCTAGATAGGGGCGTAGCTTAACAACACGACACAAGAGAGACAACCTAAAGACCTAGGGGCTCGAGGGCCGATCAGAGATTAGCCTTGCCTACGTGAAAGCACAGAGCCCTCGTAGTTCATGGAAAAAGACCATGGATAAAGCAGAAAGAAGACAATGGTGACTGATGATGGACACAAGACACGACAGACAAATGCCTCGGGGGAGGATCAAATGATCAACCTTTCCTACATGACAATGTAGGGGCAACGTAGTTCGACCAAAGACCAAAGGCAAACGATGGATAAAGGATGATGATAGGATGAGGACAATCACATAAAGCTCAGGGATGGGATAGTTATCCAAAAAGATGAAATGGGAGGATGATATGATGGGATTGATTCTACACCAAGTTTTGGGGTTTAATGAGACAATCAGATTTTTCCATATTTGGCAATTTTCAAAAATTGTCAAATTTTTCCATTTTAGGAAACCTCATGGATATACTTTTGGGAGTCCAATTTTTTTTCAAGAAATACCCAATATTGAGATAGGATGAATTTCCAACTAACATCCCAAATTCGAGATATGCATTTCGAGTTATGAGTGAATAATTTTTCAAAATGCTAGAAAAAAACACTAAATTGGGATTTTGAGGGTCAAGATGAAAGTTTGAGGCCCCGAAAATGTGGCAAAACGGGTTCCAACGGCTTTCATAACGCAACCACCTGTCAAATTTCAACTCAAATGGACACCCGAGCCAAAAGTTATGGCCTCCGAAAGTTTTGGTGTAAAAATCAAAAATCAATTTTAAATATTTCAACACATGGGTTTTGATGGCGGGGGAAAATTAGAAAATGGGTCGGGATTAGTTTTTCGAAAAAGGGAGCAAAGGTCGGTGAGATAGGGGCGTGGCACAATGAGGCGTATGCGCCCCGGGCTGGGGCGTACACACCCCGACAGGGCGAACACGCCCCGAGAGGGCGGACCCGCCCTGACGGGGCGAACACGCCCCGCGACGGTGGACACGCCCTGAGAGGGTGGAGCTGCCCCGCGAGGGCGGACCCGCCCTGATGGGGTGGACACGCCCCGCGACGGGGCAGAGCCACCCCGACAGGGCGGATACGCCCCGGGAGGGCGGAGCCGCCCCGAAGGGACGGACACGCCCCGGGGAGGGGCAAACATGCCCCGGGGGGAGGGGAGCCGCCCTGGGGAAGGGCGGACACGCCCCGAGGGGTGGAGCAGCTGTGAAAAAGAAAAGAATAATGAGGGATGGGGCAATGGACATTGAGAAAAGATAAGAGATTGAAAAGATATGTAAAAGAAGCAGAAGTGATGGCGATGAGATAAATGGCATTGGGTTGCATGGAAGGAGGCCTATAGCCAAATAGCAATGACAAGGGATTGTGAGATGGGATGAGGATAAAGATGAAAGAATGGATGAAGGATGGGAGGGATTGTTTGGATGGAATATAAGGATTAGGAGATGAAAGGGATGTTAGTATAAATGGATATGAAGATAAGGATGGGGAGATGGAAGGGATGGTGTGATAGATGGATAGGGATATAAGGATTGAGAGATGAAGATAAGGATGGGGAGATGGAAGGGATGTTATGATAGATGATGTCTCCAAGGACTATGTCACAAAGGAAGCAGATGCCGCCACTAGATATGTCATATATGAGGAGGCATGAGGGATGGGAGACAAGTGGATGGGAAGAGGAGATAACTAAAGGAGGATAGGATGGGTGACCAAGGAATACAACAGAGCATGGATGAAAGGAATGTATACCAAGAGGTGGCCAAAGCATGTATAGATAGGTGCCCCTGTTTTGATCAAGATCACAAGAAGGATGGAGGGATGGGAGATAAATGGGATATGATGGTAGGATGCAGAAGATAGGTGGGATGGAGGGGTTTTATGAAGAGGACGGATAACAGGAAGATGGGTGCATAGCGGGAAGCATAGTGGGAATGCATATCAAGAAGTTGCCCACAAGTGTAGATGGGGATTTACGCATGACGCCTGTTTGCCAGGTTTTCATCATGGTACTTATCCAAGGCACTTGTTTGCCAAGTTTTCACCATTGGACGAATTATTTCTCTTTAGTATTTATTTTTTTGATTTTTTTTCGATTTTTTGGATTTTTGGATAGTAGGGGGATGAAAATGGATAAGGATAGGGATGTGGATAAGGGAATTTAGAAGATACATGATAAGGATATGGATGAAGGACTCAAGCATCAAGTTCTATATGAGGTATTAAGAGCCCATGTTCGAACCGACTATTGGATGTTGGTACAACCTTATTAGGATAAATAGATTATGCATGAGGATGAATTAGAGGGATTTGATGGGGTTGATACATGGGATAATGGATGGGATGCTGGAAAGGGTATGGATAGAATGATGGGGTGGATATGTGATGGGGAGATGTGTTCAGGACCAACATTGGCACATGTGGTGGTGGATGTGAAAAGATAATAGGATTAAGGGATGGAGAATGTGGAGATAATGGAGGAGATGGAATGGTGAATTTCGGGACATAAGGACCCAAAACAGACTTAGGAGATGAAAGGGGTGTATGATTAGCTTTTGGATTAGCGACTTGGATGTTCTTATAGATTTTTCATGTGATGGCATTGCATCTTTTTTCTTTGGGATCCACATGGTTTTGATCTTTGCTTTGGTGGGTCCTTGTGGCCTATGGATTTGATGTATATTTAGATTTTTCTTTTCTTCACCATGTCTTTTGGAGGGGACATGGGGAGCCGTAGATTCATGTGGATGCTTGGATTTATGAATTTTTTCTTTAACGGCCAAAGTGCTTTTAGTAGCAATGGGATGGGGGTGAGGAGATGGATGATGTGGAGTGATGGAGGTAGGAGTATGGGGATTATGTGTAGACGGAGGACATGCGGGTATGTGCCTTTGTTGATCCTGATTAGGGGACATGTGAGAGGGATGTTTATGATGGATGAAATGGATAGGTGATGAATGGATGAAAGGATGAGATGGAGGAGGTGATCTTGGGATATATGGACCCAAGATGGATGGAGTGAATGAAGGATGGGATATGGTGGATGGAGGGATGGAAGGACCCAAAATGGATGGAGCGGATGAAGGAGGGATATGGACGGTGGTTTTGAGGCGATATGATAGAGGAGGAGGGATGGAAACATATGATCTAGTGGGGCGATGGGAAGAGCCGACATTTCTTTTGGAAAAGGCTCGTTGAGGATGTCTAGAGGTTGTACCAGCATCTTTAGATTGTGAGTCTTGGGAAATAGGTCCAAGACCTTGCATGCAAACTTGTTCTTTGACTTGGATGGGCTCTAAAATACCTTGCTCATGAAGGCCTAGACCTTTTCCTTGATAGTTCATTTTCTTTAGCATGCGATCCATGATAGGATTTGTGTTATTCTGGAAACATGATGCGAATCCATCATTAGGTGGAGGATGATGGGTGGTAAATACACTATGTTTTTCTTCTGCAAGGAGACCACCATGGAAGAATGTGAGAGTACCAAGGGCATATGCAAGCAGTGTAGGGATAGTAGTTTTAGGCGATGATGGGGGATCCTGAGAAGGAGATGATGGGATAGCAGCATTTGGATGGGTGGTATTTGGAGAGGGAGTAGGGGATATGATAGGATCTGATTTTGTGGTAGTGGGATCCGGCAATGGAGATGGAGATGGAGTGGTGGAAGATTGAATGACAAGGGGATCATGGGATGGAACGGATGGGGGACTATGATCTTGATGTGGACTAGATGAGATGGTAGGATCTTGATCTGGAGAAGGGGATATGTTGACATGCTTTGGATTAGGCTCTTGGCATGACTCATCGTGTGCGGGAGGTATGATAAGGGAATCTTGGTGGGGCTCTTCAAGTGGGGAAGATGGAGGGATGGAGGATTCAAAACATTCATGGGAATGGATTTTAGTGACACTAGGAGTGGAAGAAGTTGATTGGATTAGGGTGTCGTTGATGGGTTCGACGACTCTTGGAGAAGGAAGTGGGTGTTTAGTGGGTTCAACGGATTTAAAGGATGTGATGGTAGGAGATGGGGGCTCAGTGGATTCAGAGGGTGTGATGGCAGGAGATGGGGGCCCAGTGGATTCAGAGGATGTGATGGTTTCGATGGTTTGAGTGGTGCTAGGGGTGGTATCATCAATGATAGGTGTTGGGTGGAGAAGGGTCTCGTCTCTAATGACCGTGGATGATGGGTTGGGATGACATGATTCCATAACTTCAAGGTGTGGAGTGGGAGATGTCTTCTTTGTTATAAGTCCTTGGAGAACTTCTAGAGTGAAGAACTTGAATGCTCTAGGCTGAGATGGCATGATGGGAGTGGATGAAGGATTATGGATTGGTGGACTAGGATTAGATGGGGGAATGGGATTGGATGCAGGACTGGAAATAGATGGGGGATTAAGGCTAGATGAAGGGTTAAGATAAGGGGATTGGGATGGTGAATTAGGACATGAGGATGCGGGTGGTGGATTGTAGTAAGGGTATTGGGATGGTGGATTAGGATGGGAAAATTGAGATGGCAGATTGAGATAGGGAAATGTGGATGTCGGATTAGGATAAGTTGATGTGGATGTTGGATTAGGATAGGAAGGTATGAATGTAGGATTAGAGTGAGTAGATTGGCATGGAAGATTAGGGTAGTGGGTATATTCGGATGAAGGATTTAGATAGGAGGATGTGGATGGGGGATTAGGATAGGGGTATTGAGATGGTAGACTAGGATAAGAGGATGTGGGTGTTGGATAAGAGGATGATGTAGATGAAGGGTATGATGGATATGACGGATATCCCTTGTCAAAGGTAGCAGAAGCAACATGATTAGGCATGGACGAAGACATAACGGGATAACTCGAGGGGGTAATTGGATTTTGGAAAGTGGGTGGAGAAAGCTTACTAGCAATGATAGTGTCAAGGGGATCTATGTCATATTCCTCTTGATCAACAAGACTTTCGTTATCGTTGTCAATATAATTAGGGTTTCCCTTGACCACTATTGATGGAGGATAAGGATTCATGATGGTGAAAGGATAAAGAGGATGGATGAAAAGATTTCAGATGGGATCGGACTAAAGCTCAAATTGGGATTTGGGTCAAGCTCAGATCAGGATTGGACTAAAGCTCAGATTAGGATGATTGGATAATGTGATGGGATTGATTCTGACGATCGACACTGAATCTGCTTCGAGATGGAAGTAGATTGATTGGGTTGAAGGTGATGTGATTGGATTGGATTGGATAAGGTTGATTAGATTTTGATTGTATAGATCGGATTGGATAGGATTGTGGTGATAGAACGAATGTGATTTGATTGATTGGGTAATTGGATGTTTTGACAAAATGATTGGATTTGATAGATTTGGATGATTAGATGGGTATGATTGGATGATGAAAGATGTGAGAGACCTTGAGTTTAATCAAAGGAAGTTACCCTTAGTGACCAAGAGCTTTAATTGATTAAGAGGATGATCACGGCACCGAATCCACCTTAAGATAGGAATGGATTGATTGGGCAGAGGATGATAACTTACGACACCAAATTTACCTCAAGATGGAAGCAAATTGATTTGGGTCGAAGTTAGAGACTAATAATCAAGTTCAAGTACTATGGTCAATTTGGGGTAACCACTTTGTAATACAAGGTTAGGACGGTTTGGTTATGGGTGGTGTTTGTCGGTGTAAATGGTAAGATTATGGTGGATTAGGGAGAAATTAAAATGAACAGGCGGATTAAAGATAATTGTGGAGAATGAATGGGGATTTAGAATGGTTAATGAAAGTTTGGAATGATGAGATGGAGGTTTAAAATGGTCAAATGGAGGTTTTTGGAGGTTTAGAGTGACAAAATGAAGACTTAGGATGATGAGATAATGGTTGGGAATGGTTAAATGATGGTTTAGAGGCTAAAGAGACCCAAATGGGGCGATCTCAGATGTTCAAGAGGGCAAATTCGCCCCTCTGTAGCAAACCAGGGGCATAATCGCCTCACTGCGGTAAAAACAGGGGCGTAATCGCCCCACTACGGTAAAACAGGGGTGTAATCACCCCACTGCGGTAAAACAGGGGCGTAATCGCCTCACTGCGGTAAAACAGAGACTTGGTTTGATGCAAATGACTATGGAAATGACTTTAAAATGACAATGATAAGGCCAAATTGTCAAAATTTCACTAGTTTCTCACAAGAAAACACTCTCAAACAAACACAACCCTATGATTAGTGTTAAGGGTATGGCCAAAGAGGTCTTAATCTAGGATGCACAAGGTGTCTAGGGAGTCCTCGATATACTCTCGGTACGTGAGGCACAACCGTGAACACCAGCCCGTCACAAGCGTGAGTCGGGAACCCCAGCGAGATACTGAAGGGCTCGAACCAACTCTTCACGTCTATCTAGGTATCACCCTAGCTTCGACGCTCCGCCAATTACGACGTGACTGGATTGGGGTACAACTTTCGCTCTCCCCCCTTTATATACCCCGCTGGTACGCGTGGTTGGAATCGTCCCTTGGGGTGATGAAATCCCCAAGCAGGTCCCACTATAAAGAAAATACTAACCGTCTCCAACTACTCCCCAGGCTCATACGAAGTGCAAGGGGAAAGCGAAAACAAGCTAATGCTCCCTTTGGGTAACACAAAAAGACAAGCACAACAAGTAATGAATATTACTCCCCCTAATTAAACTATATTCTTAGATTAATGCAAACAACAAGGATAGTTTAATAAGTTTGAGAAAAATGGATAGCCCTACAAGCAAATGTTAGATGTTTTATCTTGCTTTCTCCATCAACTTCACAAGAATATGCTGCAAAAGGTTAGCAAAAAACACATGTATCCTTGCAAGAACAATGTTAGGAAGAAAATAGCAAAGAAAATTGAAGCCAAGATAATAATTTTACCTTCCAAGGGGCATAGTCGCCCTTCTGTAGAAAAATAGGGGCGTAATCGCCTCACTGCGGTCAAAACAGGGGCGTAATCGCCCCACTGCGGTACAAACAGGGGCGTAGTCGCCCCACTGCGAAAAAAAAGAGCACAAATTTCAGCCCCGGGGGCGTAACCTCCCCACTGCAGTAAAGTGTTAGCACAAAAATAATTTTCAGCCAAAGAGGGCGCAGATGCCCCACTGTAGTAAAGTATTAGCACAAAAACAATTTTCAGCCCAAGAGGGCGCAGACGCCCCACTGCAGTAAAGTATTAGCACAAAAACAATTTTCAGCCCAAGAGGGCGCAGACGCCCCACTGCAATAAAGTATTAGCACAAAAACAATTTTCAGCCCACGAGGGCGCAGACGCCCCACTGCAATAAAGTATTAGCACAAAAACAATTTTCAGCCCAAGAGGGCGCAGACGCCCCTCTGCAGTAAAGTATTAGCAAAAAAACAATTTTCAGTCCAAGAGGGCGCAGACGCCCCTCTGCAGTAAAGTATTAGCACAAAAACAATTTTCAGCCCAAGAGGGCGCAGACGCCCCACTGCAGTAAAGTGTTAGCACAGAAATAATTTTCAGCCCAAGAGGGCGCAGACGCCTCACTGCAGTAAAAACAGGGGCGTAATCGCCTCACTGCGGTAAAAACAGGGGCGTAATCGCCCCACTGCGGTAAAAAAGGGGCGTAATCGCCTCATTGCGGTAAAAACAGGGGTGTAGTCGCCCCACTGCTACGTGTTCCTACAAAAATCTCAACAACAGCAAATGTGAAGTATAGGAACCCATTTGTGGGTCCCACCGGGCGTGCCAGAAATGTGATATCAAAATATTTTATCTATTCTAAGCAATTAAAATGCAATGGAAAACATAATGAAACACCTCAAGATTGGCCTAAGGAATTTATAAAATGCAAAAAGGAAAGTGTTAAATGAAGACAAATGATATACCTTCCTTCTTGCAGCTGAAACTCCTTGGTTGGCCCTTGATTTGGATTGATATGTATGCTCCTTGATGGCTCTTGATGTGGCTAAATGGAGGATTTGACTATATGTTTGGATGTAAATGCAAGTGAATATAATTGAAGACTAGATGAGTGCACAAAATGGCAGCATGTAGTTATAAAATGGCTAAGTGTTTTTTAAATGCCCTTGAGGAGGGGGTATTTATAGAAAAACTTGAATTCTCTAGAGAATTCAATGATTGAGATTTATCCAACAAGGCCAAGATGAAGGGCTAAGGTGAGTTGAGGACTCACAAACCCTCACATCTTGACATGTGGATTGTGAGATAACTAAGGGTGAGATGATGTGTAGGTGATGTGGAAGAGAGGTACATGATGTGGAGGAAGGACAAGTACCTTCCAAGTACTTTGATGTGACCTTTCAATGATCACATGGGGAGGGGGAAAGCTTTGGGAGAATAAAAGTGAATTAAAAATTCACAATGATTGGAAGAATCTAGTGGATAAGACAAGGTTCCCAAAAGGTGGGAATTTGTCACATGTGCATGAGGTGACATGTCAAAGGTTCTAGAAGATGCATGGGAAAAGGGGATTCTAGGAGGAATAAAAGTGAATTAAAAATTCACATGGAGAAGAGAGGAGCCTAGGGTGAATAAAAAGGAATTAAAAAATCTTTGGGGGATGGGGAGAGTTGACCAAGGTACTAATTAGAGGATAATTAGGGGTTAATATGGATTAGAAGCCAACTTGCAAAAGTTGGAGGATGTGACACATCCTAATCAAGGATTAGGCATGTGCACATCCTTAATGAAGAGATTAGAAGATGGATTAGGATTAGATGAAAATAACATGTGAGGAATTAAATAAATGTAATATTTATTTAATTCATTTGATGAAAAGGGGATTAAATAGGGTAAGGTATTTAATTAATAATTAAATACCTTAGGGATTTGGCAGAATTAAGGATATTAATTAAATAATAGTGATATTACTTAATTAACCCAAATAAGAGGATGTTTAGATGAAAAGTGATAAATTTGGATAAATTAAGTGTCCAAATTTGGATGTCTACACTACCTTTTAGTCACCCAAACACAAGTGTGTTGCACATGTATCTTCTCAAAAGTTAACGTGTGTACTTGTGTCCTATGAATTTCAAATTACATTTTCCCACCTAGTCACATGCCTTTTTACAAACCCTAAGTCAAATTATCAAATTGGGCCTAAGAATGCTTATTTAAGTAATTATTTCTTACAATGAAAAGAAGCTAGCACCTCTAATGCACACTTATCATTTTCAACTACCTTCAACTCATATATTATTTCACACACCACCTACCTCCACAACCATAGACCCCTACACCCACACCTAGGGTCACACACTCCAAAAACAAAGTCAATTATTTTCATTGGATTAAGACTATGGGTCTAACTAAGGCAAGCCCACAAATATGCTATAGGCAATATTTTTTCCCCTTTCAACACTGATAGGTATATTGTAGGCATAGAGGACATTGAAGATGTAGTGATTTTTATCAATAGATGCAAAGGATGTGATCACACTAATATAAGACACAAACATGTTGTATAAGACACCAATGCATAGAACAGTCCACTAGTGAGCTAAAAAGACACAAACATACATGACTCAGCCTCTATTAAAACTTTGACAAAAAAGTGAAATTTTAAATTCAATCTACCAAAACACTCATATACCACCTTCCTCAAACAACAACAAACAATCCAAATATATTTTTTATAATCTAACCTCTTATACATAATAGTAGTTTATCCTCAACTCCCTTGTTTATTCACCTAAAACAAAACTAAAATAACTAAATGTTATTTATTTCACAAATAATCCAGATTTTTAGATAAATAATCATATTTTAATAATTAAAAGTTAAACATCTTTACCCACCTAATTGATTCATCTTTAATTACACCAAACAATGGATTGTTTACTACTTGAAAAAAGAGGAATGCATATGATTATAAAACTTACATGAGTACCATACCAAAAATTTACAAGTGAAGTGGAAACTCTTTTATACCTTGGATAAGATTGCAGAAGTTACAGAAGAACCATACCGTCAATTTAATAGTAAAAGAAGAAGATAAGATTACAACTATATCTTTGAAAAGAAATACTGAAACTTCAGAAGTAGATTTGCATCCATTTGAAGAAACCAGTGATTTGACAGACGTTCATGATTGGCTGCACCCCTTAAAGCAGAACAAGTCTTCCATTTTTTCTTGCTTTCCACCATTTGTTTACTGGTAATATGGGGTATATCTCCACCAAATATTCATACACTTTCTGAAAGCTTCTTCATTAGAAGAGTAGATACAAGTTGCCCCTCTTTTTCATTGGACCCATCAATCCTCTTTCCTTATACTCAAACCCAAACACTTTCCAAATCAACAAAGGCCAACTTTTAACACAGAATAAGGCGAACAATCATTCTGATGTAGGTTGAGATTGTGGGCCTAATTAGACCATTTTTTGAAATTAAATAATTTTATGAAATGATTTTCTGTGGACTACAACATTTTAAGTCACTTTTGTTTCAGAATTTAAGTAGAAAATAGAAAAAATTAGAGAAAAGTCGGATGACTTTTTAAGTTTGTATGCCTCTACTTTCTTTGGTAGCAAGTTTGTCTTATACAGTAGTTTAGAATTTTTTTAAAATAAAAATAAGTAGTCCAAAGTATTGGAGATACAGAGAATACATCCCAAAGAGATTATGGATTATAGAAAGACGTGTATAAAGAGAGAATCAGATCAGTGAAAAACTTGCTTATTAAAACAGTTTTTAAATTGGGTTTTTATTGGTTTGATTATTGAATTTAAGGTGGATTGTTTGTTAAATAGTTTTTTTTTTTTTAAGTGTTTTTAATATAATTTTGGTACTTTTGACTAATGACCAGAAAAAGGGAGCTCTTGAATCCATTTAATAATCATTGTTGTATATTGTATTGCTATTTTAAAAATATGGGTAGTAGGGTATATTTTTAAGAATATATTTTTTTAAATTTATAAAAAATTTAGCCCGAACGGGTAGTAGAGTTGGCTTGGGCAGTGGGTTTCCTCCCCATTGGTCTCAAGTTCAACTCGTTTAAGAGGTGGGACTTCTTGCGGGCGAGGGATCTCACCTACAGGGGACTTGTCTCGCCCTAGCTCGCCTCAGGTACCCAAGGTATGGGTTGTTGGGCCGCTAGGCTAGGTCGCAGGGACACCCCTGTAGTATCAAAAAAAATTATAGAAAATTTAGTAAATTTATTAGAAGGTACTATAATATTTTAGGTGATATTTTTTCATATTGAAAATTAAATTTTACAGTGGATAATAATATATGTTTTTTTAACATTTTTTTATCATTTAATAATTTTTTTTTATTGATATGATTCAATATTTATTTATTTATTCATATATAACTTTAAAACAAAGATATTGAAATGGGGTGAATATAGAAAACAAAAAGTAGTCTTTAATAAATTGGGGAGATTAGAGCTCAACTATTTATATATGATAAGATGATGCATGTGTCTATCTTAATTAATTAAAACGTCTAATTGGATGCAACTTTGTTTGAGGATGAAGAAAAATCTTGCGAATATGAAAAAATTAGACACTTCTAAATAACCTAAAAATAGCCAAATCTGAAGATTAGAAATGTCAAATATAGTCAAATGATGACATATAGCCACTAAAAAGTTCATTGGTTTTGTGTCTATTGTTTTTTAAAATAATTTTGTGGTTTATTAGATCTCCTTGGCCTATATATGCAAGGTTTGTAGTGGAGATATTATATCATGTTTTATTTAGGTTTATGCTTCTAGAATTCCTCTAGATTCAAAGCATAGACCTTATTGAAGCACAAAGACCTTGATATTTTATTGTAACCTTTGTTGTTGATTAATGCATTGGGTGTGGTGCTTTAGAGGTAGAGTTTTTCCCTTACAACATTTTTTAAGGGTACAATGTTATCACACTGTGCTGTGGTTTTTCTATTCTCTTCTACTTCTCTTATATTCTTGTTCTTATGCTAATTGTTATTACTATGTTGAAACTCTGCTTATATTTACATAGATCAAAAAACTTGTGATGCTTCCTCATGGGATTAAGTAAAATTTAGTGAATATTTCATTTTAATGTGTTTAGACTCACATGTGTACTAAAGTGTGGAAAAATGTGAAGATTAAAAGTTCCTACTTAGTATCTATCTTGCTTGTTTAGGGCCTACTCTTAGCTCTATTTACTTTAGTAAATATCACAACCCATTTGACCATCTGATGTGTGCATTGTTCCTAATCCTATAACCAAATTCACATTGAACCTTTCCAACCCTAAACAACTTGATTCTATATCAATTTTTTTTTTGAGTCACCTTAAACTCCACCTCTTCTATAATTGCATCCTTGATGTTCAAAATTTTAGTTTTCTACATATGACACTATCCTTTTCCACTCCAATTCATATCTTTATCATTTTGATGCTTAAATAGCAAAAATTGGTCACATATTTTTTACTAAAGATAAGGAAATTTTCATAAACAAAGATAACTTGTAGACACAACCAATAATACAATACAAACTATAGATCTAAGAAACACTCATAATGTTATTACTACTCCTCCCTAGCTACACTCATACACTTATAAGATACTAGAACTCAATCTCCTGAGCATTCTACATATTTTCCAATGATCTATTATAAATATTTTACAAGACTTGATTCGCTAGCAAGGAAGCCTCAAGATAGTCTCAAAAGGATGCACACAATGCTAGCTTGTCCAAATATCAAAGTTTCATTCTAGGTGGTGATGAGTGCAAAGTTGTAGAGGAAAAACCCATAGTCATGTGTATGTGAATTCAACTAAAGGGTACCACAACAACCATACATACATAACTCCAAAAGGGACAAAATATTTAGAAAAATAAAAACCCCACCCTTACCACCATTACCCCTACTGAGTCTGTTGGTAAAAATAAAAACCCTACCCTAGTTGGAAAAGGGAAAAAGATAATTTATTTTATTGAGGAGCCATTAAACCCCTCTACTTCCAAAGTCCCTAGTAATTTGAACCTTGTGCTTTCCTCGTCTACCCCTTCCTCCAAAAGGAAGAATTCCCCTTAGGTGGCTAAAGGTTTTAAAAGAAATAAAAATGATAAGTTCAAGCTTTAAAATATTCTATTGTCCCTCAAAAATAAGGGTAGAGCTAAAGTCTCTCTCCCTCCTAAGGGAAAGTATAACAAAAGAAGAAAGGTGATGTTAAGATTTCTATCAAGGGAGCTACCACTAAACCTAGTGACACTCCTATTGAAATCTCTAATTGTAAGAATGCCAAGGAGGAGAAGATTGCTTCATCCAAGGAAAGAAGGTTGGTGAGACTTGCTAAAAAAATTATTGGTGTAAAAAATCCCACTAAACAAAAGATTACTAAGAAAGATGATGATGAGGACACCAATCCCCTACCCGAATCTAGAAAAGAAGATTATACTAGTGATTATATTTCTCACTCTTTGAATTATGAGGTGGATGATTCCCTATCACTTTCCCCCTCTAATGTGATGTCTCTTGATGGTGTCATCAAGGACAACCTTAGTTTTGGTGAGGAAGGTCATGATATTTCCAATGATACTAACATTTTTTCTCATGAAGACAAGGAGATAAATGAAAAGGATGATAATGATGCTTATAAAAATGACCCTTTGTAGACTTATTATGTAGAGATTGAGGATTTACATGTCAAAGTTGAGAATTTGGAGAAAATCAAAGAACATTTTGTTGATTTCCCAAGTTCTGAGAATAAATGGAATAGCATGTGCAATACTTTTAAAACTCTACCGACATAGAGTTATAATATTGGAGACTGCTATAAATTAATCGGTTAAAGTTATGGATGGGTTTATGAGGAAATTTGTTGTTGATGTGGTTATTGCTCAATTGATTTGGATAAGAGAAACAAGAAGCAAAATGAGATTAAGGTGGAAAAAGTCACCAAGAAAGAGAAGAAGAAGAATCTTCCTATGAGATTTGTTGATTGGGATGAGACTCTAGGTGTGTTGACCTCAAATTAGAGTTCTCTTTACTAGTTCCCCTTTGTTGTGTTTTGTTGTTTTTCTATTCTTTGTTTCTTAGAACTATTGTCTAGCCTTATGACCAACATTTTAATTGATGTTATTTTTCTCCTTTTGTTGAACTTTTCTTATGTACAAATTTAAAGGGTTAGAGGCCCTTTCCCATACTTATTTAATCAAAAACATTTGAATTATAACTTAGAATCATAACCTCTTATATACATTGGAAGTAGATAAATGAAATCTACACTAGGATTATCTCATAGTTGTTAGGTTAATCTCAAGCATCATAGGTTCAATCCTAAGTGCCATAAACTTAACATACATTATAGATTTGAACTAATAAAATATGGACTTGTCAAACTTGTGTCACCTCAATCTTTGATATCTAAAGATTTACAAGGATAAGTAGTATTCCAAAATATCTTAGCGAAATTTTCTAAATTATAAGGTGCAAGTTCTCAGTCAACATCCTATTTGATTTTCTTTACAACCTTAGGTAAATGTTTGTAGACAACATTCTCAAACATGCAAGTGACCTATATGCAAATTTCAATGCAATGGATTCCTTTTAGTGCTCTAACTTGAAATCTTTGTAGAATGATTCTCCTTAATAATAAATGTGAATTAGTATCACATTGAATGCAGGTTTAAGTACCAAGACCAAAGAATTTTTTAGCGGCTTTGTGTCTCTAGTTGGCTACTTTTGGCATTTCTATTCCTCAAATTTGGCTATTTTTAAGTTCTTCAAAAGCATCCAATTTTCCCATATTTGATAAATTTTCCCACATCCTAAAATAAAATTGCCTTGAGTTAGAAGTTCTAGTTCTTTACTATAGACACATGTTGGTGCATTATTTTACCTTTGTATTAGTTTATTTACTTTATGGCATCATATATTCCTAGGATAGGATAAGGTTGATTAGATAGGTATCTACTTGGGCATGTTGTACTTATATCATTTAACTTCTACTTTTCTAGTTTAGTGAAAATATTGTGCACACATGTCACCACAACTCATTTATCCCACTTTTGTTGTACATTCAAATCTCTTGGTGGTGTATCTTATATATACCCACTTGTATCTCTTATTTGAATGAATCTTATACATCATTTGTATTCTTTGAATAAAATATAATTATTGTATCATGTATTGGTCTTCTTTTTGGTTTCCTTTGCCATTCATCTTGAGTGACTATCCCCATAGCCAAATTTTGCATAGTATTAGAGCAATTGAGAGCCTTTGGTTGGTCTTTTTCTAAAGATCTAAGATTGTAGATCTTTTTTTTTTTAATTGTTTATTATTCTCTTGTATTGAATGATGGTCAAGTGTAGTACCCCTCTGTTTATGCTTATGCTTTCTGCTGTTATGTTTTCACACTTTTAGGTTATGATACCTTGTTTGGATATTTTGATCACTGGTTTTGAGCGATAGTGGATTTATTCTGTGACATGATGATACATTGTTTGGTGATTACTGATTTTAGACATGCTTTGAGATAGCGTAGATGTTTACTTTCAGTTGATTATTGCTATGTATATGTTTTGATGGACTAACAGTTATTTATTTCGTCAGTCTGATGTGACGTGTATTGGTGTGGAGAATGGAATCGCATCACTCGCTTGCGAGGGCCCTGTGATATCCATAATTTTCTTCGCACGGTGTGCCTGTACAATGGTTTATATATATATGCATGTTATTGCTTGGTTGCAGGAATTGCAGGTACATGACACCAACTCCACCTGGGTACTCAAGTATGAGCGTGTCAAGACTCAACGGATACGTTGATCGGGAGATAGTAGTTTGGTTCACCCTAGTCTAGTCTATAACCCGGTCACTGTACATTGTCAGTTTTAGTTTGAGTCTTGGTTGTCTTGTCTTTTCTTGATTGGATTAAAATTGCTTTGATAGGAAAATCTGGTCAATTTTAATAATAGTTTATTATGTCTTATTTATTGTATTTAAATTGATTTTTTAATATTGAAGAAATTAGTTACTTGTTATTTAATTAATTAGTTAGCTTATTTGGTTAAATGGTTTGATCTTAAAAGATTAAACTTATTTAATTAAATAAATTAATTAATTAAATTAAATTATTAAGTGTGTAAATAGTTTTATTTGAAAATTAAATATTATTTGTGGAAATGGTATTTTGGTTATTAAATAAATGGTTGTATATTGGAAATTGTAAATTTAAATTAAATAAAAAAAATAAATGCATGCAATTGAAATTTGATTTTTTTAAAATTTAAAATAAAATAATTAAATACATGCAAATTTGAAATAGGCAAGATTGACGAGAGTGGTGGAGAAGATATTTTGCAACCACTTCTCGACATGTGTGCCAGTGCATTAATTGGGTTATTGTTGAGGAAATTTGTTTACGGAGGTAAAATTGGATCTGGGAAATTACAGAGGATATTCAATTTCCTCACGAGAAAAATATTGGATTTTTGCAAAATTTCTCTGTTTTTGTTATTTTGGAAATACTGTATATTTGTGGAAGATCCCTTGGTGGGAAGCGCTTTTGTGTTGGTAGAAGAAGCTTTGGAGGACTGTGTATTACAGGCAACAGAGGATTCTCTTTTCTACAGCCAAATCTCAAGTTACAGACAACAGAGGTGTTACAGGTATTTTTCTTGTAATTTAGTTTCTTGTTTTTTTGTAAAGAAAATATGTTTGTTTAAATTCCAACTTCTTGGAAATTGCTTGTGGAAAGTCTTATGTTGTTATCTGTTATTTGTCTGCAAGAATCTTCAAGAACTTAGATAAGCAAAAGAAAGAATTCAAAAACAAGATTCTTTTTGAAAACCTCTGTGAAAATTTTAGAAAAGAATATTTGGGAATTGATTTTGAGTAAATGTTTATTGTTTTAAAATTGAAAACCTATTGAAATTAAATTGAAAATATGTGAGGAAAATAACCCTGTATAATGATAATTTTCTCAATTACTGTAGAAATTTTTTATCAGAAAATAATCTCTATATTTGAAAGTTCTTTTGATATTTATTTATAAATATATATACATAAATATATATATATACTTATATATACATATATATATATATATTGCTGTGAAATAAATATGTAAATTTCTTATGGAATCGCCGTACGGAATTAAATGGTGGACGAAAATCCGCAGGCCCGAAGTTTAATAAATGTTAAGTTTCGGATTTTTATTTTAAAGAAATAATTTTTATTTTTTTAAATTATATTGGTTTTGGGGAGGGCCGAAACCCTCCCCACATGCTACTGTGGTGGGCGCAGCCACCATGGCTGCTGGGCGCAGCCCTGGTAAGGCTGCGTCCTTCCCACGGGAAGAGCCGCGGGAGCCCTACCCTGTTTTATATGTAACTCAAACTAAAACATAAAATGTGAATTTTTATGTATATTTATTAAATTCAATTTTTATATATATAATGCGAATTTATATATGTTATTTATTAAATTCGATTTATATATAATACGAATTTTCAAAATTCATAAATATTTTATATATATATATATTAAATTAAAATATATTTATTACTATTTTTTTTTAAAAGAGATATTATTATATTTAAATGGGATGTTTTAAAGAATTAATTTATTAAATATCTAGATTTAGATATTTTAAATGATCCAGACATTTGTTTTAGGAATAAATTGTTATTCTGGAGTTATATAATTTTATTATTATCTATGGATATGAATTTGGGCAAATTGTAGATTTGATTTTCGTATTGCATGGAAGATGAATTAAATCTTAGATGAATAAACTCTGGTACTTCAAATTATTGCTTGATGGGATTTAGTATATCCAAATGATAGACGTGTATTTGCTTTGAATGGCTTCAATTTTGTGTTGGGCAAATGGGAATTATTTTTATGTGTTATTAAGTCTTCCAGATGTAGTCTTTTCTTGAGAAATAAAATTTTACTATGGTTTCTTATGTTTGAACAAACTAGGGTAGTTCACTGGATTTTTGTGAACGGAATTGAGACATTCATTGTGGTATTTCTGGTATTATGTGTTGATCTTTTTGTGCACTTTGTCTATCCTAGATAGAAAACCTAGTTTCCTTTGTTATGTTTAGGGGAGTGGCTTTTTGTGAGGGCCAACACACAAAGTGGTGTCAGGGTAACTTACAAAGAGTTAGTAAGTCAGTGAAAATTAAAGAACATGGTAGTTAGATTTAAAACTCTTAATAAGATGATTATGCCTCGCTTATGACTCTTGAGCTACTTCAGTCTTGAGTATAAGATGAGAAGGCCTAGAATGGCAAATCGGTGTCTTATTTCTTCAAAAGACATTCGATTCCGCAATGGTATGCAATGGGGCCGGGTTTTGTAAGAGGTTACCAAGGTAACCCAAGGATTGGGGGCCGGAACCTAGGAAGAAACACCAGGGTAACCTTTGCAATGTTGTGATGACACTCCACCTAAAATAACAATCAACCTTGTATATGTCGAACATTCAATTGTCTAAATCTGGAAGCAATGTAACCATTAGTTTGTTATGTACTAGTGTCTAGGGTTAGTAGATTATGTCTAGGTAACCATATTACTATCTCCTAGCACAGGGGGGTGGACCTACGGGTACCACATGGTTGGGTGGAACGTGCACCTTACTCCGTTGGGTCCCCAGTTTGATCATTGCATCGAGAGCATCATGGATGGAGAGCTCGCACTTGGAAACTTATATGTACTTTCTTCATTGTAATTTGTAAATCTTGTATTTGAAAACATCCCTCAAATGTTGTGAGGTGAACACTTGTAATTGTAATTATTATTGAACTACCTCATCAGATGGATGATTATTGTACTATTATATCAAATGCAATGTATGAAACAAATATGTACTTTATGTTATCTTGAATGGAGTTTCAAATGAAATGCAATGTTTATGTTTATGTTGTTAATTATTATGTGCAATGCGAAATACTAAAGTCGTCTATGGAAACTCAAAGTAGTGTAACATCGTATAGCTTAATGAATGTATGCAACTAATTAACTAAATAATTATGCTTTAAAAAAATTATTACACTTTTATACACTATTGCAACATTCCTTAGGTTATTATGACGGGGCATTACATCAAGAGAAACATAAAATTTTGATAGAAAGAATAAATTTTAGGGGCCTCCTCTTTGGGATTTATATTTCTAGTACACTTTAGAGATCTATGGGGTAAAATTGAGCTCACCATTGAGTCCAAATCATCCAAAATGGTTGTTTTTTCCTTTTTTGTCCTAATTAAATATTTCAACCTAGATCTATGAGGGTTTCCATTTGGGAGGTGCTTTCCAAATGCAATAGGTAGTCATTGTTTTGCAGTACTTTAGAACAAATCTAGTCATTCCATTATGATACGAAAGCTTGAAAACCCATGGATTCAATTGACTTGTTAAGATTAGAGCACTTCTCGTTGATCCCTAAAAAGTAATCCCCTCTTAGGCTAACTATATAGTTCGTTTTGGTCATAAAATGAATGCATATTATAGTTGTCAAATAATATTCCTATAGGCATGTGTGGGCATATGAGGCATTAAATTTAATCTATTTTTAATATACTTATATATTTAATAATAATATTGCAAGTGTCACCCATTGCAATCCAATAGCTAATATACCTACATATGCAAGTGATAGGCCTATCAATTTTGATAACCTCACACCAATAGTATTGTTGTCTAGATTACTAGGTCAAATCCCTAATCAACTACTTTTCAATGGGTTCAAACCCTTAGTTACCGCTACTAGTAAAATAGTGATTTTAAAACGGGCATAAAGTAGTGCTCCATTTGCACAATCCCCATAGCCCCCCCTATACACCACCACTAGTGATGACACCCAAAACCACCCTTTGTAGCTATAAAACTACCTTCATCAATATATGATATTTTATGTCAATAAAATGACAATTACATCCTTCTAGTAGTTTTGGGCCAAAGCAATGATGGTATTACAATATTCCTAAGAATTTGAGTTTATTCTAGTGACAAGGGAATATTCAAGTGGTGACATTAGCAAACTTCTCTCCCAACCTAACCCTCCTCTCCATTTGTATTCTAATTTTAATACTTGAAATATAAAGACTCCATTATTAGACATATTGGATCTATTTTTTAGCATTTATTATTTGAGGTAATTTTCAAGAGTTTTATAGTGATGTAGATGGTTTTTGATTTTGTGTTTGTATTTTCCAAAAATTATAGATTATCATATGTGATCCTAATCCATTCTCATTTTGATAACTTCTACGGCTCCATTTAGGCTCATATGGGCTCCTTTTGAGATGCATTTTTGAAAGTGTTTAATTTTTGTATAATTTTCATTATTACAGTTTTATTAATTCTCATTCTATCTCAAAAAAAGCTATCATTGTGGCTTAATTGAATTTTGTAATACAATAAGATCAATACCACTTCATTGGTTTAGCAAATGGAAACTGTAATTGTAAGTATAAAGTGTCATACCCTTACACTTCGATTTCAACAATGTATCATGACATCAAGTTTCCTAAAAACCAACTAGTTATCTCTTTAAAAAAAGCAACAAATCCTAATTAGCTAATTATAAATAAAAAAAGAATTCAAGTCATGTAAAATCTAAAGTATTTTTCCAAAACATTAATATAAGTTGGCCCCCACCAAGAGAAAAATGTTAAAATGTACTATGTTATTGTGAATAAATATTCAACAAGCTCCCTTCAGGTATATCTTTGCTCTAAGTATTAGCCCACGCATCGCAAAGTTTCCTCCTCATCCTTTTTGTCAAAGTCTATGGCTCCTTCCACGTGTCTGCTCTGTGCTCCCCGAAGGTTTCATTTCCTTCGCATTTCAGAAATCCCCGCTAAGTTGCCACGTGTCGTAGCTGTAAGCCTTTTTTATCGTTCCTTTTTGCTTCCTCATCGAGCCCCACTCAAGCGCCACATAGCTCTCATTCCAAAGAAGTTTGGTGGGCCCCATGGTCGGCGTTTGCAATGAATTTTTCTATGTGTCTACCCTGTGCAATTATTTAGTGAGAGGATGAAATAATGACCGCAAGCAACGAGATGCTACCACATGTCTCTTTTGCACCCAAATAATGATTGCTTTCCTCCACTTTTGGATAGAGCTCTACCCACTCGACACATGTCACCTTGGCGTAAGTCTTCAATAGCGAGGGATAAAGGTTCGCACGGGCAGTGCTATGCTACCACATGTCTCTTTGGCTGGTCTCGTATCCGAGCGATGAATCAAGCAGGCCAAATGCTGGGACTGGCCACCATGTGTCATAATTACTTCACGTCGGGATGATGACATTTTTCTGTTCAACCTTGCCAAGACCACTGCCATCATTTGTAGGGGATGCACCTGAGCCTAGGATGACCAGATGCTTGGTTTCAAATCTTTTATGTTGCAATGGCTAGAGGAATATTCTTATTTTTGCATCATTGCCAGAGATCGTGAAATCTTTTCTTTTACGCCTCTATAGGCGATGGGAGTTTTATGCTATATATACTTCTCTCTATTTTGAGATAAGGGTCTGGATTTTGAAGGAACATTGATTTTAGGAAAAGATGCCATTCCTTTATTATTGTTTTATTTTATTGCAAGATACTTTCAGATTGTGCCAATTGTTTGGCCTCTTTGTTCTTTCATGCTATTTGATTAAACTTTACACTGTGTTGTTATTGTCTGGATATTTCATTTGAGAACTTCTATATATATTGAATGCAAGTTTGTTGATCTAGATCATGTCTAATGACTCTTCTTGGCAGTAGGAATGTATGCAATGTTATTTTATGTCAATGAATGGATTATCTATACTTTAATCTTCATTTTCTACCTTTCTGGAATGCTACAAATACCAATTGGGCCCTTAGATCTATGATTTATTGTGCCTATCATTAAGTCTCGATGCATCGCCTCAAGTTAAACTTTATTTTATTATCTGTGTTTCCTTTTCCCTTTCTAAAACCCCATTATAGAAGAATCTAACTTCTCTAAAAACTTGGAGGTCACTCAGTTTAGCGCAATAAGTCCCCCATAAACTGAGTTTCCCATAAGACACTGTTACCTTGTCAAATTTTGGCATCAACAATTTGTTCTTTTTCTAGCACGGCCGATGGAACTGAGCTTAAATGAATTTTCACTTTAGAAGGGTGTATGATCCATCAGCCTATAACTAGATCTCAAACCACAAGCAACCCTAGTTTACTAGTACTGCCACTAGGAACAGTGTAGGTCGCAAATCAGTTGGTAACCATTCTGCTCCCGCTACCCATTCCTCTAACCATGTTTTCAGCCACCAACAAAAATTACGTGGCATGGGATGCCAGAAGTCCCCTAGCAGCTCTAGTAGCACCCGTTATCTGGGGTACTATTCCGATCTCAGCTATGAAAGCTATACCCAAGTTTACCTGAGATGGCTCAAGAACACCTACATAGCATTTGCAAGATGTGGCGGATGTGTGTTTGGTGCATGAGATCACTGCGCAGAATGTAGCTCTAAGGATCCTCGTCACATCTTTCAAAGGCAAGGCGCTGGATTGGTACCAAACACTGCCACCTAGCACTATCTGCACTTGGGATGAACTCAGAGATCTGTTTTACGAGAGATTTTCAAATGACGAAGATCGCTCCTCATTGTACCATCAATTATCTGTCATAAAATGGGCTCCCCAAGAGGCTTTCACAAACTTCAATGCCCAATTTCACACAAATTGGCAGAGGATCTTCGTTACTATACGCCTGACTCTTGATTTGGCATTTATATTTTATCTGAAGTCCATCAACCCTAACATTTCTATGATGATCAAGTCTTTGGGAGGAGCTACTCTACTGGATGCTTACGGTGTCACCGTCAAAGCCAAGAATCATTTGATAGATTGCGAAAAGTTTCCTCCTTAGCCTATCATGTCTATATTTCCTGAAATATTGATGCCCACATAGGAAGTCGCATCGACAGGTGCACCTGCACCTCCCCAGTCAATGTACACATATGCGGTAGCACCACAAAATGTTGCCTCTACATTCGGTTCTCCCAAGGATGAAATGAATGATCTTAAAGAAATGTTGTGGACTATGGCAAATGATATAATCAAGCATAATCAATCAATGCCTCTGAATCCTACCTATCAGAATTATCAAGGTGGACGGTCTTCATATCAGCAAAATTAGTACAAAGGTGATTCTCACACTAATCCACTAGCTCCGATAGTCAACCAAATAGGGTCGGTGCCTACTCCACTGATGAGTGCTTCACCAAGCTTAAGTAGGGAATTGACCGCGAGACAGAATAATCAAATTGATGATATCAATCTGTGGTGCTTCCCTTGCAGTGATGTGCATATGCCCCAGAACTGCCCGTGTGGCAACTTACAACAAAAGGTGGCAGAGCAGCACAACCAAGGCATGACATCAGACCACGTAGGTTATGTGTATGCCTCACCACAAATGGAAATTTTGGTTCTTACCACACAAATGCAAGGGATGTCTCTAGCACAAGAATCTAACATCGCTCCTGATCACGCGCTCTTCTCATGGATGGAAGAAGAAGAAACAGTGTTTGCTAATGATACTTTCATATCCAAAACACTGCAAGTGCAATCCAACTATAACACTCGCTCAAAGAGGAGATTTACTGGCGAATCAATTGCTCTGTAACTAGCCAACCCACAACCTAAAGGTGCTTCTGATCAAATATATGGCACTTCCTCTGTGCCGCCATAATATCTTCCACGAAAGGAAATTATCATAACGAGAGCAAAGGAGCAAAAACCTCCAAGTTTTCCACCTTTCAATGTGGTGGAACAAATGAAGAAATCATCCGCTAATGTGTCTCTATGGGACATTCTAGCTATCCCGAAGCAAAAGATGCTATTATAGAAGGAACTTCAAGCAGAGATCAGCGCAACACCGACAGAACAATTAGCTAATGCAAAGACTATTAATCAACTATCTCCTGCTAAAGTCCTTACGAACAACACAAAAGAATCCCCTATCGAAGTCAGAGATATGTTGAAGCCCCAACCCTTCTTCTTAACTCTCATTATAGGGAAGAAGTTATTGCACAATGCTATGATTGATTCTAGTGCTAGCACCACGGTTATGCCTAAACAAATAGTTGAAGCTTTAGGACTTAGTTATGAACCTATGAAAAGGGGAGTAATGCAGCTTGATGGAAACAAATTTGAAACCGTAGGTGTGATCAAGTCACTTCCTTTAACTCTATTTGCTTGCCCTAGTATCACTGTGCCACAAGACACTATGATCATAGATGTCCCTCCCATGTTTAGTCTCTATATGTCCCAAGAATTTACTTCAAAAGTGGGTGGATACTTGTCCCTAGATTGGTCACATCTAATTCTCAGAACCAAGCATGGGGCAAAGATAAAAATAGAGTAGGAAGCATTACATTCTAAACATGTAGCGGATGAAGCCATGATCAATTTTGAAGTTGTGCATACCTCTATCACCAAGCAAGAAATGTATGGCGTTGAATTACTAGAGGAGGAAAAGGCGATCGGAGACCAAAATGATCAAGAGGATGCTCTGTTAAGTGAAGAGATGGGCAATGACCCTTTCGGCAATTACCTTGCTACAAGATTGGGCACCTATGTAATCTATGATGAAGACCAAATGCTCCTGAAGGTTGCCAAAGAGATCGAAGGTGGTCAAGCACCTGAGCTATAGGAGGATATAGATTATCTTCACAATCTAGTGAGGTCTATTGTTCCTAAAATAAGGTAATTATAAAATTGGCCCTTGCATGACTTTGAAGGCGTTAGGAAAACTTGTTAATGTTTATTTGATGATTATGCTAAGAAAAGCTAGTAGGATATGATGGTGTGAACAAATCTTATATGCAAGGTTGGTATGGTTGTTAAACCATGTATCTAATTTGGTGTCAAGTTTAGGACAGGGTTCATTATGCCTACCTATGTCATATGAAGGAAATTAGCAAAAACTATTACCAAATATGATTGGGTATTTTTCCCGTGTATATGCCTAGTGAAGAAATATATGATATAATTTATGATTGATACCATATAAAATGTTGTGTAGTTAAAATTAGGATGTACTATTTAATACTATTATTATGGGTTTAACTTCTATCTAATATACAATGTGCTCTCAAATAACAATTTGAATGAAGTGAATAGACTTGATTATTTTACAAGTTGGTATTTGTTTATGTATATGTGTTAAGTAGAGGCCAACTCATGTGGGTTCAATGTGTTAATTGTGTGTTGGTAATTTAACCTTAAGACCTGTGGGACTTAAAGTACAGGTATGTGAATCACTTTATATGACATATAGCTAGGCTTACTTGACTAGTATGTGTGTACCTTTGTGATGTGTCAGTTATGTGTCCTTGGCTATAAGATAACCCTATATATACATGTCAAAACAAAATATGATATAGGTGTGGATAGCCAACTATCACCAACACCATGTAGATGACAAATGACAGGTGTCATCCAGTGTATCTTATAGATTAGTTATCTTTCACTAATAGCATAGAGGTGAATAATGCCAAGAGCTATCTATGATATGATGTAGACACGGTCTAGCCCATTGTCACTAGTATCATGTAGGTGATAGATGCTAAAGGCTAACCATCGTATCTTAGGGTCTATTTGAATGTTACTAGTAGAATAGAGATGATATATGCCAGAAGGTACTAATAGTATATAATAGTGCTTAGCCAACTTTCATCATTACCATGCAAGTGACAGATGTTAGGAGCTACCACATACTAGGTTGGATCAACTTTCACTAATGAAATGGAGACGATAGATGTTAGGATCCATTGACTCAAAAGATTGTTCAGGCTATGCAAATATTATTAATGACCTCATGTGATGTGTGTTGTTACACTTACACCTTATTTAGTGATGATCAAAAGTAGTTTGGTACACTTTCCCATCATCACAATTGGTGCAAAGGACTAAGGAAAAGAATGAGACCCATGGTGTAGTATGGAATGCACTAACATTCATATTTTCAACTAGGATGTAGTTAAAGACTAAGTGTTTATGAACCAAGTAATGGAAAGATACTTGTAGTAGTGACATATCCACTTCCAACACTATGTATGTGAATTAATCACAATGTACTTGTGTAAAAATAGCCTTTAGATGTTTTCCATATTATTATACTTATATTGTTGCCAGAGACAAGTAGTATGAGATACTTTATTGCCATCATAGGTGACGATGGATTAAAAAAAGGATGGAACACATGGTTTAGTAAGGGATGCATCAATATTCCTTGTTTGAATGGAATTTACTTATGAGCTTTTGTGTTAGTGAACTATGAGAAAGGGAAGATACTTGCAATAAGGTTGCAACCAATTCCCTTTGCTAGCTCACATCTATGTGTATTTGTGAGGTTGTTAATTTATCCACATTATGTACACATTCATTAGGTGCTTAAGCTATGTCCACACTGTGTGTATGTGATGCACACACTAGTTATCACATTGAGTATATATGTTGTAAGTGAATTACACATTGTGCATATGTGGCTTATGCTTAAGCTAATCATCATGTGAATCTATGATGTGGGTAATGAGCTAATCACCCTATGTATATGTGTAATGTATGCTTGAACTAATCCTCATGTATATCTATGAGGTGTTAAGATCTAATCACATATGTATGTGTGACACAAGTGGAAGCTAGACATGTTGTGTACAATTATGTATACTTGAGCCAAACACTATATGAACATGGTGTTCATACAGTGATTGGCTTGATATGGTCCCTATATGGTTTATGTGTATTTGTACACTAATGTTGGAAAAGAATCAACATTGGTTTGGAATGTGTTTGATCTCATTATGTTGCAATTGGATTAAATTGAAAGTAAAATTTTAATGAATAGTTGTGTTTTGAAAGTGAGATCAAAGATCTCATACAAGATGAGAGGATGAATTCTCTCTATTTTTTTCTAAAACTATAGAGCCTTTGATTCCAAAAATGCAATATATAGGCTAGTTCATCACAAATAAACCCTCAAAATTTAGGTCACAGTTTAGGGATAAACCTGACATTAGGAGTTTACCACATTCTATTATGAGTATATGAGTGATGGCATAGAATTATCACTACGAATGTAATTAGAGAAATTATAAAATTGACATTTTTAAATTAGACAGAAAATACTTGATCGGTTTAATTAATTCTAAAGATTTAAGAAAAAAGAAATAATCAATTATAACCCAAAAAAAAACAATTATTATAATTTCCCTCCTCTCCTAAAGATATATCATTGTATATTACACACATTAATACCTTATTAATAACAATGAATAGACCATTCCTTTATTCATACATGTCTCTAGGAAATTTGTTCTCACAAACCTATTTAGCTACTGTGCATAGAAAAAATCACATGTAATATTCATGGAACCCAATATAGACCCTGTGGCTTCATAAACACATGGAAACCTAGTTTGACGTCATGATTTAACAATAATCAGTGCCCTAATATTTTAGTTTTTGTGCAAATAATGGTTTTTGGATTGCAATTTGTGTATCTCTTTGATACCATAAAAATTAAGCTTAAACTTAGGATCATTATGCTTAAAAAAGGTGTGTAAAACATGTTGACCAAGTGTCTAAAGGTAGGGAGCCCACCTGATAATGAATACAATCATTCTTTGCATTCATCGATTAGTGCATAATTATGTAAAAACTCAAGATAGGTATTTACAAGAGAATAGAGGAAGAGAATAGGTAGTTGACAAGCAAAATGACCTTTGATGACACCATCAATCTTGAAGAGAATTATGTGTCAAAATTTTATCTAAAGAAGGAAATCATGTGTGTGGAGTAACTATAGATTGTTTGTGTGTCATTGGTGTGAGTTGTCTTATGTAGAGGTGTTGTGCATCGGTAGAAAGACAATCAATGTCAAATGCTTAACTACTACGGTTTAGAAAACCATGTGAACTTGTGTTCTCCATATTGAGTTCTGTTTGGAACTCAATCCATTGGGAAATCAAATTACATAATTCCATTAGCCCCAAAAAAGCTCAGGGCCCAATGGTTCTTTTGTGCTCTGGACACAAGGACCCAAGTGTAATTAGCTGACTGAGAATGGGAAATCCAAAGCATTAGCAAGTTTTAGGGTATTCTAATGCATCTGAATTGAAGTTAATGGTGAATTAGATCTTAAATTAAAGTTGGGTGTGGGTTTGAAACTCTATTTATTTCTGTGGACGTGTTGTGATTGAGTGTGAGCCTGAAATCTATAATGTTAATGGGCTCATGAGATTTTGTGCCTCAAACCTTACCCATGCAGTGAGTTAGATTTAATTAACTTTAGCTCTCGATTTGATTCAGACGTGAAAGTGGGATTTGATGGTATATCATGATAAGATTATGCTTCTTCTCTTAGCTGATATGAAGGCAATGAACTCAAAATCTAACGATTTGAACCATCATTACAATCAAGTTTGCTAACAATTTTAGGTAAGAATTTTTTCTTCAATGCTTAATTAAGTCGATGTATCATGTTTATTTTAAAAATAAGACCAAGAACAGTATCTTGAGTGTGTAGTGATAGACATGATTAGTACTACACTATATTGATCATGATAGCATAAGAGAGTAATATTTAACAAATATTTTTCATTAAGGTCATCAATATTTTCAAGAGCATTAAGGTCTTGGTGATTATCATAAATTTCAACTTCATTATTAATATTAGGTGTATGATAATTGCTATTTGAAGGTTCAATATTCCCAATGTCATTTTTACTCTCAGTTGACTTGATAAATCAAAACTTGCAACTATTACCAAAAATCAGAACATTACAAACATTTTTCATTAGTGACATCCATATGAAACCCCAAATGAGTGTGAGAATGGGTCTCTGGCTTCCATTACTGGTAGCTTTTTTGATAAGACATTGCCTGTAGGAAAAAATACTGATGAAATCTCTAAGACAGTGGCGACAGGCAATTTTCTTTAGGATAGTAGTATGTCGGCTTGGCATGCTAAGGGAGTGCAAGTGGAAGAAGGTTGGATAACTGTAAAGGGAAAAAAATAAAAATTCTCTAAGCCTTCTTTTGACATGACTCTCTGCTCCCACAAGAGTAGTTCTAAATATAAATCTTGATGTTTCTTGTTTGGGGGCTATTTTTTCCCTGGTTGTGTTGAATATAATTTGTAGGTTCAAATGAAAAAAATAAATTGCAGAAAATAAAAGATTAAAAATAAATCACAAAAATATGAACACTAGATTTATCATGGTTCACCATCAATTTGATGGCTACGTCCACACTCAGGGATTATCTCTCTTATTATCAAGTTCTGAATCAATTACATATTCAACAGCAGCATATTATAAATCAGTCTCTAACCAATATTTGGAAAAATCAATTTGAAACATACAACTTCTAAATTGGCCATCACATGCCAATAGAAGTAATTATAAAGTATAAAGGCATTTCAAATTAAAGGAGAAACTTGCTAATTTGGGCTTCACTGAACCCAACAATCTCCCACTTGAAGACCAAATTGCTACTCAGAGATATCCCACCACTACAGAGTTAATGTCAGAGCTGCACAAGTCTGAGAGAAGCTCTACATAATTCAAACTTCTCTCTGGGAACTACCTTTGTCAACATGTCAGCTGGATTCAACTTTGTGTCAATTTTCACCACCTACAACTTACCTTCTTCAATACAATGGCGAATGAAATGATATCACAGCTCTATATGCTTCATCTGATTATGAAAGGTTGAAATCTTGGACAAGTGAATAGCGTTATTGCTATCATAAAAGAGAGTAAAAACTGATTGATGAAACTATAAATCACCTAACAACCACTGCAACCATATCATTTCCTTGGCTCTTTCAAAAAGAGCAACATTTTTTGCCTCAATAGAAGAAAGTGCAACCACCTATTGCAATCAAGAAACCCAACTGATCGCTGCCCCAACAAAAGTGAAGACATAACCAGTAGTAGAACGTCATTTATCGAGATCTCCAGCCATATCTGAATCAACATAACCTCGTAGATGAATTTCCTTACCACAAAAACATAAACCACGATCAAAAGTACCTTTCAAATACCTAAATATCCATTGTACTGCCTGCCAATGTTGTTTACCTGGATTACTCATAAATTTTCTCACAACTGCCAGTGCTTGAGCAATATCAGGACAAGTACAAGTCATGGCATACATTAAACTGCCAACTACTGATGAATATGGAACACACTTCATGTATTATTTTTCTTCTTCTATTTTTGGACACATAGCGGAGGATAACCGAAAATGATCAGCTAAAGGAGTACTCATGGATTTGGCATTCTTCATATTGAATCTATCTAAGATTTTAAGAATATATTTTTCTTGAGATAATCTAAGTTCTCTCCTTTTTCTATCCCTGATTATATTCATCCCAAGAATCCTCTTTGCTGCCCCTAAATCCTTCATGGAAAATCATTGAGATAAATGTTGTTTCAACTCACGAACTATCCTCACACTATTGCCAGCAACCAACATATCATCAACATAAAGTAATAAAATAACAAACTCACCATTTGGAAGCTTCTTGTAATAAACACACGCATCGAATTCACAACGAATAAATTGTTGTTGAGTCATGAAGCTATCAAATTTTAAATACCACTGCCTTGGGGCTTGCTTGAGCCCATACAAACTCCACTTCAATCTGCAATATCGGTTTTGCAAAACCTTCAAGTTGCTCCATGTATAATTCCTCTTCAATATCTCCATGAAGAAAAGCAACTTTGACATCTAATTGTTCAAGTTCAAGATCCCAAATGCTTGCCAAGCCTAACATTGCTTGAATAGTTTGCATTCGCACAACTGCTGAAAATATTTCATTGAAATCAATGCCTTTTTCTTGAGCAAAATCCTTAACAACTAATTTGGCCCTGTAACGTTGATGACCTCCCTCTTCTTCTTTCACACGATACACCCATTTATTCTTCAGAGGTTTTCAATTTGGCAGAAGAGGAACCAAATCCCAAGTGTCATTTGCTCACAAAGATTCCATTTCTTCATTCATTTCCTCCATCTATTTGACTGAATTTGCATCTTTGCAAGCTTGTTTGAAAGTTGTCAGCTCTACCTCACCACAAAGCAACAATTCATAATCATAATTATTAGATGAAAATAACTCAAAATCATTATACTTCGTTGGTAGCTTCCTCTTCCTTGTTGATCTCCTCAATTGAGAACCACTTTCCGACTGCAAATTGCCCTATTGCTCTACATTATCCTAATTACTCTATAAATTTGCACCACTACTCTATTTTTCTATACTCCCCTATTGCATTTTTCTAGTTTTCTACCCCTGTTGCAAACCACCAAAATGGCTCTAGTCAAGAGAACCACTGACTCCCACTAAAGAAGTTTGTGTGAAGTTATCTAAAGGTTGTGTATTGATTTGCAATGGCAGCGATTGAAATGCTAAAGGCTGCAAATGAGTTAAAGAGTGTTGCACCAAAATTGGAGGGTGTGTATTAAATGATGAACGCAGTGCCTTGTCCAATAAAGGCTATGTAGTATTTAGAGAGGGTTGTGGTATGATTGATGGAGGCAATGCATGGAAATATGACTGTGCCTCATTTACTAGAGGTTGTGTAAGAGTTTGGATGGGCAACAAAATTTCAAACAAAGACTGCCTATGACTTTGATTTGGTTGTGAAACACTTAAGGAGGGAAGCTTATGAGTTGGTGAAGGCTACGAATCACGTACTACATGCAGCGTTTGAGGAAACAGGGGTGGTTGTAAAGTATGTGAAGGAAACACAGCTAATATGCTTGAGGGCTCCATAGGATGCACAATATTAAAATCAAACAAAGACTCTGTGTAAACTTGTGAGGATGTGTTAGCAGGCAAAGAACAAACAATTTGTTGCGGGGTAGACACAGATGAAGGAGGATGTGAATAAACAGGAGCTCCAATGTTTGAAGAAAATACTAAAGGCTGCCCCAGAAGAATGAAACTAAAGTTTTCTTGACATGACCATTATTAAATAAATCAACTTCAAAATATTCAACAAAAGATTTGTCCAAAGGCTCCAAACCTGAGAATTTTTTCTCAATGAAGACAACATCTCGACTGCAAACAATATTTTTAGCAACGGGATCCCATAGCCTAAAACTGAATTGATCTTCTCCATAGCCTAGAAAAATACACCTCTTATATTTGAAATCAAGCTTCGTTCGTTGTTCTTTCGAAATATGCGCGAACGCTTCATAGCCAAACACCTGCAAATGATGATATGAAATTCTCTTCCCAAGCCATCTCTCCTCAGGAATGTCAAAATCCAAATGAGATGACGGGGAACAGTTGATCAAATATACTGCAGTGTTGCACGCCTCTGCCCAAAACTCTTTTCGCAAACCGGCATTAGAGAGCATGCAGCGAGCTCTCTCTAAAATTTTCTGATTCAACCGCTCAGCTGCTCTATTTTCCTAAGGGGTGAATGGGACCGCCTTGATTCTATGAATGTCATTGTCTGCACAGAAATTATCAAACTCCGCGGAGCAAAACTCTCCTCTATTGTCAGTTTTTAGACATTTAATTTTATGCCCTATTTGATTTTCAACAAGAGCTTTGAAAATTTTAAATTTTGAAAAAACTTCTGATTTTTTATTTAACATGTAAATCCAAACTTTTCTAGTGCAATCATCCAAGAAAGTAACAAAGTAATTTTCCCCACCAAATAAAGTTACCTCAGTGAGACCAAAAACGTCTGAATGCACAAGTGCCAAAGGAGTAGTTCTATGATCATGGCCTGTCCTCAAGAAGCTAGCCCGACTTTGTTTGCCATAAAGGCAATGCTCGCAGAATTGCAAATCCACCGATTGCAAGCCAGGAAGTTGATCTCGTTGAAGCATTACTTCAAGCCCTTTCTTGCTCATGTGATCGAGCCTCTTATGCCAAATTTTTGAATTGCTATCCATGACTGTCATGGAAGCTCCCACTTCACCATGGCATTTTAAAATATAAAGATTACCCAACTTCTTTCCCCTTGCAAGTTCTAAAACCCCTTTGGTTACTTGCCAATTTTCTAAAGAAAATTTAACATTACACCCAGAAGCAATTACCTGACTTACAAAAATTAAATTTCTTTTCAATAAGGGAACATATCTCACATCCTTTAAAAGCCAATGATTTCCATTTTTCAAATGCAAAATTATATCACCCTTACCAACAATTTCACATTCCTTATTGTCACCAAGAAAAACCTTACCGAAAGCACCATCTTTGAAATTTGTAAAAGCTTGTCAGCATGAAGTAGCATGTAAAGAAGCTCGAGAATCAAGTAACCAAGAGTCTGCAGTCATGTCTCTAGCAGCCAAAATTAAAACTCCATCGTCTTTTTCAGCTGCAGTGTTTGCTTCATTGTTACTGACTTTGTCCTATGCCCATTTATAATTCCAGCAATTTTTCTTTGTGTGGCCTGGTTTGCCACAAAACCAATAGGCACATGTCCTTCCTCTTGACTACAATCTATGTGCAGATTTTTATCTTCTTCTATTATTATATTTTCCTCTTTCTTTACTTCTACCTCTATTACTTGTACTTACAACAGTTAGTGCCTCACCAGATGAGGGTTCCTTATTTTTTCTCCGCAAATCTTCACTCAAAAGAGTGGCTGCAACATCATCGAATTTTAGCTTGCTTTTGGTAGCCACCGAGGTGCTCACTGCCATCACAACACCTTCCCAACTATTGGCTAAAGAACACTGTAATAAAATAGCTTTGATATCATCATCCAAATTAATGCCTACATAAATCAATTGGGTGACTAATGTATTAAATTCATTCAAATGATTTGACATAACCCCTCCTTCTCACATTTTTAAGTTATACAACTTTTTCATAATAAATACCTTATTGGAAGCAAATTCCATCTCATACATTGAAGACAAATTGTCCCACAACTCCTATGTAGTCTTCTCTGTAGAGACATTAAATAAAACATTATTGGACAATGATAGGAAAATTGTAGCTCTTGCTTTTTTGTCCAGCTTCTCCCATTCTTCATCAAATAGAGATCCTTGGCCTTAGGCTTTGTCAGCCAATGCATTGGAAAGGTCTTGTTTGATGAGTAGGGATTCCATCTGCACTTTCCAAAGCCCAAAATTTTTTCCTGCAAACTTTTTGATTTTCCACTTGCCTACATCTTCCATGGCTGTAGAAGTTCTTCACAATTTCCTGCACCAAATTTCTCCAACCTGCTATGATACCAATTGTTGAATATAATTTGTAGATTCAAATGAAAAAATAAATTGTAGAAAATAAAAGATTAAAAATCAATCATAAAAATATGAACACCAGATTTATCATGGTTCACCATCAATTTGATGTCTACGTCCACAGTCAGGGGTTATCTCTCTTATTATCAAGTTCTGAATCAATTACATATTCAGTAGCAACATATTATAAATCAGTCTCCAACCAATATTTGAAAAATCAATTTGAAACATACAACTTCTAAATTGGCCATCACATGCCAATAGAAGTAACTACAAAGTAAGAAGGAATTTCGAATTAAAGGAGAAACTTGCTAATTTGGGCTTCACTGAACCCAACAGGCTACAAGCTATTCTTTTTGCAACTCCATTTTTGGTTGTAAAGGGTTTCAAGTTCCTTAAAAACCTATTTTTCACCTAATCAAAAACATCCATATGAAGATGGAAGTCGTTGTTAACATATCTATTTCAAACTCAATAGAAAAAATACCAAGAAAATAATTACGTTAACCTCCTTCAAAAGTAAGATACTCATCTCCTCTTCCATAATATTACTAAAATCCCTATTACATTTTTTTTCATAAAATATTTTAATATTTCCTTGATTTCATTTATGATCAACATGCATGGTGTGGTTTTCCATATATAAATCCCTATGAGTTTCTACCTCTTATTTAATGGGTTGTAGAAAATGTGAATTCTTATCTTTCTAACCCTTCCTTTACTACTTGAATCATATCAAATCTCTTTGAATGTAAGTTACTTAACTTCTGGTTCTATATATTTCATACTTACGTGGTTCTCGTTTTTTATTATTCTTCAAAATCATGACTTCTTTGGATATTATATGTAATAGGTTGCTAACATGGGATGGTTTCTTCACTTGATTCCCCACTTCCATCATAGAATTTTGGGTTACAGAAAATGTTGATATGTATAAATTTACTTCTTGAGGTTGGAACTCCAATGACTAATCACTTTCAATATGTGGATCACAACTCTCC
This sequence comes from Sequoia sempervirens, assembly GCA_007258455.2. Taxonomy (NCBI): domain Eukaryota; kingdom Viridiplantae; phylum Streptophyta; class Pinopsida; order Cupressales; family Cupressaceae; genus Sequoia; species Sequoia sempervirens. The sequence continues at coordinate 1,062,509,345 of VDFB02281492.1, forward strand.
TCATAAGTGCTACTGGCCTTTGTCTTGTGTGCATGCATCAAAATTATTTTTCCTAATTTTAATATTTTCTACCAAGATCAATCCCAACCTCACCAAGAACTCAATACAATTATATTCCCCATGCTAAGTTGTCTCATGGAGACTACATGCTACATTCAATAAGTAATGCTATCACTGATTGAATTAGCTACATATTATAATTACTTATTATATATGTTTTTTTTGGAACTACTGAGTACATTAATATTGTAACCCATTTGATGACCAACTTAAGTTTTTGTAAGGCCATGACCTATCTTTTCTAGCACTAGAGCTCTCCTATTGTATTTTCCAAAGTGATTACACCAAAAGTTTCTCTAATGTGAATTTTGAACCAAGAATCAAATACCATAGGTAGTGGATTTTAGCATATCAACATGTGCTAACTTATGAGAAATATTAGTCCTTTGGAACATCAAGCAAAATATTTGATTAAATTTTGAAATGGACTCATGGGGCTGCCTTCTAACTATGGAAATCTTTGATAAAGATTTTTGTGGATCTAAATGTTGACTACATTATCTTAAGAAATCATTATTCGATTCAACCCAAGAATGTATCAAATTCGGTGGAAGACTTACATATGAATTATATGCTCAACCTTTAGTGTGTTGAAAAATAAATGATACATTACATATGCATAGTAGATTTGATTTTTTGTCATTAATTATGTGTATCTTCGCATGCTCCATAACTTTCTATCCAATTTATAGAAATAAGGAAGAAAACTATATTCATTCATAGGAATCTCATGGAAACTCCCAGGTATAAAAATGGCTACCTATAAGAAATAAACCAATTATATAGACAACTCATCAAACTTATGCAAATTAACTATTAAGTCTTTCAATTTTAGATTCACTAGCCTCCTAGCACTAATTTATTAATAGGTGCTTTGACACACTCGCCAATTAGGTAAAGCATATGTGTACTTCAACTCTCCTTAATAGAAACCAATCTCTAGAAAGGAAATCAACTACCCCAAGGTCTATATAACTAGGTCATGGTCATTCAAGATAACTCAATAACCATTATAATTTTGTTCCAACTCAAGGGGTTGTGGTGTTTCTAAGTATATCAAGACAAACATACCATTAAGTAGACAACATGGTTAAGGTTTTCAAGTTTGACATGACATTATAAATTAATCCAAAATTTTCATTACATTTATTTCACTATAAATTTACTAATCAATAATGTATACACACTTGAAAGTATAAACTTTAGTTGTTTAACATTGATTTTGTAAGTTTTGATCCTAAACTAGTCACATCCTAACCATATGTATAAAAAATTATAAATATATAAGGCTTTAGGAAATAAAATAATCATTTTTATGGAGATGAAAAATCTAACCCTATTGAGATGAGAAACAAACCAATTCTTACTTGGTTCAAATACACACAACCATGGACACAAGGTAGTGCAAGATTGTAAGGAAAATAAATAATGAAGAAAGCTGCAAACAACCACCATATACATATTAGGTACATACACATAGCCTTCAATTCATTATATATTTCATTTCAAAACATAGTGAGTCATCAACATCATGGGAGTTATAAAAAATCATCAAAACAACACAAATCATGTTTGTAAGACTCAAAACATAAAATAAGAAATAGTTAATAGTCTAAAATTTGTATTAAAAAAGAGTTTCCAATTGTTAAAAAGTATTTATATTGTGTACTTAAAGGTAACAACTTACAATTTGGTTCCTTACAACCCAACAACCTAGGCAAAGTTATTGCATTTCTAATTTTGATCAATGATTGCGAGAAAAAAGATCAAAGTGTCTAAAATAATCAAGCATTTAATCATTGTAGTAATCCTCATAAAAAGAATAATTCTTCTCCTCCTTGATTAATTCTAGTGGTAACAATCTCTTAACAACCATATTCCTTCAATAAGCACAATAGTTTGACAACTTCCTAGACCAACTCGTTCTTTTTTAGTATTGATCTCCATATTAAATGTTAATGTTCATGTAAGTGGTTTAAAATTAACTCCAAAATCATAACATATTTTTGCAAGGCCTAAATCATCTCATTAGCATCTACTAAGATCCAACAAGAGTTAATTCCATGCAATATATAATCAAAGTCATCCTACCAAGATAAAGACCCTCATGTAACATTCAATCTAAAACAATCTAATGAGAATCCTCTTTTGTCCCAGGTGGCAAATAGAGAAATCACTCTCTCCATTATTAAACCCAAAATAAATATCATTTAAATATGCATGTTAGGACAAGAGCTTATCCAAAGCAAGGAGAAGCCTTAATTATAGAAAAAATTATCTATAATAAGTCAAAACTTTATATCAACTTGCAACAATTTCAATTTTAGATTTTCATAAACCCATAAACTATTTCTTGAAGTATCTTCTATGAAAATAATCATATTCCCTCCTTATTACATAATACTACAATTACAAAACAAGATAATTAGACTATAAATAAAAAAATAGTCATAACCCTAAATATTTATTTATAACATTATTCTTAACATCCTGATCCCTAGATCTACCAACACCATAAAAATAGTCATAAGCCTAAATACTTATTTATGGCATTATCCTTAGCATCCTAGTCTCTAGATCTACCAACACTATAATGTCTTTTACTTTTACTTGGTTATACTATCAACATTCATGATCCTCGTATATCTATGAATTGAACATCCATGGGTAGGAAAATTAAACAAACATGCTTATGAATATGTATGCAAATTCATGTCTCTAAGATGAAATTAAACTCCAAATCCTCCTCTCAACATGATGATAAAATTTGACTTCATCAAATTTTGTAAGCCCTATCACATGAATATTCTCAAACTCTTTTTAAGTAGATGATAATATTATTCTTAGATCTCTCGAGTTCATTAAGAGGTCCCTAATTTTCAAGAAAAGCTTGTTCTCTATGATAGCCACACCTACAAATTTGAGATTTAGGGATAACGTTTTGGTGGTTTATTTCAAGTACTTCTTTGGCCTAGAGTCATTCATGTCACATCCCCATGAAAAGAGGCCTACATGGCAGAAAAATAAATTAAGAAAAGCAACATTGAAAAGAAAGACCATGCATTAATTAGAGGAATGGTGTCCCCCTCGCACACAGAGAGGAGTTAGTGTGGAAGCATGGAGGAGGGGGAACGAAATCCCTCAAAGAGATGTGCTCTCTTGGAATACTAGGATTGCAAGATATGCACATAACAAATATTTTGAAAAGGCTTTAGAAACTTTAAACAAAATGCAATTGGTGGGTGCAAATGCAAACTCCACACCCCTTTCTCGGTATCTCCCTGCCTACATTGAAATGAGAGCTTCTGAACAAGCTATGGACTCCAATTCATTTTATGAAAATATTATTAATGACTTCATGTGATGTGTGTTGTTACACTTACATCTTATTTAGTGATGACCACAAGTAGTTTGGCACACTTTCCTATCATCACAATTGGTGCAAAGGACTAGAGAAAAGAATGAGACCCGTGGTATAGCATGGAATGCATTGGCATTCATGTTTTTGACTAGGATGCACTTAAAGAGTAAGTGTTAATGAATCAAATAATGGAAAGATACTTGTAGTAGTGATATATACACTTCCAATGCTATGTATGTGAATCAATCACAATGTACTTGTGTAAAAATCGCCTTTAGATGTTGTCCATATTATTATAATTATATTGTTTTCAAAGATGAGTAGTAATCTGAGATTATTTATTGTCATCATAGGTGACAGTGGATTAAAAAAAGGATGGAACCCATGGTTTAGTAAGGGATGCATCAACATTCTCTATTTGAATGGAATTTACTTATGAGCTTCTATGTTAGTGAACTATGAGAAAGGGAAGATACTTACAATAAGGTTGCAACCACTTCTCTTTGCTAGCTCACCTCTATGTGCATTTTTGAGGTTGTTAAGTTATCCACATTATGTACACATGCATTAGGTGCTTAAGCTTGACATATTGTGTATATGTGATGCACACACTAGTTATCACATTGTGTATATATGTTGTAAGTAAATTACATATTGTGCATATGTGACATATGCTTAAGCTAATCATCATGTGAATCTATGATGTGGGTATGAGCTAATCACCTTGTGTATACGGGTAATGTATGCTTGAACTAACCCCTGTGTATACCTATGAGGTGTTAAGAGCTAATTACATATGTGTGTGTGACAAAAGTAGAAGTTAGCCATATTGTGTATAATTATGTATACTCAAGCCAATCACTATGTGAGCGTGGTGTTGGATTGATATGGTCCCTATATGGTTTTATGTGTATTCATACATTAATGTTGGTATAGAACCAACACTCGTTTGGAATGTGGTTATTCTCATTATGTTGCAATTGGATTAAATTGAAAGAAAAAAGTTTAATGAATAGTTGTGTTTTAAAAGTGAGATCAAAGATCTCATACAAGATGAGAGGATGAATTCTCTCTATTTTTTTTGAATGAACTATGAAACCTTTTATTCTAAAAACACATATGTAGGCTAGATCATCACAAATAAACCCTCAAAGTTTAGGTCCCAGTGTAAAGATAAACGTGACATTGGAAGCTTATCACATTATATTATGAGTATATGAATAGTGGTATAGAATTATTAAAAGTTACAAAATTGACATAAACACATGGAATCCTAGTTTGACATTATGATTTAACAATACCCTGTGCCCTAATATGCTAATTTTTGTGCAAATAATGGTTTATGGATTGTAATCTGTGTATCCTTTGATACTGTAATCCTTAAGCTTAAAATTAGGATCATCATGCTTAAACAAGTGTGTAAAACATGCTGACCAACTGTCTAAAGGTGGGCATCCCACCTAGTAATGGATCCAACCATTCTATGCATTCAATGAGTAGTGCATAACTATGTACAAACTCTAGACAGGTATTTTCAAGTGAACACGGGAAGAGAAGATGTAGTTGACAAGCAAAATCACCATTTATGACACCCTAAATGTGTAGGAGACCATCAATCTTGAAGAGAATTGTGTCAAAAGTTTATCTAAAGAAGGAAATCATGTGTGTGTGAAGTATAGATTGTTTGTGTGTCATTGGTGTGAGTTGTCTTATGCAGAGGTGTTGTGCATCAATAGAAAGACAATCACTGTGAAATGCTTAACTACTACGGTTTAGAAAACCATGTGAACTTGTGTTCTTGATAGACTTCCGTTTGGAACTCATAATTCTATTGGCCCCAAAAAAGCTCAGGGCCCAAGGATTCTTCTATGCTCTGTACACAAAGGCTCAAAAAATTGTTGGATATTTTTTTGGAGGATAGTGTGGAAAAAGATGAAAATAAAATTGCAATTGTTTTGCAAACACATCACCCTTGAATCTATGGACAAATTAAGTAGTAAATATAGGAGTATGGAAAATTTGTTGAGATGTCTAATAAGAGGAAAAATAGAAATTTGGGGCATGGTTCTAGCACAAGAAAAGTTTGTATATAATTATTTAGTTAATAGGAGTGTGGGGAAAACATCATTTGTGGTAGTATATGCTAGTAATAGTAAAGAAAAGAGGAGTGCAAAATTAAATGAGTTTGTACATGTAAGGAGATTAGAAGTTAGTTGGAAAGAATGAATGGTAGATATAAGAATAAGGTTGATGAGTAGAGGAGATATAAGGAGTTTTAATTATGTAATGATGGTATATTTGAGGGACCAAATATTTCTATTGGGAGATATAATAAGTTAAAAATGGAAAAGTATGGTTCTTGTGGAATCATTAGAATTTTTTATTAAGGAAATAGATATGAAATGGAGCATAATAATATAATTTTCATACCCTTATTATAATTTTGTGTCTATTTTAGCCCTTAGTCCATGCGTGTACTTTTGTGTTGTTTTTATGTAAGGATAAACATCTAAAGGAGATTTAAAATATCTAAATAATTCTTTTATGAAAGAAGAGGATAGGAATACATATACAATGGTCTTACATGGAGGATTTCCAAAGAATGAGATAAGCTCCACAACCATAGTACATGTAGAAGTAGGAATATAAGTGAATGAGCATTATAAGAAGGATTATATGTGTAAGCATATCAACAGGATTATATTCATCAATATGTGTATTGTACGTGAGTTATATATCATGAGTTATTTTAGGTTCATCTGCCAAATCAATGTTGATATCATGAGAAGTGGGGGGTACATCCTAAAGAGAGAAAATGATGGCATCCTCGTCAATAAGATCTTGTATTTTTTTGTAAGGCTAGACATTGATTGGTAGAATGGCCTAAAACCCTCTAATATGATTAATAAAGACGTGAACGACCATACTTAGAATATTCCTTGATTTGAAGAGGAGGAAGAGTGATTAAGTTAGTCTATAACAAAAGCGGAAGTAAATGCTTAGGTGGCTCAACAAGATGTGTAAATATATTATTTCTTGTTTGTCTTATCAAATGGGAGGAGAATTGGTTTGAGAAGGTTCTCATGGTTAATCTATAAGAGGAAAAAATGGAGTAGTGATACCAACTCATGCAATCAAATTTTTTTCAACCTTCATGGACATAAAGATAAATCAAAAAGAGAAGCTTGGAGACCAATAGGTATTTTCTCTTGAATACAATGTAAGGGGTTGTCTTGAAAGATGAGTTGAAGGATAAAATTGAGAAGATGGAATCCCATGTAAACAATCAAAGAGAAGAAACAAGAAGTATACTCTATATTTATTTTTGTTAGACCATAATATTTATGAAGGATCATATCTTTTTGAAGTATACTCTATATTTCTTTTTGTTAGAGCAAGAAAAAACTATCAAAAAAATCATAACAATCAAGCCCATCGCCTCATCGCATTTTTTATTGTGAGCCTATATTTCATATTCCCTAGTAAAATCGGGTTGATGGTCACCCAAGGTAGACCACAAACCCTTACACCAAAGAAATCTTTGTATTTTCACCATCCATGTGTGATAATTATGAGGAGTTAGAATCTCAAACTTTGGTTCATCCATTAGGACAACAAGTACCAAGAGTGCAAAATAGACAAATATATGAAACAAACTGGTGTGATAGCTCTCAAATTTGAACCACAACTTAAAATGATCTCCCCCCAAATAAAACTTCTCCAAGAGATAATATGCCCAAGTAATTAGTGAATATGCCAAATATGAAAAAGTTGAATAAATAATATCCGATGTTGAATCTAGAAAAAGTGCATGAACCAAATGATTGAGCTCCTAAATACCTTTCAATTACTGTTGAAATCACAAAAAAATAGATAAAATAGCAAAGAGTTATGAGCTCAGAGGTTCAAAAGGGAAAAGGAACTTTAGTTGGAAATTAAATGTACCTATAGACAAATCTAAAAAGATGACTTGCACACTACGAAGTATGCAAAACTAGCTTTCCATTGATATCTTGTTTACAAAAAATTGACTCCTAGTTTGCAAGATATGGCTTGTTGAAGAAAATTGCCCAATTTGGACACCTAGTGGAAAACAATTAGCCCCTAGTGGGCTAGCACTTGGTACTCCACATGACCGTCACTACAATTGGAAGGAAAAATTAGTGTTCTCACTTGGGAAACAATGGGGCAGCTCACTAGTGGTGAACGTAGACACACCACTCCCAGCATGGTGGCAAATGGTTTGGGTGCCTGCTGGGCTCTAAGCCCCAGGTGTTGGTGTTGTGCTCGAGGGCATGACCTAGTACTGAGGCGCAATTCAATTTTTTTTTTGATGAATAGGCAGCTATCTATATTAATTCAAATATAAAGATAAATATTCACAAAAAAAGGTTGGGTGGAAGAGAGGAACACCCCAAGAGTCACATGGGAAACGCCCAGAAAATTAATAGATCACGTGGGCTAAGCCCAGAAGTCCAAAATTACAAAGATAAAAAAGGCCATTAAGTGGCCAGAGCAATCCCAGCAAAGCCAGGAGGGTCTTTTTCATCCAAATTTTTCCCCCATACATCAGCGGGGTCTAGAGTGACGTCAAGAGGAGGACCCCAACCATCATTAGCATCTTTTTTCTCTTTCTCTTCTTCCTCTTGCCAGGTCAGATTGCAAGCGCCAGACGCGGGAACGCTTTACCAATGACTGGCCAAACAAAGCCAGAAGCAAGAGGATCATCAGAGGGCCACCTGAAACCACCACTGCCACTCCCCAAAGCATCGCTAAAGGCCACTGCTGGCTAGCCCACGGCAGAGGAGAAAGGTTTCGCTGAGGCAGGGGTTGTGAATGGGGACGCACAGAGCCACTCTGTTGCCGACCCCTGGAGGGAAATTGGCCGAAGGAAGAGGTGGGCAAAGTGGGGACCCGAGCAACAGTACAAAGGGCATTACCCTAGTGGTCCAGGAGAACCTGAAGGTGAGCAACATCAAGTGCAACTTTGTTAGCTTGCACTTGAACTTATAAAAGCACATTAGAGAAAATCATAGCTTTAGAATATAAAGATACATGAATATCCATTTGAGTATGTGAAAAAATGCAAGCATTTATGTCCTTCCAAATATTGAAGAGAATTTCCACCCTGAAAGTGTGCCAAAGCTGGGTGAATTTTGTAGGAATTATGGGAGAATCTCCAAGCAACACCATATGCCAGGAGAAAGGTTTTGGCCGAAAGGGCCAAAAAAAGTCATGAATCTAATTCCAAAGCTACTGAGCTCTGGGACAAAACCAGAAAAGATGCTTAAAATTCTTAGCTTGCCCACAAAAAGGGCAACAAGGATCCCAGAGCCCCAGGTGGACCAACCGAGAGCCCACAAGCAAGCCCTGGAAAAGAATACACCAGGCAAAGTGGGCAAGCTTCGACTCAACACTTGCAGACCAAGTGGCAGCAAATCTTTTACACTAGATATGAGCGGGAGATTGAGGAAGCCACCTCTGGGTCAAACTTTGAATCATAGGAAAATGTGGTGAGAGCCACCTATAACCAAGCCAAGGCTTGTAGTTTCCTGAAAGGGGTGTCTGGATACCACTTCTAGTCTTTCCATCAAGGTTTGGTCCCACGAATTTCAACCTTATGAAGCATTTCAGCAGGAATGGCATTCACTAAACCATCATACGTAGCATGGTCCAGGTTATGAAGCCTATACTAGGCACGAAAAACATCCCACGACATGATACGCATGGTGGATCTCGAAAAAATCTATTGCAAGGTCTGGATACCCTTCTTTTGAAATCTGAGCACCTTAAGCCTGGGCAACTTAGCTAACGGCTGACCATTGCTAGCAAAAAGAGGTGACCACCAAATATTGTGCTGGTTGAGAGAGTCCATCTCGAAAACCAAAGCTAGCCCAATGGAGCCAAGGTTTGAGTACTTCCCAGGCCCTCCAGATGCTTTTGGCCACAAAAGTCCCAACAATATGGATTGGTTCATTCATGACTAGAAGGGTTTGAAAGTCAATCCCCTTCTAGGCAGGTTTATGAACAGGGAAGCCGGATTGAATACTATGCCTTAGAAGAATTTTCCAGGCCTTGTCCCCAGTAAGGGCACGAATAATCCATTTAACACACAGAGCAGTCCCTTGTCATTGAGTAGATAACAACCTGAGACCTCCTGAGTCTCTGGGAAGGCAACAAAATTTCCAAGCTACACGGTGAAACCCTCTGTGAGTTTTAGAGGAGGCCCAAAGAAAGTCACGAAGCAGCTTCTCAAGCTTGCCATAGGCAGCTTTGGAGGGGGCCCAGCAAGAAGAATAATAAACATGGGTGGCCGCTAGGATTTTGGAACACACCTAAAATTTTTCTGCTAAAGAGAGGGGCTTGGTAACCCAATAAGCAAGCTTTTTTTCAACTCTGGAGAGCACGGCTTTCCAAAGATAAGCCAGAGATGCCTGAAAAGGAAAGGGAATGCCCAGAAACCGAAAAACTTCGCTAGGCCCAATCCACTTCCAACCATACTATTGCAGCCACAACGGAGAGGGAAAGATAGACTATTGGTAACACAAAGTTTTATGCCACTAGATGGCAGAACCGAAAGAAAGACAGAAGGTACTAAGACACTCAAGAGATGTCGCAATGGAATCTTCATCCTCTAGAAGGGTGAGGAATGAGTCATCAGCAAAATGGCCATTAACAAGCTGAGCCTGAGAGTTGGGCAAAGAAATGCCCTTGACTCACCGTTGGGAAACCATATTGGACAAAAGGTAACCAAAACCCTCGGCTGCAAGCACATATAAAGAGGGGGCCAGTGGGCACCCTTGCCTAATGGAACAAAAGAGTCCAAAGACAAAGGATTGACGACCATTGATGGTGATACAAGTTGAGGCATGCACAAAGAGCATTTGAATAGATTGAATGAAATTGGGCCCAAAACCCAAGGCTTGCAGCATAGCAAGAATAAATGGCCATTCAATGCAATCGTAAGCCTTGGCAAAGTCAATCTTAATGAACACAACTTTTTGGTTTAAGCGTCTAGCCCATTCCATGCCTTCCCAAACAACGATGATAAATCCAAAATAAATCTGGATTTGATAAACCCAGTTTGTTCTGGGCACACGATCTGAGGTAGAAGATAGCAGATTTTAAGAGCCAAAGCCTTGGCGATAATCTTGTAGGAGACATTAAGAAGCATGATAGGTCTCCAATTGCAAATGTCTTCTGGGTCACCTGGTTTAGGTATGAATTTTATGTTACCTTTATTAATTAAGCTACCTAGGGAATTAGAATGAAAATCTTCTAAGTAAACTTGATGCAGATCATGCCCAATATAGTCCCACATGGCTTTGTAGAATTCACAAGGGAATCCATCAATTCCCAGGGCTTTGTCATCAGCCATGGAGTAGACAGCCTCTTTGAGATCATCAATTGATAAAATTTGATCACAAAAAATTTTCTGAGCTGAAGAAAGCTTATTTGGCACAACAACAAGGAAATCCTGAAGGGCTTGTTGTCGCATAGGTGTGACTTCCTGTGCAGTGAATACTTGCTCATAATGACACACAAAGGCCTGGAGAATGTCAGGCAGCTCAGAGAGCAACTGAGTGCCATCTTTTATTTTTTTAATGCCTAGGGATGAGTGCCTGGCACGCAAAGCCAAGAAAAACTCTTTGGAGGCACGATCACCAACTTTTAGCCAATGTAATCAGGCTTTGATTTGCACTCCTCTAGCATCATAGCTTTCAACAATTTATTTCTTATGCTTTAGCTCTGCCACCCTGACTTGTAATGAAGGAGAAAAGGGGTTGGCCACCAAAGCCTTGGAGGCAGCACGGAGATTAGAGATGGTAGCCTCACAAGACTGCCGGCGAAAAATAGCCAGCTGGCACCCATAAATGTGCAAAAGTCTAGCTGTGTGGATGATAGCCTCATTCCACCAAGAAATCCAGCCTGTATGATGAGTTGGCCTACACTCCAAATTCCAAACTCTGTGAATGTGGGCCAAAGTAGGCTTGTGGCAGAGTAAAGACGTGTTTAAAAAAAATTGAGTTTTACATGTACTAGGTTGTCGAGTCTCCCATTCAATGCAAAAAGAAATGGGGAAGTGGTCTGACAAAGTCACATCCACTAATGACTTAACCGAGAGAGAGGAGTTGTCAAATGAGAAAAAATATTGTGCCGAGATCATGGTACGATCAAGGTGCTTAAATATTCTATCAGAACCGGCTTGGTAATTACACCAAGTGTGCCAAAGAGAATGAGAATGGCGGCGACCAATATTGGGATCAAAAAGCCCCAATTTATTGTGCATGTAAAACCACGCCTCCCTTTCCCTAGATGTCCATCTGAATGGAAAAGTGCCATCTTTTTCAGACGCCATTTCTACCATATTGAAGTCCCCACAAAGTAACCAAATAGCAACTGGTAAAGAATCAGCAATCCAACGCTAGAGCAAAGAGCGTTCTACAACATCATTAGAAGCATAAACATTAATAATCCCAAAGGAATGATTATCAATGTTGAGAAGGATCCAAATGAGCCAATGAGTGGGATCAGACCCATGGTCGACCACAAAGGAGTGCCACCGTGGGGCCAAAAGGGTGACAGCTCCACCACGCCCAGCATTATGGGTAGTACAAAACATTTTACTGGCTGCCCAAATAGAATGACTAGTCACGACAAGCAAAAAATCAGAAATTTTAACTTCTTGGAGACAAAGCACTTCAACACCAGAGTACTTGCACAAGGTATCCCTGATAGAATACTTTCTAGAGAGGTCTGTCAAACCTCGAACATTCCATGAAAGGAACTTCATGAGTGAAACTCCTCCATGTTTTTGAAACCCGATTCCTCTTCATTCAGAGAAGAGAAACAATTCTATAAAAATTATGCCAGAACTGATCCAATCTAAATGGACAAGGAGGACATCCTCCATTTTTCATGAACATATTCCCCTTCTTCCCTAGGAGGGGAAGGGCTGCGAGAACACCTGTGAGCTCATATCACAGGAGAAGACACATTCGGTTGTGTTAACATGATAGCAGTCGGTCGAGGCATAGCCTTTAACCTAGGCTACTGTGAAACATAATCAGCTCCAACCGGAGCTTCTTTCCCCTTCACAGAAGGGCTTGAAACATCTTTCACTGGCTCAGAGGTCACAGGACCTGACCCAGAACCAGTGGACTTATTCTTTCGATTCGTAACCGTAGTCCATTTCGCATCAAGTTTGGCAGCAAATGCAACCGCTAAATGAGGCTTTTCAGCATCTCGTGGCGGACAAGGTGTACGAGGCACTACTAAAGGGTATTCCTTTATCTTGTGGTCCGCTGACTGACACCTATAGCACGTGTTGGGAAAATTAAAATATGTTACCTTCTAAGTGTGGCGAAGAGATCCAATTTGGATATCAATGGCGTCTTTTAAATCTTTGGAAAGGTCCACTTCCACACAAACCCTCTTTTGGGGGCAGGCCTAAAAGAACCTATCTGGCTCAATGAAATAACCCTCCCCAATGAGGAGGCTATACTATTCAAAAATGACACACAAGACAAGGGTAGACTAGGGAATTCAATCCAGACTGGGACCCGCAACTTGTGTCATCTGAGACAACAAAGTCACGAGTCCATGCTTGAAAATTTAACAGAGAACACTGGACATACCAAGGCCCATGGCCTAAGATGGCCTGCACATGATTGACCTCCACAAAGTGGTACAAAAAGAAACCCTTCGTTAAGTTTTGGACCATATCAAGGCTGACCCCATGAGGGACCCAAGCCTTGTTAACCCAATCTTTAAGCACACTTTTAGGGGAGTTCTCCCAACAAAATACCCAACAAGGGTGTATTGCTCAAGCCATTGACAGGCAGTATCAAAATTTGGTAAAGGAAAAACCACATTAGCTAGTGAATCAGAGCACTTACCTCATGAAAGACTTTCGGAACAAATTTATGGGGATGTTTGTTTGGAGGAGGAGCCATTGATTATCGTCGTCGAACCGCTAACACTAGCAAGAACTACTAGGTTAGAGCTAGTTAAAGGAATATTAAAACAAAAAACCATAGTAAATGCAGTCGTACACACAAGAAAAGAGGGTTTTCCTACACAGGGTGCGCAGTATGACGCAAAAGGGTGACTGCAGAAAACACAAAACCCTAGCCATAGCTCATACACCTTTCCTTCATGATCATCGCAATTCAAATTTTAATTAAAAATGGCAGAATTATTTCATACAGCCCGAGATGACAGCGCAATACAACATATTGCAAAATTGCATAGACCATACGTCAGATGATATAAGCCCTACAAAAGTGGAATATTCCACAGATATACTTTGTTTTGATGCATCTCTGACTCTACAACCTATGCATACTGTATGATACCATATTGTATGGATACCATATAGTTGTACAACCAATTTGGGTAACGAAATTCTACAAAAATCCTCTAAGGGACTAGGACACAAATATTTGATTTAATAGGTGGTCTTGGGATTTTTGGGCCTTTCATAACACAATGGAAGGGTCCATTTTAGCCAAAGTGCTTCGAAAAATCAGCTACCTCTTTGATCTGGTAGCCATCTTCCAACTTGAAACCCTTGGAGATCTAGAAAAATATGTTGGATGTGATGAAACGAAAGTCAATCTTGATTTTTTTAGATGCTCTAGACTCAATGTTTAGCTCAGATTACCTCCAACATATTCCAAATTAACTTGCAATAAAAACCCACAAAGAGGAAACCCCCAAAATTGGTGTTTATTTCAAGTTTTATGATTCCTTGGATGGCCATATGGTGCAAAGGAAGAGCATACTCAACCTTACTAAAATTCACCAAGATATCTCACTAGAAACAACTCTACCCTCAAATCTAAGAAAGAATTTGCAAGTTCATGGCTTTGATACCATGTAAGAGATAAAAATTAGCTCTATTCCCAAGACCATCCATAAAAACAATGGAAGCCTTCTACAAGAGAGAATACAAGAAATGAACTTGACTCATATTAAGATCTATCAAATATGATGATGGGGTACATTATAAAAGTGTACAATGACCTTGCTTATATAGAAAAGGTGTGATGAGGTATCAAATGCAAAAAATTAAATGACACAAGCCATCATTAAATGGCCTAGGAATCTAATATTAAATAAAAGATAAAAAGATAAAGTCTTATCTAAAAAATTTAAACATTCTTAGGACCTAAGTGGACTTAACATGTAAACAAAACCCCACTAATAACTAGTTAGGAAAATTACCTATTTACACCAACAAAAATCAACACATGATATATAAGTATCTACTCTAAATTGATCAATTATACTTGAAGGATTAATAGTGTCAAAATCATCAAGAAGCATCCTTTATTTAGGCTCTTGTTCATATTCAAGTAATTTGAGGCTTCCTTATGTTCCTTCAAATAGATACAGGTCATGTATATTTTTGTATAGCAAGGTATTGTCATTGTTTCCTTTTATGTAATAACTATTAGTATATAAAACTTGGTCTCATTAATACCACAATTGTAACGTAATTTATCATCACCGAGAAAAATATTATCTTTCTCTTCATTTTGACCATTAAATTTTGAAAAAGCTTTTTCTATTCCATCTATTTGGTTTGCATATATCTCTTTTAGCCTTTTCAAGGTTCCCTAAAATTTTAGTACTGCCAATAATTTGTTTTCTTGAGAAACCAATCTTTTTTTGCTACAACAAACTTTGTATTTTTGTCCTTTTAGAATCATGGAGATTAAAAAAAAAATAGCAATAGTTCTATTATCATCATCATCCCATAGGTATTTCATAGAATCAATCCCATTGTCCACGTACCAATTACTTAATTTCTTAATAAATTTGATCCATCTATTAGCTATCACTCTAAGTATCCATCATTACTTTCTCAAAATTGTGAATACTTAAAGGCCTTTTATACTTCATTATTATACTAAATATATTTATTAACAGGATAAGTCGAAGTAGCATCACTAATTACATTATAATTATCATCAATCCTTTGAGTTGGAATGTCTTTAATAAGTGTAAAAGTTCTATAATGTGGTATATCATGATAAAATTATTCTTCTTCTCTTAGCTGATATGAAGGCAATGAACTCAAAATCTAACAATTTGAACCATGATCACCATCAAGTTGGTTAATAATTTTAGGTAGAAATTTATCCCTTTACAATTTAAACATATGCATAGAATGAAAGGAATCTTGACTAGTTTCTTCAATTCTTAATTGAGTCACAATATCATCTTTATTCTAAAAATAAGACCAAAAATAGTCTCTTGAGTGTGTAGTGATACACATGGATTAGTATTACACCAAACATATGAAACCTCATGTATTTGATCATGATAGCATAAGAGATTAATATTCAACAAATATTTTTCATCAACTCCATCAAGATTTTCAAGAGCATTAAGGCCTTGGTGATCATCATAAACTTCACCTTCATTATTAATACTAGGTGTATGATAATTGTCACTTGAAGGTCCAATATTCTCAATGTTATTTTTACTTACAATTGACTATGATAAATCAAAACTTGCAACTGTTACCAAAAATAAGAACATTACAACCATTTTTTCATTAGCAACATCCATATGAAAATGGAAGTCATTGCTAACACATCTCTTTTAAACCCAATAGGAAGAATAAAAAGAAAATCATTAGGTTAACCTCCTTCAAGAGTAAGATGTACTCATCTGCTTTTCCATCATATTGCTAGAATCCCCATTACATTCTTTTTCATAAAATATTTTAATATTTTCTTGATTGCATTTATGATCAACATGCATGGTGTGGTTTTCCATATACAAATCTTTATGAATTTCTACCTCTTGTTTAATGGGATGTAGAAAATGTGAATTCATATCTTGTTGTCCCTTCCTTCACTACTTGAATCATGTGAAATCTCTTTGAATATAATTTACTTAACTTCTAGTTGTATATATTACAAAATTAAATGGTTATCCTTTTTTATTATTCTTCTAAATCATGACTTCTTCTTCGGCTATCATATGTAAGAGGTTTCTAACATGAGATGGTTTCATCACTTCATTCTCCACTTCCATCATAGAAGTTTGGGCTACATAACATGTTGATATGTAAAAATTTACTTCTTGAGGTTGCAGTTCTAATGGTTGATCACTTTCAAAATATAGATCATGCAACTCTCATCATAAGTACTAGTGGCTTCATGTCAGATGCTATACATTATATTTTATAAATTAGTTAGCTTTCACCAATGGCATAGAGGTGAATAATTTCAGGAGCTATCTATGATATGATGTAGACATAGTCTAGCCAGATGTCACCAATATCATGTAGGTGATCGATGCTAGAGGCTAATTGTCATATCTTAGTGTAAGGAAAATTAGATGTGGAAAACAATTCTCCTAACATCAATACCTTAGGGAAGAATGCAGATACACTTTAAAATTTACACTTACAGTTCAATTAAGATGCACTATGAAGCAGATAACAGAAATAGAGTATTTGACAATCACACAAGAACACCAGATATACGTGGGAAAACCCTTACAGGAGAAAAACCCACCACACCAAGAGAAATCACTTTGTATTACAATAATAAGGATTACATACAATTTTCAGACTTATCTTTCTAGTGTCTGTTTACAGTAGCATTCACCATTAACAAACCTGCACAGGAACCTTTACGTTACAAACTTCACATAATAGAAATCACTCTGATCATGCAATTACACAGCAATCCGTCCATGCAACCCAACTTTGAATCATCCAACCATCGAGCATCTACAACTGTAAACTATATCCATGGCATTCCCTATCCGTCGAGCTTCCTCGTAGAACCGTCACAACAAATAGCCTTCCAACTGTTTAGATTCATCATCTCCTATTGGTCCACGAGACTCCACATAGGACGGTCAAAAATGGTCAACAAAATTTGCATTGTATTGGCATCTCAGTGAGACACCAACAGTGTCTCGCCGATGCCACATAGACTTCATATCGATGTCGCCAAGAGTAACCGATATCACCAAGACGTTCCATCGAGCTTCAAGTGTCACACTGAGTCACCACGTAGTCACCCAAACCTATCGCTTTCACAAGGAGATCATAGCGAGTCATCAAAGGTTATATAGAAGTCACATAGACATGAGCATTCCATTTGGCAAGAGTATCGAGCTTCAATGAGACTTCATATCGATTTCACAAGTCACTCCGAAGAAACATTCTGTCGGCAGGACATATCGTTCTCGCCAAGACCTCACACCGAGTCATCAAAGATTACACCGAAGTCACAAGTCATATCGAGCTCCAAAGATTAGTCGCCAAGACATGTCTTTCGCCAAGAGATCTTATCGAACTCCAAGACTTACCTCAAAGGCTCTAACATAAAGTATTGTCAGCAAGACATGCCGATATCGCCAAGAGGTCTCATAAAGCAACATTAAGTTACACTGAAAGTATACAACTATCGACAAGACCAAACATCTTCACTGAGACATCTCTTCGAAACCCTTTGTGTTACACCGATGACTAACACTTGAGCCCCCGTCGGTGAGACATTTCAATGTCACTGGGACATCTTATCAAAACCATTGTGTTATCTCGAAGACCTCAAAGCGAATCCTATTGGTGAGACATTAACTTTCATGGAGACTTCTTACTAAGCAGTCATAGGTTATCCCGAAGCCCGTGGTCGCCATGAGTCTCCCTGATAATGATTGAATGGCCTGTTGGCCAGAGGTGTCCACATAGTAAGAGATCACAATGACTACTCTATGTTACAGCGATAGACTCCAAAGAGTAACCGTTCGGCAAGACTCCTGCAAGGTCACAACGACCTGTGCAAAATAGAATGTATCAAAGCTGCTAGTTGGCCAGACATGATAGATGTCATACCGATTTTGCTTATAAAGAGGTTTTAGCCTATATTGATTGAGGCATATTTCCAACAATCTCCCACTTGACGAAGATCATACAGGCACCTCCAAAGCAAAATTAAAACTTACTGAAAATCATGGGCACTAAGGCCCATTGAACTAGCACACCACCCGAACTTGTCTGTGCCCACTGGCTTCGTCAATGCATCTGTAACATTCTCCAGAGTATCAACCTTTTCCAAACTGACCTTTCCATCCTCAACCATATCTCGTACAAAGTGGTACTGAACATCAATATGTTTTGTCCTGGCATGGAAAGTAGGGTTCTTTGCCAAACAAATTGCACTCTGACTGTCACAGAAAATTGTTATTTCCCCTACATCAAAACCAATGTTAGAACACAAACATTTCAACCAAACAGCTTCTTTACAAGCATGAGTAGCTGCCATGTATTCAGCCTCCGTAGTGGACAAAGCAACTACTGACTGTCGCTTGCTCATCCAAATCACTGCACCACCATTCATCATGAAAATATATCCACTGGTGGACCTCCTGCTATCAATGTCCCCTACCCAATCAGAATCCACATAGCCTTGAATACTAAGAGTCCTCTGTGATTCAACCAAGTTTCCATGGTAACACAAAGCAAAATCTGAAGTTCCCTTCAAATATTTCAAAACTCTCTTTACAGCATTCCAATGTGTTCTTCCTGGATTAGCCATAAATCGACTTAGAACTCCCACTGCTTGGGAAATGTCTGGCCTTGTACAGACCATTGCATACATGAGACTACCAACCGCACTAGCATAGGGTACACTGGCCATGTCCTCCATCTCGTAGGAGATTTTGGACAATTCTCAACAGATAGCTTTTTTCCCTGCATGACTGGAACAACTAACTGTTTGCAATCATTCATACAGAATCTCTCAAGAACAGTCCTGATATACTTACTCTGACTGAGTCATAGTTTTCTATTCTTCCTGTCCCTGGTTATCTCCATCCCAGAATATACCTTGCTACACAAAGATCCTTCATTTCAAACTTAGCAGACAACTGAGACCTAAGATCATAAATCATTAGCTTACTATTACCTATGAACAACATATCATCAACATAGAGAGCAATAACAAGAACTCGATCACTTTCAGCTTTATAATATACACAATGATCAGATTTTG
Organism: Sequoia sempervirens; assembly: GCA_007258455.2. Lineage (NCBI taxonomy): Eukaryota > Viridiplantae > Streptophyta > Pinopsida > Cupressales > Cupressaceae > Sequoia > Sequoia sempervirens. The sequence continues at coordinate 1,062,528,794 of VDFB02281492.1, forward strand.
ATCTCACAAATCCCAAAGACAATACAAAAGTATCAAATTTTTGGTACCACATTCTAGGTGACTGCTTTAACCCATACAGAGACTTCTTTAATTTGCATACCAGTTTTTCTTTACCTTTCTCAACAAAGTGCTCAGGCTGGGACATATATATTTTTTCTTCAAGATCACCATGAAGAAATGTTGTCTTCACATCCATCTGTTCGACCTCTAAGTCATACGTTGCTGCAACTGACAATAGAAATCTAATGGACGTCAGCTTTGCTAAAGGAGAAAATATTTCCCCATAATCAATTCCCTCGACCTGGGAATAACCCTTTGCAACCAGTCTTGCCTTATACTTTTCTACACTGCCATCCAAACCAATCTTTTTCTTAAATACCCACTTGCAGCCCACAGGTTTCCTACCTTCAGGCAAGGGCACCAAACTCTAGGTTTCATTCTTTTCTAATGATGCCATCTCTTCTTCCATGGCTTCTAACCAAGAGTCTGAGTCTGACATTTTAAATGCCTCTTTTACAGTCACAGGCTCATCAGTGCTAGAAATTAAAGCATAGGCACAAGTAGAATCAATCAATGAGAACCCATACCTATCTGGTTGTTTCCTTTCTCGAGTTGACCTCCTCACTGGCTGAGGCTGAGGTTCTTCTTCTTCAGAACTTTCAGAACTGCTTGAGCTCTCCTCAATTTTAGGTACATTTTAAATTTTCAATTCCTCTTTCTCTGGAGTAGGAGGAATTTTTGCTACATCCTTATCGTTTTCTGACTTTCTCTCTGACTATAGATCCAGGGTGGAATGTAACGCCCCGTCGTGCAAACCCCAAAGGACAACCAAGCATTAATTACCAATTTTATTTTTTTTAAGTTAACATAGCATACATGTGATACACATTAAGTCATGACATGAATTTAATTTAAGTAGATTCACTAACACATACATCCCTTGGGGTACATGAGGAGTCATTACGAGACTTAGATCCACACAATGACAATAAAGAATATAAGCCAAAGGAATTATCCATAACAAAGTAAAAATTTACAAATGTAACACATTCATGGTGAAATAATTAATAAGAAACCATCTATGTACATAAATACAACATATACATGATTAACTCAACACATTGAATAACAACTGCCATGGCCAATATCCACACAAGGTTTAACGTTACATTACAATACAATGTTCAAGAGGTACAATGATACAAAAGTGTTTCCAAACATGAACGGAAACCATACAACAAGATAGCATGATACAAATGAACAAATGAATACACTGTATCATAACTGGCTCCAAGATGAATACAACTCTGGAGTCACCTCAACAACACCAATTCGCACCTCTTGATCCTTGACTGGGGACCCAATGGGGTGCTTAGCACATTCCACCCGACCACGTGGGTCCGAAGACCCACCCCCCATGCTAAGGAGCTGACAAGAAAGAGACCTCAACCAAGAACATCCAAATAGGGAACCACAAGACTCAACGTCATACAAAAGTATCGTAAAACTCAAGGATTACAATGACATAATCAACAACATTCACGAGTCAACATAATAAAATAAAGCTATGAAAAATCATCACAATTAACCCAAGCAATAACAATTAAACAAGTCACCAAAGAACATTCATAAATAATTTTCACAAGAATCTGAATCAACCATAAGAGTACAAAACCAGAAGAACCAATACAACATCCAAAAGACATTTCCAGAGGCAACAAAGAACAAGGCATATGGGTGTCTAGTGGAGAGTGTCATCGCATAGCTCTCATGGGATCTCCTGGCCCTTCCTCCAACTTGAGGCGCCGGCACCCATCTATGGATCTCCTGGCTCTTCCTCCTACTTGAGGCGCCGGCACCATAGGGTAGCTCATGCGGAGCCGATAACCTCTCATGAAGACGAGATTACGACTTTGCTGACCACGGCCTTCTCAATCTATCATTAGTCTATGATAGCCCTAATGCATAGATGAGGTATCATATATTTATTATCTTGTGTGTTTTACTACCCATCCCCCTAATTTCTATTTTTAGGTTATCACTTGTTTAACTACTCTTACGTGGGTTCTCCTGAGCTCTTCCTCCTTCTGAGGCACCGGCCCCCACGAAGAGCCACTCTCCCTATGACCCTTAACATAAATCAAAACTAGGAAAGGGTTGTACCGTAACAGATAAAGCAAATAATCTCAAGACCAAACCACGCGAAGCATTACCCATCTCGCTATAAACACATAATCAAAGTCTCAACAATTCATGTACAACCCTTTTAAAATCATGATATCAAAACACTTGCCACATCAAGGGAACATAAAGAGAGAACATCAACTGTCAATAATCTCAAGCCTCTGGAAGCCAAAAGAACGACAATCCACAAACGAGGGTAAAATGAAGCAACAAGAGTTTTTCCCCAATAATTCCAACACAAGGATAAAATTTCCCTCAAATATGAGATTAACTCAGAAAAGCCACGCAAAGAAAGCTTCATCAAACCCCATCCACAAATCAATCAACCCTAAAAAAAAATACAATCCACATATCAATAATGGTGTCACCTAAAAAGGGGAAATACAAAATAAAATCAACCTTTAATTCAACAAAATCACTCAATATCCAAAAGCCACCAACTAGGCATTCTATGGGAGACCTCAATTTTCTCCTCACAAGAACCCCCTTATAGTGGTACGCAAATCACCTTCAGAAGGACAACAACATGACAACGACAACAATTATCTATTCACACTTTCAATTAAAAAGAAAACAACCTACTCAGCAAACCAATCAATTACAATCTCAAGGTTCTAAACAACTATCCATATAAGAACTTCATTTATAAGAAACTCGAATAATCATTAAGTTATCCACTAACTAACAATCCAAGTGAAATAATTAAGAACAAAATCTCAATTCAAAGAACAATTTATCATGTTTATTCAAGTTTACAAAACTACCGAGATGAAATCAAATAAAGCTTACTACAATACTTAACCATGGCTAAAGATGTTGATTAATTCTAATATACACAATCCCAAAAAAAATACCTCTTTCATCAAGTTAAGCATATTCCTACATAAAAATCTTCTTTATTATGATCATTATCACTTTGTCTAAACCTAGAGTGTTACCCCACTATTATTCTCTATCATATCTTATCAAAACTTTCAGATACTCCACTCTTAAATGATCGATATAGGAGTCACTAACTCATAAGCTATAAATAATTACTCCAAAGTCAAACCATTATTCACATAACTTCGCACTTTTAAACTAATAGATTGATCTTTGACTTCCCAATGGTACCAAACAAATTGTAAGAACTAGGATACTCTTATAATTTTTTTAATGTAATTGGTGAGATCCTCAAGCAATCAGCCAAAATAGGGTAATGAGAAAGGGACAAAAAACCCATTCCCTTGTTTCTTATCAAATGCATATATGCTAGGTTATGATCATATAAATGAACCCACTCTAATTTATATAGAGTCTATATACTTGAATGAAAATATAATGCTCATTGAAGCTTAATTTAGAATCGTCAAATCTTAACTAGTGTTCAATATTACTTGAACCTCTACAACTTTCCGATCTTTAAAAAGGTCAAGACGAAAGTAATTTAAACTAAAATAATGTGCAAATCCCTTTATTTACTCTCCATTATCTGGTTATGACGAATGAAATCAAAGAGATTATTTAAATCTTTAAACTTCCTATTATGTTCAAGTGCCACAGCTTAGACAGGTTGACAAAGAAATCAGAGAGATTATTTAATGTACTATACCTTTGCAAGTCTAAAAGTTGCAGCTGTGATAAATTACCAAAGGTTTCAGGGAGGCTATTTAATTCTGTACAATACCTCAACTCTAAATGTTGTAACTGTGACAGGTTGCCAAGTATATTAGAAAGTGAATAATGAAATTAGAAGATATCGCCATCTACTTACATTATTAACATTATTTTCAAGTGTTGCAACCGCGACAGATTGTCAGTAGAATCTACAGGTTATTTAAACCTTTAAACTTCTTGTTATGATCAGGTGCGCGGCTGAGAAAGGTTGATAATGAAATCAGAGAGATTATTTAAACTTTTAAACTTCCTATTATGTTCAAGTACAACGGCTGAGACAGGTTGACAATGAAATCAGAGAGATTATTTAAACTCCTACAACATTCTATTTTCAAGTATAACAGATGTGACAGGTTGCAATTTGCATCAGGAATGCTATTTAAATTTATGCACCCTCCAAAGTCTGATTCTACAGCTACGATAGATTGCCAAGGTTACAAGATGAACACAAGGTGGATTTATATGCAAATGTCAAACCCAGGCAAGGCACGTAACCGCTTGATAAAATGCCTCAAATAACTGTCATCCCATGGAATGCAACCCACATCTCTTCGTAACAAAGGTATCTTTGAGAAACTAAGTTTTTGATGGCAGATAAAGATATAATAAATCTTACTATTCAATTTAGACAAGATATTTCATAGCATAGGAGTATCTAAGCAACAAAGTCAGAGTGGTAGCATATGCTGTAACCTCAAGAGTATCTTGTTTTATAAACTCTTCATGACTAAGATTAGACTAGATTTAGGCATACATTCAATAATCACTAAACGATTCAATGTTTCATGACTTAAGACTGAATTTACTATGAGATAAGGATATACAAGACATAAACTCACAAATGTTGTATCTCCCACAACTATGGCTGGAAGGCTCACAAAACAAAATGATGCCATTTTAGGAAACAAGGAGGAGGGTACAAAGTATGGCTATAGTATAAATCCGGTTAACATAGTTTTAAGAAAACTTTCAGACAGACGCAATGAAGTGTAGTGATAAGAATAAAGCCTAGTTCCACAACCTTTCTTAGCATCTAGCCCGCAAACACGATAGGAAGGTGTAACATCAAGCTTGACACGATTTGAAACAGGTACCTTATTCTTGTGGAGGATATTGGTGGTACATTAACTAAAACATTAAGAAATAAGGGGCTTGCACTATACTAGGTGCACTATTTCAGATTTTAGTAATAAAGAAAGGACAAGAATGGGACTATCACATAAACAAGGGGGGATTGTGTGTAGCAAATCAAAATTACATGCATCAAATTTCATGAGCAAGTCACTAGGGTAAAAGAAAAATTGAACCCCTTCAACCTCGTTTACAACAAGCAAAGGCTGAAATTAGCCATCGAATTAAATGAACTTGAAAGCCCATACCACATCTAATGATTTACCAAAAATAAACTATTGAATAACATCGAGATATCCTATAGCAAAGATAGGACAAAGGAGAGTAATACCATAACTTATCTGAAATTGTAGATCTAAGAAGTATTCATCGAATTGCCCATAACATCTGCTTCCATCAAGTCATAGCCCATAACCACCAAGCAAACCTCCTCCACTCGATGAGCCTCCTTCGCTTTCCCCCCGAACAAACCCTCCTTCAGAGTTGTGAGCCCCCGTCCCTCCGAAAATTGCAGAGCTTTCACCATAATCCTCCAAAAAAAAAATCTGATAAGATCAATCCCCGTTTGCAAGATACATGTATATTCCCCTTTTCTTTTCCAGAAAGCTCCCTCTTTAAAAGCATTCCATGCCCATTACTAAATCAATTTCCCACCATGCATGATCAAGGAGAGATTTTTCTATCTTTTTATTTTGCTTTCCACATCAAATGAACACCTTATCCTAATTCAAAAAATCATTCTACTTTCCATACTTAATTAAGACTGAAATAATAGTTATTTATCTTTTTCAAGCTTTTACACTTCAGTTCACAATCTTATCTCCTAAATTCATTTTAAAGAATCACCTTATTTTCCATAATTATCCTCACATAATAATAAATTATCAATTATAATTAAATATAATACTTTTAAGAATAAAATCAATTTACTTATAAATAATAACTTTTTCTCTATATTTTGTAAGCTTAATTTATTTAATCATTATTTTCATTTTCTAAATTCATATAAGTTCCCTTGTAGGAAAATTTTGATGTAATTAATAGATTAAACAAAAAAACCATTATGTTTACCACACCATTTAAATGACACAATAAACAAAAATAAATAGTTACCCCAATCTCTAGAAGGTAAATGACGGAGGGGCTCTACATGGAAGGTTTCAGCTCACGAAAGATTACACTTTTGTTGTATACAACCTTCTCTGTAACAGGATTCCAAAGCTTGTATCCTTTAATGTTAGCACTATAGCCAATAAAAATACACTTGACAGCCTTGTTCTCCAACTTAGATCTTTTTACATCCGGCACATATGCATATGCCTCACAGCCAAAGACTCGAATATGTCTAAGAGAGGGATTCTTACCAGACCACGCTTCCAAAGGTGTTTTCTCAACGAGAGCAGAATTTGGAGACCGATTAATCAAGTAACATGCAATAGCAGCAGCCTCAGCCCAGAACTTCTCCTCCAAGCCAACACTACTAAGCATACTTCGTGCTCTCTCCATCACTGTCCTATTGAACCTTTCTGCAACTCCATTCTGCTGTGGAGTATAAGGTGTCGTCTTGTGTCTTTTAATCCCATGGTCTTTATAGTATCTTTCAAATTTATCAAAACAAAATTCACCGCCATTATCAGTCCTTAAGCATTTTATTGTTTTACTAGTCTGATTTTCAACAAGATTTTTAAATTCTTTAAATCGACTGAACACTTATGATTTACTTTTCAAAAAATAAACAAAAGCCCTTCTTGAATAATCATGAATGAACGACACATAGTATCTTGACTTAGATAAAGAAGGAACATCCACTGGACCAAATACATTTGAATGAATGTAATCTAACAAACCAGAAGATTTATGAGGACTGTCATAAAATGAAACATGATGCTACTTTCCATATATACAGTGTTCACATAATTCAAATTCCAGATTACAATCATCAAGCCCCTCAACCAGGTTTTTATTTTTCAAGGTTTTTAAACCTTTTTCTCCTATGTGGCCTAACCTATGATGCCAAAGCATAGTCTTCTCTGGAGGAAGTCTTACTTCCATTGAGTTTACATAATTAGGGATATTTCCCTTTTTACCTCCATGAGCAGCCTTTTGTGACTTTACAGAGACACTGTTACATTGAACAGCCTGTGCATCCAGCTTGTACAGGGTACCAATTCGAGCACCTCTAGCCAGCACCATTGAACCTCTAGTCATCTTGCAGCCACTTCCAGAGAACAAGACTTGTACTCCAGTATCATTAAGCTTACTAACAGACAACAAATTTTGAGCCAGACCTGGTATATGCATAACATCATTAATTCCCTTTACTCTGCCATCAGGAAATTGTATTCTGACTCTTCCACGACCAACTATCTCCAAAGTAGAATCACTTGCCAAATAAACCTTTCCACCATCATATTCTTCATACTTCATGAACCATTCTCTATGAGATGTCATGTGGAAAGATGCTCCAGAATCAATCAACCAGACATCATCTGATGCCTGAGTACCCAAGGCTGCAATGAAGGTGTCTACATCACTATGAGAAGAGTCATTGTCGGAAGAATACTTCTTCTTCTTCTTCTCCTCTTTACAATCCTTTCGAACATGACCAGGTTGCCCACAGTTCCAGCACTTCACCTTGGACTTCTTGCTAGGAGACTTTGATCTCCCCTCTGATTTCGATTTGGACTTCTTGTCCTTCTTCTTGCCTTTCTCTTTCAGTCTTCCTCTAAAAGCAAGAGCTTCCTCTGCCATCTCAGAAGACTTCCTTCTCATTTCTTCTGTCAACAAAGAACCAACAACATCTTCCATCTTGAAACTCGACGTTGTACTCTCAATAGCCATCACCAGATGATCCCATGAGTCTGGCGAAGAACACAATAGAAGTATACAGTGATCCTCTTCTTAATTCTTCACACCAACAAATGTCAATTGAGCAATCAGCATATTAAATGTGTTCAAATGATCGGCTACAGACCCTCCTTCCTGCATTCTCAAAGAATACAACTTCTTCCTCAGGAACAGTTTATTCACCAAAGATTTCCCTTGATAAATAGACTCCAGTCTATTCCACAAGGAAGATGCAATCTTCTCCTCATGCACATTCAGAAGGACTGAATCTTCCAAACAGAGCCTTATCAGCCCTTTAGACTTCCTATCTGCAAGATCCCAATCCTCTTGCTTCATGCCTGTAGGTTTAGTTCCAGACACAGCAATCCAAAGATCACAATCAACTAGAAGATCCTCCATCTTGAGTTTCCACAACTCAAAGTTACTGCCATTGAATTTTTCTATTTCAATCTTTCCAGACGTGCTAGCCATCACAACCTGTAATCAGAAATAACAAACTCTACAAGACTCCCACTGAACATAATTGACACAAAAAACCCAACGTACCCACAAGGATAACACAACTGGCTAGGCTCTGATACCACTTGTAAGGAAAATTAGATGCGGAAAACAATTCTCCTAATGTCAATACCTCAGGGAAGAATGTAGATACACTTTAAAATTTACACTTACAGTTCAATTAAGATGCACTATGAAGCAGATAACAGAAATAGAGTATTTGACAATCACACAAGAACGCGAGATATACGTGGGAAAACCCTTATGGGAGAAAAACCCACCACACCAAGAGAAATCACTTTGTATTACAGTAATAAGGATTACATACAATTGTCAAACTTATCTTTCTGGTGTCTTTTTATAGCAACATTCACCATTAACAAACTTGCACAGGAACCTTTACGTTACAAACTTCACATAATAGAAATCACTCTGATCATGCAATTACACAGCAATCCATCAATGCAACCCAAGTTCGAATCATCCAACGATCGAGCATCTACAACTGTAAACTATATCCATGGCGTTCCCTATCCGTCGAGCTTCCTCACAGAACTGTCACAATAACAGCCTTCCAACTATTTAGATTCATCATCTCCTATTGGTCCACGAGACTCCACATAGGACAGTCAAAAATGGTCAACAGAATTCACACTGTATTGGCATCTCGATGAGACACTAACAGTGTCTCACCGATGCCACATAGACTTCATATCGATGTCACCAAGAGTAACCGATATCGCCAAGACGTTCCATCGAGCTTCAAGTGTTACACCGAGTCACCACGCAGTTGCCCAGACCTATCGCTTTCGCCAGGAGATCATAGCAAGTCATCAAAGGTTATACAGAAGTCACATAGACATGAGCATTCCATTTGGCAAGAGTATCAAGCTTCGATGAGACTTCATATCGATGTCACAAGTCACTCTGAAGAAACATTCTATCGGTAGGACATATCATTCTCGCCAAGACCTCACGCCGAGTCATCAAAGATTACATCGAAGTCACAAGTCATATCGAGCTCCAAAGAATAGTCGCCAAGACATATGTCTTTCGCCGAGAGATCTTATTGAACTCCAAGACTTACCCTGAAGGCTCCAACATAAAGTACTATCGGCAAGACATGCCAATATCGCCAAGAGGTCTCATAGAGCAACATTAAGTTACATCGAAAGTATACAACTATCAGCAAGACCGAACCTCTTTGCTAAGACATCTCTTCGAAACCCTTTGTGTTACACCAATGACTAACACTTGAGCCCCCATCGGTGAGACATTTCAATGTCGCTGGGACATCTTATCGAAACCATTGTGTTATCCCGAAGACCTCAAAGTGAATCCTATCGGTGAGACATTAACTTTCGCGGAGACTTCTTACCGAGCAGTCATAGGTTATCCCGAAGCCTGTGGTCACCATGAGTCTCCCCGATAACGATTGAATGGCCTGTCGGCCAGAGGTGTCCACACGGTAAGAGATCACAACGACTGCTCTATGTTATAGTGATAGACTCCAAAGAGTAACCGTTCGGCAAGACTCCTGCAAGGTCACAACGACCTATGCAAAACAGAATGTATCAAAGCTGCTAGTCGGCCAGACATGATAGATGTCATACCAACTTTGCTTCTAAAGAGGTTTCAGCCTGTATTGATTGAGGCATATTTCCAACACTTAGGGTCTATTCATTTGTTGCAATTAGCATAGGGATGATAGATGCCAAAAGGTACCTATGGTACATGATAGTGCTTAGCAAAATTTCACCAATACCATGCAAGTGAAAAATGTTAGGAGCTACCACATTCTAGGTTGGATCAACTTTCACTAGTGAAATAGAGATGATAGATATTAGGATCCATTAACTAAAAAGGTTTAGCAGGCTATGCAAATCTTACTAATGGCCTTGTGTGATGTGTGTCATTACACTTAAACCTTATTTAGTGATGATCACAAGTAATCTGGTATACTTTCCCATCATCACAATTAGTGTTCATGACTAGGGAAAAGAATGAGACCCATGGTTTATTATGGAATGCAGTGACATTCATGTAAGTGTTAGTAAACCAAATAATGGAAAGATACTTGTAGTAGTGACATATCCACTTCCAACACTATGTATGTGAATCAATCACAATGTGCTTGTGTAAAAATGACCTTAAGATGTGTTCCATATTATTATACTTGTATTGTTGTCGGAGATGACAAGTAGTATGAGATTCTTTATTGCCATCATAGGTGGTGATGGATTAAAAAAGGATGGAACCCATGGTTTAGCTTGCCTCTATGTGTATTTGTGAGGTTGTTAAGTTATCCACATTATCTACATATGCATTAGGTGCTTAAGCTCGACATACTGTGTATATGTGATGCACACACTAGTTATCACATTGTGTATATATGTAAGTGAATTACACATTGTGCATATGTGGCATATGATTAAACTAATCATAATGTAAATCTATGATGTGGGTATGAGCTAATCATCCTGTGTATATGTGTGATGTATGCTTGAACTAACCGCCATGTATACCTATGAAGTGTTAAGAGCTAATCACATGTGTGTGCAACACAAGTGGAAGCTAGCCTTGTTGCGTATAAATGTGTACATACTTGAGCCAACCACTATGTGAATGTGGTGTTGGATTGATATGGTCTCTATATGGTTTTATGTGTATTCATATACTAATGTTTGCAAAGAATCAACATTAGTTTGGAATGTGTTTGATCTCATTATGTTGCAGTTGGATTAAATTAAAAGTAAAATTTTAATGAATAGTTGTGTTTTAAAAGTGAGATCAAAGATCTCATACAAGATGAGAGTATGAATTCTCTCTATTTTTGTTGCATGAACTGTGAAGCCTTTGATTCCCAAAATGAATATGTAGGCTACGTCATCATAGATAAACCCTCAAAGTTTAGGTCACAGTCTAGGGATATACCTGACATTGGAAGTTTATCACATTCTATTGTGAGTATATGAGTTATATAGAATTATCACCACAATTGTAATTAGAGAAGTTATAAAATTGACATTTTTTAATTAGATAAAAAATACTTGATCAATTTAATTAATTCTGAAAATGAAAAAGAAAAAAATAATTGTAACCAACCAACAGTTATTATAATTTTCATCTTCTCCTAAAAATATATCATCGTATATTACACCCATTATTACCTTACACAGAAAGAAAAATATTAATAATACTGAATAGACCATTCCTTTATTTATACATCTCTAGAAAATTTGTTCTCACAGACCGATTTAGCTGCTTTGCATAGAAAATTACATGCAATATTCATGGAACCCAATATAGACCCTGTGGCTTCATAAACACATGGAATCCTAGTTTGATATGTTTGACATTATGATCCCTAATATGCTAATTTTTGTGCAAATAATGGTTTCTGGATTGCAATCTGTGTATCCTTTGATACCGTAAACCTTAAGCTTAAACTTAGGATCATTATGCTTAAACAAGTTTGTAAAATATGCTGCCAGCTGTCTGAAGGTGGGGATTCCACCTAGTAATGGATCCAACCATTCTGTGCATTCAATGAGTAGTGCATGACTATGTACAAACTCTAGACAGGTACTTTCAAATGAAGACGGGAAGAGAACAGGTAGTTGACAAGCAAAAGCACCATTTATGACACCCTAAACGTGTAGGAGACCATCAATCTTCAAGATGTGTCAAAAGTTTATCTAGAGAAGGAAATCCTGTGTGTCAGGTAAGTATACATTGTTTGTGTGTCATCGCGTGGTTGGTGTGAGCTGTCTTATGCAGAGGTGTTGTGCATCAGTACAGCAAGACAATCACTGTCAAATGCCTTAACTACTACGGTTTAGGAAACCTTGTGAACTTGTGCTCTCGATAGACTTCCGTTTGGAACTCAATCCATTGGTAAATCAAATTACATAATTCCATTGGCCTCAAAAAAAGCTCAAGGCCCAAGGATTCTTCTGTGCTGTGGACACAAGGGCCCAAAAATTGTTGGTTTTTTTTTAAGGATGGTGTGGAAGAAGATGAAAATAAAATTGCAATTGTTTTTGACACAAACTAAGTAGTATATATATAGAAGTATGAGAAATTTGTTGAGATGTTTAGTAAGAGAAAAAACAGAAATTTGGGGCATGGTTCTAGCGCAAGATAAGTTTACATATAATAATTTAGTTAATAGGAGTATAGGGAAAACATCATTTGTGGTAGTATATGCTAGTAATAGTAAAGAAAAGAGGAGTGCAAAATTAAATGAGTTTGTACATGTAAGGAGATTAGAAGTTAGTTGCAAATAATGAATGGTAGATATAAGAATAAGGTTGATGAGTAGAGGAGATATAAGGAGTTTTAATTATGTAATGATGGTATATTTGAGGGACCAAAGATTTCTATTGGGAGATATAATAAGTTAAAAATGGAAAAGTATGGTTCTTGTGGAATCATTAGAATTTTTTATTAAGGAAATACATATGAAATGGAGCATAATAATATAATTTTCATACCCTTATTATAATTTTGTGTCTATTTTAGCCCTTAGTCCATGTGTACTTTTGTGTTGTTTTGACACCCTTTTCCTAGTCTATATCACCCCTAGCCATGTGTATTTTTTAACCCATTTTGTGTGTCCATCCAAATTTTTATTTAAATTTTGTATATCTTATTGGTCATAGATTTCTCATCCTTTATGATCCCTTACCCTCACCTTGGTCATCATTTTAAATAATTTAATGAGAACCTATCTATTGAACCTAGAACCCTAACCACCTCTAACCACCTTAAAAAATTATTTAAATCCATTTTCACATGGTTCCATTAAAAAAATGGATAGAAAATTATCATGAGCCCATCTTAGGAAATTGGGTTTTCTAAGGTCCTAATCAATGCCTACTACTTGCACAAATGGGGATGAAAATTCAAATTCCTCCAATCAAGATTAAAAAATCACAACTTCATTTTATAATGCCACACATCACATAATATATTTTTAGCTCCAACTCCCTCCAAAAATCTTTTATAAAGCATCCATGGTCTCATTTTCACACTAGTTTGACAAAATTTTAACTTGATGCAATTATAGAAAAATATATCCCTTTTATCCCATTCATTTGAGTCTTGTTCATCACCACATGTCTTGATGGCTAATAACACATACATGTGTGTTTTTGTGGGAAGGAATCTATTGTCATGGATAACGGAGCATTTAATGATGTTCTTTGTGGGCCTTCATTGTCAATTAATATCATTTCTATCTATCAAATAACACATGGTGAAGTAGGAAGAATCTTGAGCTCACACTATACTTTTTCATTATCTGAGATTTGCATAGCAGAGATATCGTTATAGCTGGGGAGGTTGATCAATAATCTCGAGTCCACCTTCTCACATATTACTCCTATTGTTCCTTTGGCTGATGTTCACACTTAGGCATCTAGTGTGGACACTTTTAAGGAGATTTAGTATGGTCATTTGAATCTTGGTATTATTTAATCCACAAGTTCTAGAGACATGTGTTGATGTTCCATCTCCTTCATCTATTGTTGCTTATGATGATGCTTGTGTTTCCATAATTTTGTCTTCTTGTGAATCAGTACAGCAGGAATTTCATTGTCTTCCAAAGAAATCTACTTGGTATGAGTACTTGATAGATATTGCCATTTTTTTTTTGTGAGTCTCGCATTTCAAATTTGGGAGACACCATTGATTGCATCCATCTTCTCTTTGATGTAAATGATCCTTCTTCAGTTGTCATGAAGGAACACTTTGACCCTCTTTTTCATTCTCTACATGTTCATTCCTTATCATTTGACATGAGTGTGAATTCTTTTGAGAAGCATTTGGAGGAGAATTATTTGTCTTCAAATGAGGTATCCTTGTTTTTAGAATTTGTTCTATAATCATTTCTAGGATATTCTAGATTGTTATATTTTGTAGTGTGACCTAGAATGCTTTTTTAGAGTGCGATAGATTCCAGCATCAACATGGAGACACTTGAGCATACTTCAAATACATCACACGTCATATTTCTTCCTTCATCTTCCTTTCAGGAATGGAAAGACATCCTATGTACCATCATGGTTTTGTTTCTTCCTAAGGGGAGGAATGGTGTTTGGTGGTATTGTATCATCTTCAACATTCATTGTCAAGAATATATCATCATTGTAGGAGACACTACATTGAGGGGGGATTTCCTGGTCTTTCTTCTTGTCTATTATGGGGGTCTTTTTCCTCACATTGGGTTTTGTCCTTCTACTTTTTGGCTTTGATTCCAAAGAAAGTGGGGGAAAACTCTTTTCATTTATTTCTCCTTATTTCTCTTTATAATGTATCTTACAAGATGATTACCAAAATTTATTACTAATCACTTGAAATAGTTTTTTCTAGAATCTTTGATATTATTTGAGTAGGGGGTGTTTATAAAGGGGCATTAAATTCTTGATAGTATTCTTAATTATTTATAATCCATTCATTGTATGGGGTGTTAGTTGGATGAAGTTGTATTTATCAAGCTACATATGGCCAAGGCTAATGATAGGAGCAAATGGTCCTTCCTTATGAGTATTATCTACTCTCTTTTTTTGGTTTAGGCTGGATCGAGTGAGTCATGAGATGAGTGGCAACTTCTTCATTCTCTATTCTTATAAATTGAACCATCTTTTATTTTTTTAGCTTTTAGAGAGTTGTGAATGGTGTTTCCCTCTCCCCTTATTTATCTATTCTTATGGTAGAGGGTTTGATAAAAATCCTTAATTAAAAAAGAGTTAATTGGAGTATTTTAAGAGGGAAGGTGGCTAGAGACCATAATTCCCATTTATATCTACAATTTATGGATGATTCTTCCATAATGGGTGTTACTAAAATATAAGAAGCTATCAATTTTAGGGGCACTTTGGATTTTTTATGGTAGCTCTCGGTTAATGGATAAATTAAGATAAGTCAAATATTTATCTTTTAATAATATTCTATTCATTCAATTGAGAAGTACTCTTATCTTGTGGTTCAAAATTGGATAGCTTCTCTTAGATTATCTTGGTATTCCTTTGTTATTTGGTCTTCTTAATTAGATTTTATGGAGGAGGATTCTTGATAGGTTCAAAATACAAGTTTCTCACTAGACTTTTTTATGACCTTATCTTTCATAGGGCATTGTACCATTTTGAAATTGGTTTTGCATTCTCTTCCTAATTATAGATTTCTATTGATTTCAAGTCCAAAAAAGATTCTCAAGGATTTCCATTCCTTTTCTAGGAAATTTTATTGGGTAGGCAATCTAAAATTTAGAAAGTGGAGTCTTAAATTAGTTGGGAATAGGTTTTTATTCCTTAAAAAATGATGGTCTTAGTATAATGCATCTTGAGTTGCACACTCAAGCCTTGAATTTTAAAATTAATTAGAAATGGTCTAAGTAGTAGGATTAGTTGTGGGCCAAACATCTAAGATATAAATATTTATGAGGTGTTGTTGTTGCTAACGTTTCTAGAATGAGTTTGAATAGGAAAGGCTCTATGACTTGGAATACGATCATGAAGGTTGCATCACTTGTTAAGTAGGGCCTCTTATGGATTGTAAACTTGGACCACAATGTTGTTTTTTGGATGGATTAGTGGGATTTTCAACCTCAAGTCTCACCTTCTTTTTGCATATGCTTCCTTTCATTAAAATATTTTTGGATACTAATTGGTCTAAGTGTAATACTTTGAAGCTTCTCATTTACTGGGGAATTCTTACATTTATCATTAGAAGGATCCAAGTTGTTGACCTTCTGAGGGAAATTTTGATGGTTAGGTGGCCTTATCTTCTAATTTGGTAGACCTCCCATGTTTCTTTCTAGAGTAAACTAAGGCTCATGTTTGGTGTTATGCTGATAAAGGGATTCATTTATTCTCTCATAGGTACCAAATCTTATAACATTAAAATATGGGTACAAATATTTTCCATAACAAAAAAATTTCTAAATAATTATTTTCAACCTAAATGTAACCTCTTCCTCTAGCTATTCTGTCAAAATAAAAGTCTTACCTAAGACAACATAAGAAAGACAGAATTCAAAGGTCCTTATAAATGTGTTCTTTGTAGGTTTAATGAGAAGTGTGTGTCTCATAATTTGTTTTAGTGATATATTTCTAAGCGTATTTGAAGGCACTAGTGGCATATACCTAGATTTTTCCTCTAGTTCATGCTACTTCTCTATCTAAATCTTGGTCAAGTTTGGTATGCCATCCTACTTCTACCTCTTTGCTTTTTGTGGTCTAGGATATTGCTCCCATCTTTATTCTTTCCAGTAAATTATCTTGGAAAGAAATCATCAACTCTTCCAAGGTTATCATAGTCTTATTGGATACATGTCTCACAAAAGATTTTAAACCTAATAAGATAGAATTTGGTGGAAAATTATTCTTCTAATGAAGCCTTAACTCCTTTTGATATTTATATTTTGAGGTAACTATATTTGGGTTATTTGATGGGATATTATCTTTTTATCTCTAGGATTAAACCTTCTAATATGTTAAATAAAGTCTATAGGTAAATGATCACCTCCTCTATTAGTATTTTTAAAATTAATAATGATGGTTCTTACCATAGTAATATAGGTGCATCACCTGGATAGGTGGTTTTGACTGAGACAATGATAGTTTAGTTCACTTTTTTTTTATTCTACTACAAGGTTTACCAGTAAAAGATCAATGGGGGTACAAGCCATTGTTATAGGTTTGGAGAAATGTGAGATGGGTTGGAAGAAGATAATGTGATATAGATTCCATGATTTTGGTCTCCCTTTTAAGTAATGAGTCTCATGAATCTTCATAAAGGTTGGTGTCTTTTGTGGAGAAAATTCTTTGCCTTTCATGAAACTTTTAGTCCATCTATTTTATTCATATTCATAGATAATAGATTTTTTTGTAGATTCTTTGGCTAGATGGCCCCCTTATGTTAACCACATCTAGAATTTCATACATTGGGAGTGCTTATCTACTCCTCAATATTCACAGTTTCATCAACTAGTTCATAATGATTTGGTTTGATTATTCTATTATTTCTCATTAGGATATTTTGTTCAAAATTCAAATTTACACATTTTTTACATTTATGGTGGCATTTGTGAGATGATCTAGCACACATTTTGTGTTGATTTTTGTACTATATTTTTATATTTAAATATATTCATTCACTCATTTGAAATCATCCAAGACATCCTAGAAATATAGAGATATAGAGGAATAGTAAAAGAACGTTAAGATCATCATAGTGACATTATCACATTATACTTTTGTACTCAATAGTTGATCCTAGATTGTTGAATTGATCAATTTAAGGGTTAGACTAAGGAGAACATGATCCTCATATTTGAAAAATTTAGGCCAAAGGTGTTTTTAAACACCATAATTCCTTATTGAGATTCAAACATTAGAAGATAAAGGTAAACCATTTTTGATCAACTAAATTTATTCTAGTTTATTCCATTGGGTAAAATGTAGGTTTATTCACTGGTTCACTTCTATATACATGGATCTAAACCAGAGTGGTATACAATTAGTTTGTAGATTATAAGAAATTCATTAGACTAAACTCTAGATTATTGTAGTATAGTGGTCAATTAATTCTCAACATATTCAACATAATTTTCCTACCTTTGCAATATAGTTAAGTATTATATTTAACTCATTCAAATTTAACATTTATTATTCTACATTAAACTTAGAGATAATTATTATTTTCTCTAGGAAAATTATAGTGGATGAAAAATTACTTTTCATTATATTTTTGGTGAAATTAACTTTCTTAAATGACATAGGGTCTTGGAATTAGGGCTTATCTTGCATTCATTAAGGGTTTTAAATATAATATTTCTAATTGTAAACCCTATTTTTAAATGTCATTGGAGTTTTGGATCTATTTTATATTAGGATTTGGTGATTTTTTGTGTGATCTTATTTTCAACCCCTCTCCCAAACCTTCTTTTCACCTCTAGGGTTTCATTTATTTATTTATTTTAATATCCAACTACTTTTGATTTTGTTAAATTTATATCAAACTTAACATAATTTTTATATTATTTGTACTTTAGGGTTTATAGGTTAATAGAATACCAAGGTCTCATTCACATCCTCAATCTAATTTAAGAATAATCCCTTGTTTGAACCCTTAGATTAAACAATACACTGAAAATAGCATTCCTTATAGATTTTTCATAAGTACTACTATTTTTATCATTATCATTGAGTATGGGATTGAATATTTTGACTACAAAGAACATTTAGAATAACAAAAACTTTCATGTAAGTTTCATAGTATAACTAAAGTGGATAGTCTTGAATTTTTCACTCAATATTTTTTATGATTTATTGATTACTAATTATTTTTTATTAAATAGTAACATTTCTTAAACTAAGAAAAATGTGCTTGCTTCTTTGAATGGAGCATCATCTTGATATTTTCCCATTGATATTATTGTTAAATATAATATACCTAGTTTTTTCATTTATCCCTCTAACATGGTGGAGTCTAGTCCTCCTTCAACCTAGATCCTAATATATAAGTTCATCTACTTTTCATGTTATCCATAGTAATATTATGGTTACACTTGTTATTAGTGTTGCTTCTATCATCTCCACCTCCACCACTAGTGATACCTCTTATACTCACCCTTATAGTGGGGTAAAATTTCAAATATGTGTCACCTTTTAGGCTAACTTAGCCATTTCTATTAAAATAGTTTTGATTGAATAATTTTTTGGTTAATTTTTTTAGCCCATAGCCCATAAGATATTGTGACACCTTCATGGTGTGAACAAAATTTAGTAGAAATTTAATAGACACCTAAAATAATTCTCCTAATCATCAAACCCTAGTTATCACCATTAATTATCATTGTCACATTAGTTATTCATTCCTTGCTATATATACTCGCATTACCCCTTCTACTTGATATATGTGTTATGTATCTTGTCACTATATATCTTTCTATTATTTCATGTTAGCATATATACACAATCTACTAGATATACCTATAATCCTTGTGTATACATCTTCCCACCCATTTCCTAGCTAAACCATCAAATACACACAAAAATCCATTAAAAACCCTAATAAATTCACGTATATACATGTGGATGTGTTATTTGTAACTTAGTTGCATGATATATAAACAACAATATAATTTTAAGACACAAATTTCCTACCCAAATTCCTCCCATGCATGTCATGTATCCTACCTACACACATGTCATATATGTATGAAGTTTTTTTAAAAAAAATTCCTTAACCCTTGTCACACGAGTGACTAGGGCCTTTGTTAAAATATCTTTTGATTCATGGTTACATGCATATAGGAAATGGATAGGAAGCATGTTGTGTGAATCATGCATATATTTGTGATCAAAATTTGAAATTTGTGTCTTGTTCTTAACTATATTTTGGTGTAAAATTTTGGGCATTATAACATCTAACCTATATCCTATTCTAAGATATAATATTCCAACATTATCCCCCTTGAAACATCAATCTGAACCAAGGATGGGACACTACATAGACTGAACATAGTAGCCCATCTAGAAATTTGATGAAACACCTCCACTCAATCTCCCCTCACTCAAGATGCATTAGTGGATGCTCTACCATCGAACAATACCTTTGTCAAAAACTACTCAACTATTCACAAGTACACCTCTCATCTTGTGAATCAAGAAATATTCAAGTATCTACAAAAACATCACTCTATGTGTGAATTGAGACACACACAATTATCCATAGAAACAACATTTCTTCTTATGTGAGTCAAGTCATACTCAACTAACTACATACACACCTCTTGATCTATCATTTGAAACATTATAAACTATCCATTGATACAAATCACCAAGTTCGTGGCTCAAGACATAATCAATTGTCTACAAATACAATGAAATTGGCAAGCCCACTTGCTCCAAGAATAGACACAAATGTAGTGGTGCTTCTAAAACAATATACAATCTCCAAGTGAGAAGCTACCTCAATATTTCAAAAACTTTCAACCTCTTTTATCCTCTAGCCTCTTTTCCTGAGTTGTTATCTTTATCTATTTGTTGTCTCATTTGAATCTTATGGTGCAAGGTCACCCAAGTTTTCATGCCTCCAAGGGGGGTCAAAAGTTGAAATTTTGTTTTGCTTGAGTTAATTGCATGTAATAAGGTCTTCAAGGACCATTTCATTTGTGTTTGAGTTGTTTTTGAGTCATTAGGGGTGAGTTAGGGTCTAGTTGTAAAATATTGTCAAGTTGCACAAATGTTGTCAAAGCAACTTTTGCACTTTTTGTCATAACAGGGTATAATGATGTTTAGTTGAGTTTGTAATTTGAAAATTGGTTATGAACCATTGGGAAATGGTTGGTGAATGTTTAAAATTCCTTGTGTGGTTGAATTCAAGTTTGGTTGATGACATTTTGGAAGATTGAATCAATAAAAGTTTTGTTTGCTGCTACAGTGAATTGTACGAATATGTACAATCCTCCCATGGCCTAAATTCAATTGGGTTTGATAGAGCACTGAGTCTACTTTCTATTGCACTTGGTTTCATTAAATTTCATCAAGATTTGAACTTAGAGACATTTCTTCTCGTACTGGTCTAAACCCTAGGTAGGGTAACCGGGAAGGAAGAAAAATGTAAATCTTTCCATTCCACCGATAGAAACTCCTGAAACTCGATGGAATGGCTTGGTAGGGTTTCAAACTTACAAAAAGTGTCATAAATCAAGTTTCCTCCATGGGAGAATGCTACAAATTGGTGGGAAATTCTATCTTGGTACCTTCTATCACCCTACAAGATTTGGGCTCATGATTTTCACATGGGAAAAAGATCTCTTCACCAGAAATTTTTTATTTTTCAATGAAACAATACCAACAAGACCCTAGGTTCATTGTTGTTTTGATTAATCTACACATTGTTCATTTAGGGAAGGGTTTTAAATCATTGTGTCATGCCATTAAGAGGTTTTACATGCCTGAGAATCCACAAATCAAGTTGTTTCTCTTGTTTGGGGTCATTTCCTTGCATAAACTTAGATGTTGTTAAGCCTAGGTGACCAATTAGGCATAGTCAAAAGGAGGGCAGTCAACTTTTGAGGACAATCAATTTTTGTGGTCACCAATGGCACTTTGAAGATGAATCCAAGTAAAGTTAAGGCTATCCTAAGCTGGCCTACACCAAAATAAATGGCTAAGGTAAGGAGTTTCCATGGTTTGGCTAGTTTTTATAGAAAATTCATAAAAGGTTTCAGTCATGTGTGTGCTCCTATTTTTGATACAATAAAGGGTGATAAAAGAAAGAAGTTTGTTTGGTCTCAAGAGGTTGATAGGAGTTTTGAGTATTTAAAAATGAAATTTGTTGAGCAACCCATATTGAATTTTCCTTGATAAGGTCTTTACCATTGAATGTGATGCAAGTGGCCATGCTATAGGTGTTGTCCTAAGTCAATAAAATAGACCTATTGCCTTTTCTAGTGAAAATTTGAATGAAGCTAAGAAAAAGTATTCTTCCTATCATCTTGAAATGTATGCAATAGTGCAAGAATTAAAGAAATGGAGACATTATTTATTTTCTAAGGAGTTTGTAGTGTATACTGACAATCATGCTCCCCAATTTTTGAATAGTCAAGATAAACTCAGTAAAAGGCATGTGAAATGGGTTGAATATTTGCAAGGATTTACATTCACCATTAAGCGTAAAAAGGGTCAATCTAACAAGGTGGACGATGCATTAAGTAGAAGGGATCTCATGGTACAGGAAATTCAGTTGAAGAGCATAGGGGAGTGGGTTCTTTGAAAGGTATGTACATTGATGGTGCATATTTTAAAGATATTTATGCAAGTTGTAGGCAGCCTTGTAGCAGCAATAATGAAAAGTGGCTTGATTTTCTGATCCAATATGATCTATTATTTAAGGGGGCACAATTATGCATTCCTAAATGTTCAATGAGGGATAATTTAATAAAAGAAAAGCATAGTGGCAGCATTGCAAGTCATTTTGGTCTTGATAAGACCTTGGAGCAATTAAAGAGGCACTATTATTGGCCAAAAATGTAAACTGATGTGAGGAAATTTGTGGATAAGTGTACCATTTGTCAAAGGGCTAAAGGATCTAGCACTAATGCAGTGTTGTATCAACCTCTTCCAATCCCTAATAGGCCTTGGGAATCACTTAGCATGGATTTTGTGATGGGGTTGCCTAGAACTCCAAGACGTTTTGATTCGGTGTATATTGTTGTGGACAAGTTTTCTAAGATGGCACACTTTATACCTTGTAAGAGCACTAATGATGCTTCATACATTGCAGGATTCTTCTTCAAAGAGGTGGTAAGAATCCATGGTTTACCTCTTAGTATTGTATCTGATAGGGATAGAAAATTTGTTGGTCACGTTTGGAGGACCCTGTGGAAGAAACTTGGCACAAATTTGAGTTTTAGGTCTGCCTATCACCCTCAAACTGATGGGCAGACTGAAGTGGTGAATAGAATCCTTGGAAACCTTCTAAGATGTCTAACAAAGGAACATTCAACACAATGGGATCTTGTTTTTCCTCAAGTAGAGTTTGCATACAATGATTTGGTGAACCAAAGTGTAGGAAAGAGTCCTTTTGAGATTGTTTATGGTATGCAGCCCGAGGGTGTGTTTGACTTGAGATATGTCAATGGGATAGAAAGGAGGAGTGTTGAAGGTGAACAATTTGTTGTGGCAATGCAAGAAGTCCACCAACAGGTTAAAGAATCTTAAAAAGAATGTTGAGAAGTACAAGCACACTGCTGATCAAAAGAGGAGAGAGGTTCATTATAAGGTTGGAGACTTGGGTTTGGAAAATTTGAGGAAGAAAATAGTTCCTAAAGGGTAGTACTCTAAACTGCAAATGAAGAAGATAGGACCATGCAAAGTGGTGCACAAGTTTGGAGAGAATGCATATGAAATTGAACTTCCTCCTCAAATTGTCATTTCTCCTATTTTTGTTTTTGATCTTAACCCTTATAAATGGGATGTTTTTGTAGGTGATAATGCAGGTTCCTTAGTGCTTCTAGATGAAGATTGGATCAGGGATCTTCCACCAAGCCAACCCTTGGAGTTGGAATGCATTTTGGACAAGAAGGACCTTAAGAAGACAAGGAGAAAGGTCTACTATCAATACTTGGTCAAATGGAGAGGCCTTCCTATGGAGGATGAAACTTGGATGACTAAGGATGATATTATCAAACATGGTTATACAATTGAAGGTCTATCCTCAAGTGGAGCTTGAGTTTTCTTTGCCCCAAGAGTATGGTGCAGGGGCACCCAGGTTTTCATGCCTCCAAGGGGGGTCAAAAGTTGAAATTTTATTTTTATTGAGTTAATTGCATGTAATAAGGTCTTCAAGGACCATTTCATGTGTGTTTGAGTTGTTTTTGAGTCATTAGGGGTGAGTTAGGGTCTAGTTGCAAAATATTGTCAAGTTGCACAAATGTTGTCAAAACAACTTTTGCACTTTTTGTCATAACAGGGTATAATGATGTTTAGTTGAGTTTTGTAATTTGAAAATGGTTATGAACCATTGGGAAATGGTTGGTGAATGTTTAAAATTCCTTGTGTGGTCGAAGGAAGTTTGATTGATAACATTTTGGAAGATCGAATCAATAAAAGTTTTGTTTTCTGCATTTTCTAAATGTATTTTGTTGCTACAGTGAATTGTATGGATCTATACAATCCTCCCATGGCCTAAATTCAATTGGGTTTGATAGAGAACTGAGTTTACTTTCTGTTGCACTTGGTTACATTTGTTATCATCAATATTTGAACAAGTAAGAGCCATTTCTTCTCAGATTGGTCTAAACCCTAGGTAGGGTAACCAGGAAGGAAGAAAAATGTAAATATTTCCATTCAACTAATAGAAACTCTTGAAACTAAATGGAATGACTTGTGTAGGGTTTCTCTTTGGTTTCACAAACTTGCAGATATAGAGAATGGTGTTTGGCACGTGTGGAGTTGTTGCTATGGCTTGATATCTTCATGTATCAAGCCTGAGAACCCTAGAGACTTAGGGTATTTGTTGAAAAGCCTTTGGAGATTAATATACCTAATTGAAGAAGGTTGATTAGACCCTATGTGACATTTTTGAAGCATTGGAATGCGAGTGGATTCCCTGGAACACAAAAATCCTACTGTTATCCATCTTAGTTGTTCTATTAGGCCTAATTTAAGTGAGGGAAATCAAGTTTTGGAGCCCTCCATACAAAGTGACCCACCTGAATTTTGGATATGTTGAGAAATGTCCAAAAGGGTATTTGGAAATGTGTTCACATTTTGAATTCCATGTTTGCCTCAAAATTTATGACTGAAAAACCTTGTTTGAAAGGTTACTAGGAGGAATGAAGGCTTATGAAGCAAAACCCACAAATAGATGTTTGAGGGTTTGGATGAGTGGTTTTCTAAGGTTTTTTTGAGGTTGTCTACCCCTGCTCTACATCATCTTAATAAACTGTGTTTGAAGGTTATTGAAGTTGGAATAGCTAGTTATCTTACCTTACAGTTCATGTCCTTAATCTACAGGTGATTGATTCCTTGTTGTCCACTACGGAGTAAGGTATGTTTCACGAAAATTGCAAACCCATCACTTGACAAAAAACCAATTGGTTTAATACTTTAATGTAGTAGATTCAATCTATATTTGTAGTGCTTTTGGTAAGAATCTATGCTTTATACATGTGAAAATAAAATCCACAAAGATATGAGTATATCAAATTAGAGCAGTCTATTTTAAGTAGGCACGACCACCATAAAAACCTTATTATGTAATATATAAATTTTCAATCTAAACTTTGATACTACTATCATTGAAATCATTTTCACTTTAACGAATCCAATTTATTCCCATTCACAAATAGGAAAATGCAAAGCATTTTAGCACATTCTATTCTCCATTTTGGCGTTTACATACTCAACATATTGGATTTTATTGTTTCCTAGAATAACATCCTTTACCATCAACGACAATAGATATTCATGGGTGACACTCTTCAACATACAATTTGGAAAGAGAAATTCATGAAATCTTTCAAATTCATTTCAAACGGCTTTAGTATTTGTAACAAAAACAAATCTGGACAAACAACCCTACTAAACATTTGAAAAAATCTGAAGAATCCTCAAAGGCCATATTCTCTCATGTTAACTTCACTTATATAGCCACATACATTTCTTCTTCCATCTTTCTCTTCCAAATGTTGTGGCTCTAATAACAACTTAAAAAATGGTAGAGTATAAAATTGAGATTACACCATGATACACACACAAAATAATATACAATATTATATTATGATGAATCTAAGAGGAATTTAAATTTTCTTGTACTATTTTTTAATATGCCTCTTCCTTTTTAATGACCTGAAAATTATCTATGCAACTGAAAATTATCTATGCAACTTTTTATCATAAAATAACCCTCACTTAATTATTAATATATAATATATTAAGATGCAATATTCCAGCACAATGGTCAAGTCCACATATTTTAGGTGCAGAGTAAATGTTCCTTCATCTAGATTCCATAATCCATAAGTCAAAGTCCCTATTTTAACCATTACTAAGCTATTTTTAATTTTCATTTATATCTTTATTTAAAGTCAAATATACATCTCTACTTTAGTTTGTAGGAAGCTAAGAATATCAATAGTGTTTGTTAAATTACCCTTCTTTAAAAGTGAAATTTGTGTTGCAAATCTTGACTATTGATAGTATAATACTAGCAACCAAGGAAAATACATATTCAATTAGATATTTAAATATAATTGAAAACTCCATTCAAATCTTATACATTATGTATACATGTAAATTATGCTTATAGTTTTGAGTTTTCGGTCTTAGAGAGATTCTCGGTATGACTTCAATAAAATTTCATCATACATACAATCTTATACATTATGTATACATGTAAATTATGTTTATAGTTTTGATTTTTAGATCTTAGGGAGCTTCTCCATACAATTTCAATGACAATTCCACCATACATAAAATTTAGTTTGAGTTGTCATAAAATAGAAAAATTAAACTACTAATAGGACCTACAAAAAAACAATCCTTTAGAATATAAATATTTGGTTTGGTCTACAACTTCAAGGTAAATACTAAAGGTTTCTTTGTGAAGGTTTCAACATCTAGAGAGTTAGATTTCTTGGGAACAATGTCCAATTTCTAGTATTTAGGGTATCAGGAAGTTTGTGCAGCATGCCATTAATTTCCATTAAAAATCAGCCTAACGTCCCTTTTTTTGAGCACATTCTAATCATTTTATCCCATGCAAATCTATCCATTTTTTGCCCTATGTGTTAATAAGCCATGGTGCCCAACTCATGAACTCCCTAGATTGCACATTGTGTGCTTCCCTCGAGCTTTATTTGGATTTATGTATGTATAATTTTACTTATTGAAGCCCACAAGGGAAGCCTCAATAGGTTTATTTTATTTTTCATGTTTCCTATTAAGAAAATCCTGATAAACCATATGTTTTTTTCTCAATGGCCCTCTATAACTTGTCTAGTGGCCTTATGAATAGTTTTAGTTCACCCGCCTCAATGAACAATGCATTAGTCTCCACATGTTGGTTGTGACCATCTGTTCTATTGGTCATTGGGCCAAGGCCTGGTCCCCAAAAGACTTCAACTAGAGAAGGTATAATTGAATTTTTTATCACCAAATATAATCTTACACATAAAAATTTGTAACCGTACAAAAATTATTTTCAAAAATACATATAGAACTAATTTTAAAATGCCTTTATTATTTTCTTACAAATCCATGGAATTAATTATGCACAAAAACCTACTCCTTCCAAGCATTAACAATATTAAGGTGATCTCTACCCACAACCTAATAACTAGGTTTTGATACCAAAGGAAGAAAACTTTGCATCAATATAAAACTATTTCCAAAAAACTTCATAAGTGAAAAATATGCAAAAGAATAGACAAACATACAAATAAGATGATACAAGATATATTGTAGAAAAATTTGCACGAGGTAAAAACCAAGCCTCCAAAACTATCCACACAATGTATCATGTCATGAATGAAGATTACACTACAAATACATAGTCTCCATGAATATGTCCAAAAAGTCAATCTCTCTACTTGCACCCCATGTGAACAAGTAAATGAAAACTATGTGACCTAAGAGAGATGCTCAATCAACCTTAGCCAACAAGCAAAAGGTTATAGAAAAAAGAGACTAACAAAAAGAGAAAAAAATATAATAAATAGATGGAGGGAGAGAATGACAAATCTGCATACAAAGATAAAAATGGAAAAAATCACAAAGAAATGAAAAAAGAGAAAGGTAAAAGATAGATAGAGAGAATAAAACAAACAAAGAGAGAGTGAGTAAGCAAGTGAGAGAGAAAGAAACTGAGAAAAAATATAAAAATGTGAAAATATAGAAATGGGCAACGAAGATAGATAGACAAAGAGAGATAATTGAGAGGATGAGAAAAATAGATAACAAATAAAATATAGAAAGACATATGGGGAGAGAAAATAAAGAAATAATTTTGATTGGTGAAGCCATGGTTTCTACATTTCAATCCTATGACAAAGAATTCCTTGGCTTTACATATTTAAGTTCATTCTTTTCCAATGGATGATTGGCATATCAACTAATAGGTGCAATAAAATTACATTATGATTTTTGGGAAAATTGGCCTCCAATTAATAAGAATATTCCAATCCAAACCCCTTTTAAAGACAATAAAAATGTATGGAGTTGATAGGGTAGGGTTGGATGGAACACTCACTGTTCCATGCTCTGGGTCTCACCTTGGAAAACCCCTTTGGTGTCACTCTCCACCACCTTAACCTATAGGCCCTAATGCTTGTTAGGCACCCCTGGTTCTCCTGGCCAACCCTACTATCATCTCCATTTCCCTAACCAAGCCAATCTTGGTGCTCTCTCTGCTATTCTCTCCTTAGCCCTTAATCTTCCTAAAGACTAACAACACCTCAACTCTCCATTAGACCTTGCAGGGGTATAGAGATTCCTTCACTAGTTTCCAACCATTCTCCTAAGGTTCCTGGAGGTTCACAACACTTCACCTTTTCATCGCTTTCACAAAACCTCATCTAGGGTTAAAAAGGCTACAAGCCCTTGAGCCCCAATTAGGTCTCCTAACCCGAGAAAAGTGGAAACCACTCCAAAAACCTCCAAATGACCTATGATCTTTCCTTGGGGTTTGTGTTTCCCATGCCCACACCTTGAATATTTTCAGGGTTTGGAGCCTGTACTATCTATACACTGCCCTTACTCAAAAATGGCCAAAAACTAGGGTTTATAAACCTTTTCTAGGCTGCTTCCAAACTGTCAGAGTTTTCTCACACCAAATGGGTTGATGGAGCCTCCTCCTGACCACTAGGCCTTACCAAGACTCTCAGCTGAATTCTCCAAAAGGAAAATTTTCAAAACCTTAGCTCCCCTGCAAGTTAGGTGCCTTGCACTCCTTGTCTTCCCTAGCCGGACTCTACCTGTCCCGCCTAGGGCAAGACTTTGCTAGCAGCTCCCGCACACACACAAGCCCTAAAACCTACCATATGTACAAACATGGAGTCTAGGCACTATTCCCAAAGGGTCGTACAGTTTGTACATTGGGAAAGTGGTCTAGCACTCCATTTCCTCAAAACTATCTGGTTCAGAGCAGCAATAGGGTAAAAGAAAACTATTTACAAATGGTGCTTGAAAATTGAACAAGGAAGCTAATTAATGTTACACAATGCTTGTATGCTACCAATACTACATCCTACAATCAAAATAGTAGCAGTTCTAATCCATTAAATCTCTATTTAGATGCAAAAATCAAAAATTGTAGCATAGAACGTTGTCTTCCTTCAATTTCACAAAATTTCACTACAACATCAACACTTCCAACCCTGTTCCATGGTCAAAGCACACCTTAAAATAGGCTCCAAAAATATTTAAGCTCTTTTTCTCGAACCTATTGATGACCTAATGGCAAAAATTATAAAATCCACTGTGTTTTTCAACCTTTGCCAACTTTTGAAAACTTAGCAAGATGAGCTTCTAAAATTATTCATCTCTTCACAACTTCTTTCCTAGAGATCAAAAACACCTCTAAGCTATCTTCACAATGGTCAACATGACCTTTATGAAAATAAAACAAAATTATACTTCTAGATTTCCTATTTACCTAATGAAACTGCCTGTTGTTCCTTAGGTGCTCTTGCACCATTCTCCCCCTCTCTGCCCAAACACTAAGGAATGGAAGGAGAGATCAATGAAAGGTCAATACCAAACTTCTTGAACCGATCTTCTTGTACCCATGTGGCTTCTGATTCATGCTTGTTCTTCCACTTGACAAGGTGCTCCATGTACACCTTATGTGTTGTAGACTTTTGCACTCTTGACTCCAAGATCTTCTCTGCCTGGGGCGTGTCCTGATTAGGTAAGGATATATTGCTAATGTCCTTGAAGATCTCCTTACTATTTTGATCCACATCATTGACTGACCCCTTGTACTTGTTCAAATCAACTACATTAAACACTGTAGAGATCCCTAGATCGGTAGGTAACTCCACCTTGTATGCATTTTGCCCATACTTGGCTAATACCTTGCATGGACCCACTCTCTTCATCTGAAACTTGGTTGATGTACCCTTTTGTAACCTTGATTTGTTGAGGTGGACCATGACATAGTCTCCTACTTCAAATTGTACATCTTTCCTTGACAAATCTGCCTTCTCCTTCAACTTTTGTGTAGCCTTAGTGACTATCTTCTTCACCTGCTCCTGAATCTCTTTCATGGTTTGACTGAAGTCTTCTACATGTCCACTTCTATGGTCCATAGCTCCAAGATCTCTAAGCTCACATATGCCTCTTGGGTGCATCCCATACACAACTTCAAAAGGACTCTTCCCTGTGGTCCGGTTCACACTATCATTGTAAGCATACTCAGCTTGTGAGATAACCATATCCCATGTCTTTCCATACTCCTTAGTTAGGAACCTTAGAAGGTTACCTAGCACCCTGTTAACCACCTCTGTCTGACCATTGGTCTGAGGATGGTAAGCTAATCCAAAAGACAGGTTGGTTCCTAATCTGCTCCATAGAGTCTTCCAAAAATGACTCATGAACTTCACATCTCTATCAGAAACAATGCTTAAAGGTAGTCCATGGATCCTTACAACTTCCTTGAAGAAGAGATGAGCTATGTAACTAGCATCATGAGTAGTTTTGCAAGGGATAAAATGACTCATTTTGCTAAATTTTTCCACTACTACATAGACACTGTCAAAACCAGTCTTGGTCTTAGGAAGGCCTACCACAAAATCCATGCTCACACACTCCCATGGTCTGTTAGGAATGGGTAGGGGTTGATATAGACCAGCATTACTAGCTCCTCCCTTAGCTTTCATACACACAACACACTGTTCCACATACTTTCTAACATCTCTTGCCAACTTAGGCCAGTAATCGAATCTTTGTACTTGTTCTAAAGTCTTGTTGATGCCAAAATGTCCACTAAGACTTCCATTATGCTTTTCCTGAATGAGATTTTCCCTCATTGACCCTCTTGGAACACATAACCAATTTCCTTTAAACAATAACCCACTTTGCAATGTATATTCTGAGTATTGGCTATGGAAATGGTTCTCAAAGTTAGAACATACCTTATAGACCTCTGAAAAGTCTTCATCTTCCCCATAGAGATTTAAAGCTGTCAATCCCTATGCTCTTCACTTGTATCTCTTGCATTGTCAACAACCTCCTACTCAATGCATCTGCTACTTTGTTTAGCTGTCCCTTCTTGTGCTTGATGGTGAAGGTAAAATCTTGGATGTATTCCATCCATTTCAAATGCCTATTACTCAACTTCTCTTGAGTGTTGACATAGCTAAGTGCCTGATTGTCAGTAAAGACTACAAATTCCTTGGGTAGAAGGTAATGCCTCCACTTCCTAAGTGATTGAACCAAAGCATAAAGTTCTAAGTCATAAGTTGAATACTTCTTCTTTGCTTCATTGAGATTCTCACTAAAGAAGGCTATAGGCCTGCCCTCTTGACTTAGCACTCCTCCTACTGCCACTCCACTTGCATCACATTCAACAGTGAACAATTTGTCAAAACTAGGTAATAAGAGAATTGGTTGAGTTGCCACCTCTTGTTTCAGTTTCTCAAACCCTTTCTCAGCTTCTTGAGTCCACACAAACTTAGGTTTTAAACCACCCTTGATTGTATCTAGGACTCGTGCACATATGCCACTAAAGTTCATTATGAATTTTCTATAAAATTGAGCCAATCCATGAAAACTTCTTACCTCTGTCCCTGTGGTTGGTGTAGGCCAGTTTAGGATGGCTTCCACCTTGCTTGGATCCATCTTCAATGATCCTTGGGATACTACAAACCCCAAATACACAAGCTCCTGTTTGAAGAACTCACAGTTCTCTATATTGATTGCCAACTTCTCCTCTTGCAACCTTCTAAGAACCAACTCCACATGTTTTAAATGCTCTTCTACTGTCTTGCTAAAGATGAGGATGTCATCAAGATACACTACCACAAATATCCCTGTAAAGTCTTTAAGCACTTCATTCATGAGCCTCATGAATGTGCTAGGGGCATTAGAGAGGCCAAATGGCATAACTCTCCACTCATACAACCCATCATTTGTCTTCAAAGTTGTTTTCCACTCATCTCCATCCTTGATTATGATCTGATGGTATCCACTCTTGAGATCCAACTTGGTGAAGTACTAAGCTCCTCCAAGACAATCCATTAAGTCCTCAATTCTAGGAATAGGAAACCTATACCTGATTGTGATTCTATTTATTGCTCTAGAATCAGTGCATAATCTCCACTTACCACCTTTCTTGGTTGCTAAGACCACTGGTACTGCACATGGGTTGATGCTCTTTTGAATCAATCCTTGATCCAACAACTCTTGCACTTGCCTAGCTACCTCTAGATTCTGATCCGGTGTAAGCTTATAAGCTGCTTTTTTAGGCAATGAGGCTCCAGGTATGAAGTCAATTTGATGACTTATGGCTCTCTTTGGTGGTAGAGTTGCAGGTGCACCATCACTTACAATGTCCTTGAACTGATCCAACAACTTTAGGACTGCTCCGGGTATGACTGTATTTTCAGCCTTGTCTTCTTCTTTAGGTTGTAACATAACCACATATCCTTCACCCCCTTGATGTAGGTTGTTAAGGAACTCCTTCCCACTACTCAACATGACACTTGGTGTCTTTGACTGTCCCTCTTCTTCTTCTGACAGTGACTGCAACTTAAATGTCTTCCCATCCTTCTTGAAAGAAATGGTGTTTTCTTTCCCATCATATATGGCACCTCTGTCATACTGCCATGGTCTGCCCAATAGTAGATGGCATGCATCCATGGGTAACACATCACAAACTAACTTGTCCTTGTACCCTCCAATGGAAAACTCCACTATTACTTGCTCATTCACTAAAACACTTTGCCCTTTGTTTAGCCATGTGACCTTGTAGGGGTTAGTGTGGGGTACCTTCTCCAATTTCAGTTTCATTACTGCCTCCTCTAAGATAATATTGTATGTTGAACCTAAATCTACTATGACCTTGCATACTTTACCAAGTATCTTGCACCTTACTCTAAATAGAGCTCTTCTCTGTTTTGGCTCTTCCTTGACCGGTTGTATGATCAAAACTCTACTGAACATCAGATTCTCTCCCACCTCAGATTCAATGTGACTGACCTCAGATGACTTAGGACTCATGGTGTCCTCTTGTGCATAAGCCACTCTCTTCTCATTGCTTGATGAAGATGCTTTCTCCGGGCACCTATAAGCAGGATGTCCAACTTGACCACAATGGTAGCACTTCATGTTTGCAAAGTATGAATTGCTCCTGCCTGCTCCTCTTCCCCTGTTTGAACCTCCTCGAGGTCCTCTACCTCTATTATATCCTCCTCTAGAAGATGTTTCACCTCCATCCTCTGTGAGTTTAGACTCTCCTTGGTTTCTTTGTTCAGTTCCTCTACCTTGGTATCCACCTCTATGTCCTCTTTGATCTCTGCCTTTGCCTCTGCCCTTAGAAGCATGTTCTTGTTTCCTCTTACTTCTTTCCTCAATCTTTATGGCTAATTGGTAACATTGGTGTACTGTCTTAGGACTTAGAAGAGTCATCTCCTCTTGAATGTTCCACTTCAAACTGTTAAGGTATCTAGCCACCTTGAGACTCTCATCCTTTGTCACATTAGATCTCATACAAAGTTTTTGAAACTCCTCAGTGTAAGTGTTCACATCTTGATCTCTTTGTCTCAAGCTCTATCTTTTCTTATGCAACTGAATTTCATAGTCATCTGGCATGTATGTTTCTCTTACCTTGGCAACCATTCCCTTCCAAGTAGAGATAGGCTGCTTTCCTTCCTTTTCCCTCTCTGTCTGAATGAACTTCCACCATGTCAAGGCAGAACCTCTTAGTCTTGATTTGGCCACCTTTACCTTATGTGCCTCAATGACTCCATCACATTCAAAATGGTTTTCCATTCCCTCTATCCAATCCATGACTAGATCAGCTTCCATTTTTCCACTAAACAGTGGTATGCCTTCAAGTGCTTTTCCACTCAAAGCCTTCAATGCCTTCAAGAAAGGCTCTTCTTTCAGAATAGGTTCAGGTTCAAGGGTCTTGTCTTCCTCTACAACCTCTTCTTCCTTTGGTACCCTTCCTTCAAATTGCACGCTCCTCACTGCTTGCTCAAGTTGGGCTATTCTTTCCCTCAATAGCCTATTGTCTTCCTCCTGCTCTTCAACCATCTTAGCCAATTCTGCATTTGTCACCATGATGGTAGAATCACTAGACTCAACCTCTGACATATATTACTCTATCCCAAATCTTTAACTTGCTCTGATACCAACCTGATAGGGTAGGATTGGATGGAACACTCATTGTTCCATGCTTCGGGTCTCACCTTGGCGAACCCCTTTGGTGTCACTCTCCACCACCTTAACCTATAGGCCCTAATGCTTGTTAGGCACCCCTGGTTCTCCTGGCCAACCCTACTATCATCTCCATTTCCCTAACCAAGCCAATCTTGGTGCTCTCTATGCTATTCTCTCCTTAGCCCTTAATCTCCCTAAAGACTAACAACACCTCAACTCTCCATTATACCTTGCAGGGGTATAGAGATTCCTTCACTAGTTTCCAACCATTCTCCTAAGGTTCCTGGAGGTTCACAACACTTCACCTTTTCATCGCTTTCACAAAACCTCATCTAGGGTTGAAAAGGCTACTAGCCCTTGAGCCCCAATTAGGTCTCCTAACCCGAGAAAAGTGGAAACCACTCCAAAAACCTCCAAATGACCTATGATCTTTCCTTGGGGTTTGTGTTTCCCATGCCCACACCTTGAAGATTTTCGAGGTTTGGAACCTATACTATCCGTACACTACCCTTACTCAAAAATGGCCAAAAACTAGGGTTTATAAACCTTTTCCAGGCTGCTTCCAAACTGTCAGAGTTTTCTCACACCAAATGGGTTGATGGAGCCTCCTCCTGACCACTAGGCCTTTCCAAGACTCTCAGCTAAATTCTCCAAAAGGAAATTTTTCAAAACCTTAGCTCCCCTGCAAGTTAGGTGCCTTGCACTCCTTGTCTTCCCTAGCCAGACTCTGCCTGGCCCACCTAGGGCAAGACTTTGCTAGCAGCTCCTGCACACACACAAGCCCTAAAACCTACCATATGTACAAAAATGGAGTCTAGGAACTGTTCCCAAAGGGCCGTATAGTTTGTATGGTGGGAAAGTGGTCTAGCACTCCATTTCCTCAAAATTGTCTGGTTCAGACCAGCAACAGGGTAAAAGAAAACTATTTGCAAATGGTGCTTGAAAATTGAACAAGGAAGATAATTAATGTTACACAATGCTTTTATGCTACCAATACTACATCCTACAATCAAAACAGTAGCAGTTCTAATCCATTAAATCTCTATTTAGATGCAAAAATCAGAAATTGTAGCACAAAACGTTGTCTTCCTTCAATTTCACAAAATTTCACTACAACATCAACGCTTCCAACCTTGTTCCATGGTCGAAGCACGCCTTAAAATAGGCTCCAAAAATAGTTAAGCTCTTTTTCTCGAACCTATTGATGACCTAATGGCAAAAATTATAAAATCCACTGTGTTTTTCAACCTTTGCCAACTTTTGAAAACTTAGCAAGATGAGCTTCTAAACTTATTCATCTCTTCACAACTTCTTTCCTAGAGATCAAAAACACCTCTAAGCTATCTTCACAATGGTCAACATGACCTTTATGAAAAAAAACAAAATTATCCTTCTATATTTCCTATTTACCTAATGAAACTGCTTGTTGTTCCATAGGTGCTCTTGCACCAGGAGTTCTCTCTCATTTTTTGTGGACTTAGAGAATCCCCATGACCCAGCCTAATGCCCAACCTGCCTTACCTTGGTCTTACATTCAATTAAGTTGGGGTCAAGAAGGGGTGATTTGGATCACATGGATATAAATTATTCTAAGAAACCTTTGATCCAAAGGGAAGAGGAGAAGGGTGCTATGTTACTTAATACGAATGGATTGTTGGTGTATCAATCAACAGGTACACTAAAATCACTTTATGTTTTTTTTTTTTGTAAATTAGCCTCCAATTAATCAAAATATTCCAATCCAAACCCCTTTTAAAGATGATAAAAAATTTATGGACTTCTCTTTCTTTTTTTTGTTAATTCAGGGGTATCCCTGCAGAACCAACCCAATGCTTAAACTGTTAGAGTAATAAGTTATTCCACTTAATTAATTATATCATATTGGTTAATTAATTAAGTCACTTATTCCTTTAGTTACTTAAGCTAAACTTAGGCACATTAATAATTGATTAATTATTAAGTGTGCACACTAGGGTTTCATTTAGGGTTTCCCTTTTAGGGTTTCTTGATCTCCTTCATAAGGATTGATCTCTTTGTAATATTTGATTCTCTTAATGCATTTTTACTTTGAGGTTTACAGAACATCTTCTTTGGTTCTGCATGTCTTTTGCATGTGGCAGGTATCCCTTTGCATGCAAGTGATCTTGGTTTTCTAACATGATATCAGAGCACTTTCCAATGGTGTTGTTTATTTTTCAGTATTTTACTGTTTATCTGCATTTATTACTATTTGAAGTCAGATGTTTATTTTGGACTTCCGAGCTCATAACTTTTTGCCATGATCTCTTATTTTCACTATCTTTGCTACGTTGGAAAGGTATTAAGGAGCTCTATGTTGTTGTCCATGCACTTTTTTTGTATCTATCCCAGGTTGATCGCTTAGTCCAGATTTGGCCCGATGGGTTGTTTGGAGATTACTTGGATGTTTTGGCAGTTGGGAGGGTGCATCTTGCATCTTTACACTTCATTTTCAGTAATACATCATTCAATAATCACTTGTTGCTTCATATATTCCAAGTTTGTTCCCATTTGGATTTTTCGAGTGTTCTGTGGCATTGGGTATGTTGTTGCTTTATCATGATTCCTTGAGTCAATCAGTGACTCTCATCTGGTTTCAGTAGTAAACAAAAGAATATTTCCTTGCTTTCTAGTATCAGGTTCCAGTGTTACTCTATAGAGTTCTTCCAGTGCTTCTTTGCAGCACGTCATCTCATTGTAGGGGGTTTTGTCCCACTGGGTTTTTCCTTCTCTACCTAATTCTAGCATTTGTAAATGGGTACCTGATCAGGCCTAGTTGTCGGGACCCATCTTTGCTTTCATGCATATTATTCTAGTGTTTTAGCTTCTTCCTAAGTACATCTTAAGGGGGGGTGTTAGAGCAATAAGTTATTCCACTTAATTAATTATATCATATTGGTTAATTAATTAAGTCACTTATTCCTTTAGTTACTTAAGCTAAACTTAGGCACATTAATAATTGATTAATTATTAAGTGTGCACACTAGGGTTTCATTTAAGGTTTCCCTTTTAGGGTTTCTTGATCTCCTTCATAAGGATTGATCTCTTTGTAATATTTGATTCTCTTAATGCATTTTTACTTTGAGGTTTACAGAACATCTTCTTTGGTTCTACATGTCTTTTGCATGTGATAGGTATCTCTTTGCATGCAGGTGATCTTGGTTTTCTAACATAAACTGCCTTGCCTTGGTCATATATTTTTCCAAGTTGGGTCAATAATGGGTGTCACATTGGGGTGAGAGACACAAAAGAAGAGCCACACAAACCCCTTTCAAAGATGATAAAAATGTGTGGACTTCTCTTTCTTATTTTTTTATTGACTCGAGGTATCCCTATGACCCAGCCCAACACCTAACCCGCTTTACCTTGGTCTTACATTTATCCAAGTTGGGGTCAAGAATGGGTGTCATGCTTGGGTGAGAGACACACAAAAGAAAAGACACACAAACCCCTTTCAAAGGCGATAAAAAGGTATGGACTTCTCTTTCTTCTTCTTTTTTGTTGACTTATGGGTATCCCTGTGACCCATCCAAATGCCTAACCCACCTTACCTTGGTCTTACATTTTTCCAAGTTGAGGTCAAGAATGGGTGTCATGTAGGGGTGAGAGACACACAAACCCCTTTTAAAAATGATAAAAAGGTATGGGCTTCTCTTTATTCTTTTTTTTTCTTGACTTAGAGGTATCCCTGGACCCAACCCAATGCCTAACCCACCTTACCTTGGTCTTACATTTTTCCAAGTTGGGGTCGGGAATGGGTGTCACACTGGGGTGAGAGACACACAAACCCCTTTCACAGATGATAAAAATGTATGGACTTCTCTTATTTTTTTATTGACTTAGAGGTATCCCTGCGACCCAGCCCAACGCCTAACCCACCTTACCTTGGTCTTAAATTTTTCCAAGTTGGGGTCAGGAATGGGTGTCACATTGGGGTGAGAGAGACAAGATAAGATAAAAACAAACCCTTTCAAAGATGATAAAAATGTATGGAATTATCTTTCTTCTTTTTTTTGTTGACTCAAGGGTGTCTCTACGACCCAGCCTAATGCCTAACCCATCTTACCTTGGTCTTACATTTTTCCAAGTTGAGGTTGGGAATGGGTGTCATGCTTGGGTGAGAGACAAACAAAAGAAGAGACACACAAACCCCTTTCAAAGAAGATAAAAAGTTATGGACTTATCTTTCTTTATTTTTTGTTGACTTTTGGGTATCCTTACGACCCAGTCCAACACCTAACCTGCCCTACCTTGGTCTTACATTTTTCCAAGTTGGGGTCAGGAATGCGTGTCACACTAGGGTGAGAGACACACAAAATAAGAGACACATAAACCCCTTTCAAATATGATAAAAATGTATAGAGTTCTCTTTCTTTCTTTTTTGTTGACTCACGGGTATCCTTGCTACTGA
This sequence comes from Sequoia sempervirens, assembly GCA_007258455.2. NCBI lineage: Eukaryota > Viridiplantae > Streptophyta > Pinopsida > Cupressales > Cupressaceae > Sequoia > Sequoia sempervirens. Next base: position 1,062,567,440 of record VDFB02281492.1, read on the forward strand.
ACCCAATGCCTAACCTACCTTACCTTGGTCCTACAGTTTTCCAAGTTGAGGTTGGGAATGGGTGTCATGCTTCGGTAAGAGACACACAAACCCCTTTCAAACAAGATAAAAAGGTATGGACTTCTCTTTCTTTAGTTTTTGTTGACTTTTGGGTATCCTTACGACCCAATCTAACACCTAACCCGCATTACCTTGGTCTTACATTTTTCCAAGTTGGGGTCAGGAATGGGTGTCACAATGGGGTAAGAGATGCACAAAATAAGGAAAGAAAAAGAAAGAACGATAAAAAAAAAAAAAGGAAGTGTGTAGGAGTGAATTTACACCCCTTACACAAATTCCCCTTTAACATAACCTCACCTTAGGAAATCAAATCTGAAGGAAAAATTCCACATCACCCAACTGCCTTCCTTCCATTTGGCATCTATTTGTTGCTTCGATGAGAGAATTTTTGTCGGTGATGCACATGTGGCATGCAGACGTCCACGCGACACGCTATCGTTCTCGACAGATTCCTATGTTTAAAGTTGGAAGAGGCATTACACATTCAATTGGGAATGATTTGTAACATCCCTCTTTGACCAACTGACCCTGAAAACAACAGATTCTTCCCTCTTCTCCTTCAAATTCATCCATCTTCATGTCATTTCATCCCCTAGCATTCTCTCTCACATTCTCTTGCAATTTCTACACACACTCTCAAGCCATTCAGCATTCACTTCACTTTCAAGCAGCATCCTCAACACTCCATTACAGTAGCAGTAGCACTCCATCAACTTCACATAGCAAGTGCAAAGCAAGCCATTGTAGCATGGGCTTGGAGCCTTGTGAGGCTTCCCTCATCACAGTCGCAGTTGTGGTGACCCTTCCAAGCCTATATTCTCCTCTATTGGCTAGTGAGATTTTGGGTGGAGGTGGTAACATTTTGCTCCCCTCCTTTGTGATTTAGTTGAGTAGCATAATACTGTTTTGTAGTTTTTATTGTAATCTCTACTTTTTTTATTTCTTTATCACATATTTCTATCTCATTGCTATCTGGTTGTCCGTGGAGGTGGAAACACCAAAACAGGGGTCTAACTGAGGCAGGCCCCTATACAGCCCCAACAATTTTCCCCTTCTTTCTTGTGTGCAGGTGAGAGAACGTGTGGGGCTAGCTAGCGAACGTACATCTTCGTGAGACTATTTTTGTCACCCTAGTTCTTGTTTACTTGTTTTATCACTTTAGTTTATATTTCCTATACTTTCTCATTCTGTTTTTACCATCAAGATTAGCTAGCTAGGTTGTAATCCTTTTAAATTAGTTTGTATTGTGTTCACTATTTTCTGACCGTACAGATGCCAATTCTCTAGAGAGACGCCAGTACGTGGTGCTAACGTCTAAGAACTATGTTGTCATCCTTGGATAGAGAGTTGTCTAAGACATAGTACTAACTTCGAAAACTAGCTCGCCTAGCCTAAACCTAAGTTCAAGATCTGCAGAGTGATTGAATTACATTATAGTCCTCATCATTCTCGATCATTATTCCAAGATACCCTTTAGAGTGAGGTAAGTTAGGGTAGCCCTTCGCTCTTGGCTCTCCATGACCTAGAGCCTTGACATGATTGGTCCCCCTCTCTTACATTTTTGGTGAACCCAACATGAAGCAACATCTCCCTATTTGTTGGTGATCGGGACTTTTCCCTTGTACCTTGTAACCATTGTAAGCCTGAGTGTTGTGAAGGTTTATGAGCTTCACAACCCAATCCATGAATTTTGGGTACGTTGTTAGGAGAAGTGTCTGACACCTTCCCATGGAGAAGACAAAGGTCACATTTGGTTTCTATACAAGCCTTTTTGTCAAATTTTTCGTTGGTCTATCTGCCCAAGAGCAATTGTCAAGGGGTGAGGTAGGATTCTTTGATGAGACCGATCATGACCCCACTCCTCCTGCATCTCCTACACCATCATTAGAAGATGAGCACAAGGTCGTTCACATCCCTTCTAAATATATTTCTACCATTAGAAAAGGACTAAGTGACTCGGAGAATCACCTGGAAAAGGACCCAAAGTTGGCTAGAGCCACTTGAGTTATCAGCAAGATAAAGTATATGGTTGGAAAAGATCGAACAAGCATAGAAATCTTGGCTATTCTCTCTAGTCTGACTGAAGCATGTGCTCCTCCAAACAACCCTAACATTATACAAAGGGCCACTTTTGAAGACCATGAGACACAACTAGAAATGTTGATGCCTCCCACACCTGTGTACATGGCCGATGCAGTCCCCTCAGTCAGCATCCCCTCTACCTCTGAGAGATCCGAAACTATCAAAGCAAACAAAGTACCCTTAGGTTTTAGTTTCACCCCTCTTGTCACCTCTAGCGGTGGAGGTTTTCAGGGATTGAGTGGTGGAGGCTTTGGTAGTGGTGGTGGCTTCGATAGTGGGAATGGCACTAGCAGAGGTGGTTATGGAGGAGGCCATGGGGGTGGCTTCGAAAATGGAGGTGGATCTGGCGGTAGTCCTGACAGTGGCCACATTGGTGGCTCCAATGGTGGTTCTAGAGGAGGTCCCATTGGACCTTTGTCATCCCAAGACCCTATCCTAAACACTCTTCTTCAGAATATGGGCAAGTTGCAAATCTAGCTAGCAAGTCTCTCCCAAGCCTCTACCCAACCCATCTTTCAACCCTTTTTTTGGCATAGCCCATTGTCAGCAGCGATCATAAACACTCCCTTCTTGCAAGGAATGGAGATTCCCAAATTCAAAAAATATGGTGGCAAGGGGACCCACAAACACATGTGTCTGCCTCTAATGCCCTATGTACTGATTTCTTCCATCATGATGCGTTGATGGAAAAACTATTCCCTCAATCTCTTAAGGATATAGTGCTTGAATGGTATTGTTCCTTACCCGATAACACTATTTTCTCATTCGATCAACTTGTAAACCAGTTTTTTCAACAGTTCCAATCCAACATCGGACCGAAGATGACCTTTTCAAATCTTGTCTGATGCAAACAAGGTGATAACAAAAAGATTACTGATTTTATAGCACGGTATCAAGCACTCTTCTCACAGATCTTGTACCCACTTCCCAATTCTGACGTGCAGAAGGTGTTCATAGGAAACTTGTAAAGATCTTGGCAGGAAAAATTTACCCTTATGAAGTATCCTTCTTTCACGCATTTGTGTGTTGCATTACGTGAATATCAACAAATGGTAGTTTAGTTCAGGGGATCATCCTCACACTCCCGTTCAAAAGGAAAGTCCATTGTATCAATCTCTGGAAAAGGCAAGGATATTGCAAATGTAGTAGCTGCTACGAATGATAACAACCTCAGATGCAACAAAAAATTCACAAAGTTAGCAGAATCTTATTCTTCCATCTTGCAGAAGTTGTTAAAGGATAAGATCATAACCTTGGATAACCCTAAACCTCTCAAGGAACCTTCCCCTAGTTGGTACGATCTGAATACCTTCTGTCAGTACCATTGATTTAACAGACATGACATCGAACGTTGTATGTGCCTGCATCACAAGATACAGGATCACATCGAGGATAGTACTATTCATCTCGATGGGAGTAAACAAAATGCAAAAAATTTAGTGGCGAAAGCAAATAGTGAGTTGCAGATATACGCTGACCCGTTTCCGTCACATTCTGCCAACATGATTATTGATCCCTCTAATTCTACCACTCGACCCAAGGAATATGTTAACATGGTCATAGTTAATCCTACTATGCAACCTGCGATCGACTCACCAAACATGATGTTCCCCTAAACAACAAGCCCTCTCCCCTCTACATTCCCACTTGCCTCAATGACAACATTGTGATAGGGGTCTTAATGAACCCCGCGAGCCGAGTGAATGTCATTACAGAAGAGACGTTGTGGCCTAATTCATTGCATAGGAAGGAGTACGTGGAAATGAAATCTACCATTCGTACACATGATGGTCTTTCTCTCAAGCCATATGGCTCGATAACTTTTTTCGTCCTAGTTGGACCTAGGGCTGTAGACACAGTCTTTGATGTTATTCCAGAGTCGGATTTATTCAGGATGAAGTTAGGCATACCCTGGCTAGCTTCCATGAATGGAATCACCTATGTCATCCATAAGTGTCTCAAATTCTCCCACAAAGGTGCTATGCACGTAGTGCATGACACTGGATACCAATCGTTGGTGTCCCATGCGGGCTACTTGTTGGATCATTTTTTTCCCACCTCGATCGGTCCACTCCCTCCGAGGACAGACCTACTTTAAAAGAACTATGTGAAGTATAAGACCAGGGGCAAGGGACAGTCGAAATTCACCCTTCTGGTAGCACAGCAGCTAGTTGCCTCCCCTTCTCGAAAGGGAAAAGAGAAGCTACCTCGTTCTTGGGATGACTCTCCCACTCCTCTTCCTAGAGATGAGTTTTACATGAATATGTATGGCTTTTACCCACTAAGTCTGATGATACCTGCTTGGCGTAAACCTAAGATCAGGATATCGGACCTCCCTACTAAACTACCTAGACCTTGGTACTACCTGTATGGAAAGGGAAAGGGTCCCCATGGGGAATCCTCTATGTCCCGGCCTCTGTGGTCTCCCATCACTTCTGCTCCCAAAGCAGTAAATGGGAAGAGGCCCGCTGTCGAGGCATTAGAGCTAACTCCCCCTATTTTTTCTCAATCTCTTCCTCCTCCTGTTTAGAAGCTTGTCCTTTCACTGGAAACAATAAAAGTGGACACTCCCATGGTTGAGAAGGAACCTTTTTTTCCCTCACAACCTCCGATCTCTAGCTTGAAGAGTCATAGAAACCACCTTGCACATGAGCACAAGCGTTGGTGAAAGGCTCTCACGACTGAGCAGGTTGCTTTGTAGAAGAAGGAAGAGGAGTCGACCACCCTTGCTTCAGGGCCTCCTGATGCATCCTCCTCTCTCCTCCCCTCTGCTTCCATTCAATCTAGTTCAATCTCACTTCCAACTCCCACTATGAGTACGACTGCACCTAACCCCAAAAAGGTGCAGGTGTTTATCACCCCTTCGATTGAGCCACCCTGTTGATGTCCCTTCCAGACATCTCGTCGTTCCCTAAACCTATGGATATGTTGAATACTTCAGTGGTATATGTCGCAGTTTCCTCCTCCTCCACACCTCTTGCCTCGTTTGTGGGAAGGTCACATCCCCCAATGAAGCAGAAGGCCAAAGATGGCCCTTCCAGCAATGGAGGGTGTAAGAGGAGCCCACCTTCTCTAAAGGGAGGTCCTGCACTGACTTGTTTTGTCCTAGTGAAAGAACCAATCCTGCCTTCCCCTGCATTTGTCACTACTCTCGAGTCACTCGGTGAGCCAAGTGGTGAATCTCGGGCACAACCTTCTCCATCCATTGAGGTATGACATGGCACTCCAGTAAAGTGCATGTTTAACTCTTTCGATGAAGTTTTGGCCTTGTCAGCGATCTTCACAAAATGTTGACCATAGCTCCACAAGAGCCTAATGGAGGAGACCTTGTAGGGCCTTCTTCCCTAGACCTTTTTGTGGGAGGTTCGGAAGCTCCTCCCCTTAATATTCCACCACTGCAAGCTCATCCTCCTTCCCCTTATAATGATCTAGATTAGGAAGTGGAGGACCTCTTGGTTGATGAATGTTAAGGGGAGGCCTCTTCTTTATCTTTAGATTAGATGTGTGTGTGCATTGTGATGTGTTCCCCCATGATTGTGTTATGTGTTCCTGGATGACCCTTGTCACCCTTGTTGGTGCTTGGATACAAGAGTGATTTTGTGTTGTAAATCTTCTTCTATGTTTGTGATTGATTTTTGGTAAATTGGGAATGATGCAAAGTGTTGGGGGCATTTAGACCTCTCTTCCAAGTTGACCCAATTTTTTATTTTCACTTTGTTTTATCATGCATTCTTCACATGGTCTGACATAGTAGGGGGTTGATGATAGTTCATTTATACACTACTACTATACTTATATATATATATGAGCAGCTCTGACCCCGAAATTAGATCACCCATATGCCCTCTATTTGTAATTAATTATCTTTCAATCTTTTCTTATCTTTCTCTCTTCTTTGCTTGAGTTGTCCCTTTCATGTGTGACAACGCTATTTCTATGACAATTTGATTTTCAAAAAATGTATTCATTGCCAATGAATCTTTTCTCAAGAATATTTGCAAGCTTTTTTCAAGAATCACATTTTTTACTTGACCCCTAATGGAACACGTTTCCTTCATCATGGGTTCACAAAGAAATAACTTGAGAACTTTCCTTCGAGGTGGGAGCAACATTGACCTTCCCCTCGTAAGGGGGTATCTTCTTCCTTTCAAATTCCTTGATGAAGTGAACATCTTTTGAAAGGATTCCTTAATGATGAATCGATTTAAGAAAACACATCTATTTACACTTTCAAAATAGCATGTCCCTTGAGTGGACCCCTTTTTTATGTCGGGTTCTCAAGGGACCCCTTTGGAAACCTTTCAACTTGTTGAAAATCTACGTGACTTTTCACTTACTTTCATGCATGGCCACTCTCGGACATGTTCTATCTGCGAGTAAACATGTCACTTTGTAGGTGCGCCTGTGAAACCGCTTTACAGCTCTGCAGAGTCTCCTTCTTTGGGTTTCCTTCATGCAAGAGATCTTGGGGGACACCTCCTTGCAGGTCTACTAGCCTGTAAGGTGCTTACACCTCTAAGCTTCCTCTATGTGAGAGATCTTGGGGGTCGGTCCCTTGCAGGTATGTGGATCTATAAGGCGCTTTCATGTGGGTTTCCTTCATGTGATAGATCTTGGGGGACACCTTCCTTGCAAGCCTGCAAACCTATAAGGCACTTTTTTTGCGTTTCCTTCATGTGAGAGATCTTGGAGGACACCTTCCTTATAGGACTGTAGGCTTGTAAGGCACTTAATTCTTGGAGCTTCCTTCATGTGAGAGATCTTGGGGGTCACTTCCTTGTAGGTCTACGGGCCTATAAGGCACTTTCATTCTGCAGCTTCATAGTTCTGCAAGGCTACGAAGTCCTTTTCCTATCCTACACTTTGAAGCTCGCCAAATTGTGGTTTGTTTCCTCGACGATTCAAGTATACATCTCTCACTCTATTAACTCTTTGATCTACTTTAACGAAGAACTCATCAGTATTCATGCTTGCCAAAGTGGGGGAAAAATGTATAGGAATGAATTTGCACCCCTTACGCAAATTCCCCTTTTACATAACCTCACCTTAGGAAATCAAATCTGAAGGAAAAATTCCACATCACCCAACTACCTTCCTTCCACTTGGCATTTGTCTGTTGTGTCAATGAGAGAAATTTTGTCGAGGATGCATGTGCGATGTGCAGACATCCATGCGACGTGTTGTTGTCCCTGACGGATTCCCACATCTGAAGTTGTCAGAGGCATTACACTTTCAATTAGGAATTATTTTTAACATCCCTCTTTGACCAATCGACCCCAAAAATAGCAGATTCTTCCCTCTTCTCCTTCAAATTCATCCATCTTCATCTCATTTCATCCTCTAGCATTCTCTCTCACATTCTCTTGAAATTTCTACACACACTCTCAAGCCATTTAGCATTCACTTCACTTTCAAGTAGCATCCTCAACACTCCATTGCAATAGTAGTAGCACTCCATCAACTCTGCATAGCAAGTGTGAAGCAAGCCATTGTAGTGTGGGCTTGGAGCATTGTGAAGCTTCCCCTCATCACAGTCGCGGTTGTGGTGGCCTTTCCAAGTCTGTATTCTCCTCCATTGGCTAGTGAGCTTTTGGGTGGAGGTGGTAATGTTTCTCTTCTCTCCTTTGTGATTTGGTTGAGTAGCATAATACTATTTTGTAGTGTTTATTGCAATCTCTACTTTTTTTACTTCTTTAGCGCATATTTCTATCTCGTTGCTATTTCGTTGTCCATGGAGGTGGAAACACCAAAACGAGGATCTGATTGAGGTAGGCCTCTATACAGCCCCAACAATTTTCCCCTTCTTTCCAGTGTGTAGGTAAGAAAACATGTGGGGCTAGCTGGAAAATGTGCATCTTTGTGAGATTATCTTCGTCACCCTAGTTCTTGTTTACTTGTTTTATCACTTTAGTTTCTATTTCCTATACTTTCTCATTTTGTTTTTATCGTCAAGATTAGCTAGCTAGGTTGTAAGTTTATTTTTGAGCAGTTTGTATTGTGTTCACTATTTTTTGATCGTATAGATGCCAGTGTGTCGCATTAACGTCCCAGAACTACACTGCTATCCTTGGACAGAGAGTTGTCTGAGACACAATGCTGACTCTGAAATCCAGCTCGCCTAGCCTAAACCTAAGTTTGGGATTTGCAGAGTGATTGAAGTACATTTAGTCCTCATCATTCTCTATCCTTATTCCAAGACACCCTGGGCAACACTCCACTCTCGACTCTCTGTGACCTGGAGCCTTGAAATGGTTGGTGCCCCTCTCTTACAGGAAGAAGAGAATAGTGTGAAGGAAAGTGAAAAAAAAAAAAGGACGAAAGAAACAAAGTGAGAAAGATAGAAATAAAACAACAAAAAGAGGGATGACCAATATAAAGAAGGAAAGCAAAATTTGGAAAAAATAAAAATAATGAGAAAAAAAGAAAGGAAAACCTAAAGGAGAGGGGAAAAAAAAAGAAAAAGAAAAGAAAGAAAGAAGAAAAAAGAGAGAAGGAAAGTGACAAAAATATAGAAAAATGAAGAAATAAACAAATCAAAAAAGATAGAAAGAATAAAAGAAAGAGAAACACCAGCAAAGGAATAAAAGGAGAGATAGAAAGATAAAGATAACGAAATAAATAGTGAACATTTATAATGAAAAATGGAATTAAAGAAAAAAATAAATAGTAAGAAAGAAAGGATAAACAAAAAACAATTATAAAGAGAGATAAACACAAAAAGAAAGGTTAAGAGGGAAAATATAGATTGGAAGAAAAATAGAAATAAAGAGAGATAGAAGCACATATAGAGAGAATCAAATAATAGAAATAAAGAAATAACAAAGAAGAAAGAGATAGATAGAGAAACATCAACAAGGAAAATAAGTAAGAAGAGAGAAAGTAAAAATAAAATCTGAAAGAATAAAAAACATTAAGAGAATAAAAGTATATATATTTAGAGAGAGAGAGAAACAAAAATAGAAAACAATAAGGGAAGGGAAGAGTCAATGAATTGGATACAAAGAAAGAAAGAAGGGTAAGAGGGAGAGAGATTGTGATAAAATAGAAAGAATGACATGAGGGGAAAGAAAAAGAAGTGAAAGAGAAAATTAGCGAAATAAATAGTAGAGAGATGCGAAGAGAGAACAAACTAAATATAGAGAGAAAATTAAAAATAAGGAGAGAAAACAAGGAGAAAAAGTAAAAATTAAAATTAAAAGATCTAAGAAATAGAAATAGATATTAAATCACACAAATATATACTGGATTATAATTAAACATTCTATACTCATGTCTACAAAACACATAAGTGTTGAAGTAGTGGGAAGGACTATGTTGAGCTTAAATTTGAATTTGAAATTTACATTTTTTTATACTCATGGCCACAAAGTACATAATTCACTTGAGTTAATTTACAAGTCATATATTCATGTCTACAAAGTACACAATTCATTTGGATCAATCTTAAAAATCATGGATTTAAATTTGGAAGAATGAAAAAACTTAAAGATCAAAACTAATAATCGGAAAGAATGCATATTGCATCAAGTAAGAATTTGATTACATGCTAGTTATTAGTAAAATTTTAATGACTTACACTTATCCTTACATAAGAAACAAACAAATCAAATTAATTCAAAACAGGTAGAATAATTTTCACCATTACACAAATATATGATTTCAAAAATTTGGACCAATGAAAATATACATAAATAAATTTATTTGTGCTCCTCTGTTCAATGTGACCTTAGAATAATGAGTTTGGAGCTTAAAAAATTACATACAATTGGCTACATTGTACATGGATTAATGGACAATTAAAGAATGTAAAGGAAGTAGCAAGGTATAATTTTGAGATGAAGTAATTTGACCAATTTGAATTCTCTTAGGGATTGGGAATTATTTTATACAATAACATTATTGAAATGACAGGCAGGGTATGTATCATGAATATTCAAGAATCGTCATAATTGGATTCATAGAACTCTAAAAACGGCTCAAAACCCCTTTTATGTAATATTTTAATATTTTTGAAAAAGAAATTTTCACTAAGACATGTATTTGTTCACGGGAAATAGGAGATAACCAGTAAATTTTAGTGTTGATCTAAATTTGAACACCCAACTAACAGGTGTTTTATAAATTATGTGTGTGGGCAAAGACAATCCATATTTGTAGGTGGATCTTAGAAATAAGCTAGATGGCAAGGAATATGTTTTGAAAATATACATCATGTATGTTAATTTTTTCCGTAGTAAAGTTTTGATACAGTCTTTTTTAATAAATTCGACAAACACATTCTTGATACAATCTTTTTTAATAAATTGGACAAACACATTCTTGAAAAATTAGTTTAGAACTGAGAGGCTTGGTGCTTAAGAAAAGTGGAGTGGGTTCATATTTTACCAAGGGATAAGGTACTTTGAAATTATATCTCATGGGTATTCAAGAATCATCAAGGACCAGTATATTATTTTATAGATTTTGGTTATAAGAGTGTTAACATGCTAATTATGCTTTGAACACATAACTAAAATATCAAGAGAGGCTGAGAAACGAAAAAATCAGCAAGTACCTAATAAATCCCCATGAATGAAAAGCATCTTTAGAATAGGGTAAATCTCAATTTTAAAATCCTATCCCTAGGAAAGAAATGAAAATATCTCTATACTAGGCGTACCTCTAGGCAACTATTTCTTCAATCCACATAGTGAAATAGTCTTTCTATCATAGACAAGAAACAAACCAATCTACATTCAAAAGTTGAAGGCATACCTCGAGGTTTGAATATATTCAAGAACAACCATCAAAGCAGCAAGTTTTCTGAGAAAGTGAATCAAACATTTGACTTCTACTCTTCCACTACACAAAAATTCCATGTAAAGTAAACCTTAGGCAAAATGTGTTGAAAATTATTTTGTTGTTAAAATTTAATCACCCCACATATAATAACCTTACCAACTAGTTAGTTGCACAAAATTGACCTATATGACCATAGGATGAGGCCTAATTTAAAAAAAAAAATTGAGAGCACCATCTAAAATGTGACTTCCAATTCTTCTGAGCTCTTTTGACAATTCAAAGCTCACACCCTTTATTCTCAACTCTTGAATGCATCTATTGAGAGCCCTTAAATAATTCTTGACCCTTTGCAAGATCATCAACTCATGTAGAACACCTAACCCGCCTTACCTTGGTCTTACATTTTTCCAAGTTGAGGTCAACAATGGGTGTTACACTGGGGTGAGAGACACACAAACCCCTTTCAAAAATGATAAAAAGGTATGGACTTCTATTTCTTCTTTTTTGTTGACTCAGTGGTATCTTCATGACCCAGTCCAACACCTATCCTGCCTTACCTTGGTTTTACATTTTACCAAGTTGGGGTCAAGAATGGGTGTCACACTTGGGTGAGAGACACAAAAGAAGAGACACACAAAACCCTTTCAAAGGCGATAAAAAGGTATGGACTTCTCTTTCTTCTTTTTTTTGTTGACTTAGAGGTATCCTTATGACCAAGCCTAATGTGTAACCCAATGTACCTTGGTCTTACATTTTTCCAAGTTGGGGTCAAGAATGGGTGTCATGTAGGGGTGAGACATACAAAAGAAGAAACACACAAACCCCTTTTAAAAATGATAAAAAGGTATGGAATTATTCTTTTTTTATTGACACAGAGATATCCCTGCGACCCAAACCAACACCTAACCCACCTTACCTTGCTCTTACATTTTTCCAAGTTGGGGTTAGGAATGGGTGTCACATAGGGGTGAGAGACACACAAAATAAGACACACAAAAACCCCTTTCAAAGATGATAAAAATGTATGGACTTCGCTTTTTTCTTTTTTTATTGACTTAGAGGTATCCCTGCGACCCAACCCAATGCCTAACCCACCTTACCTTGGTCTTACATTTTTCCAAGTTGGGGTCGGGAATGGGTATCACGTTGGGATGAGAGACACACAAACACCTTTCAAAGATGATAAAAATGTATGGACTTCTCTTTCTTCTTCTTTTTGTTGACTTAGGGATATCCCTATGACCCAGCCCAATGCCTAACCCGCCTTACCTTGGTCTTGCATTTTTCCAAGTTGGGGTTGGGAATGGGTGTCACGCTTGGGTGAGTGAAACACAAAAGAAGAGACACACAAACACCTTTCAAAGAAGATAAAAAGGTATGGATTCTCTTTCTTTCTTTTTTGTTGACTTAGGGGTATCCTTACAACCCATTCCAACACCTAACTCATCTTACCTTGGTCTTACATTTTTCCAAGTTGTGGTTGGGAATGGGTGTCACGCTAGGGTGAGAGAGACACAAAAAAGAAAAGAAAAAGGAGGAAAGAAAAATAAAGAACGATAAAGTAAAGAAAGGAGGAAGAGAATAGAGTGAAAGAAAGTGGCAAAAAGTCAAAAAAAGGAAGAAAGAAACAAAGTGAGAAAGATAGAAATAATAAAACAACAAAAAGAGGGATGACCAATATAAAGAAGGAAAGTAAAATTTGGAAAAAAAAAATAATAATGAGAAAAAAAGAATGAAAAAGGAAGGAGAGAAAAAAAAAAAAGAAAGAAAGAAAGAAGAAAAAAGAGAGAAGGAAAGTGACAAAAATATAGAAAAACGAAGAAATAAACAAATCAAAAAAGATAGAAAAAATAAAACAAAGACAAACACCAACAAAGGAATAAAAGGAGAGATAAAAAGATAAAGATAACGAAATAAATAGTGAACATTTATAATGAAAAATGAAATTAAAGATAAAAATAAATAGTAAGAAAGAAAGGATAAACAAAAACAATTATAAAGAGAGATAAACACAAAAAGAAAAGTTAAGAGGGAAAATATAGATTGGAAGAAAAATAGAAATAAAGAGAGATAGAAGCACATATAGAGAGAATCAAATAATAGAAATAAAGAAATAACAAAGAAGAAAGAGAGAGATAGAGAAACATCAACAAGGAAAATAGATCTAAAGAGATCTAAACTATGAGATAAAGAGAGAATAAGATAGACAAAGAAATACACTAAAAAGTAGAGGGAATGAAAGAAAGGCATAATATGGATAGAAATAAATAGTAAGAAAGAAGGGATAAACAAAAAGGTAATTATAAAGAGAGACAAAGATAAAAAGAAAGGTAAACGGGGAAAAAAATAGATTGGAAGAAAAAGAAGTTTCCAAGAAATAAAGAGAGATTGAAGCAGAAAGAGAGAGCACAAAATAATAGAAATAAAGAAATAATAAAAGAATGAGAGATAAAGAAACACGAAAAAAGAAAAAGAATGAGAAAGGGAAAAAGATGTAGAGAGATCTAAACTTGAAGATAAAGGTAGAATAATAGAGACAAATAAATGCACTACAAAAAAAAGGGAACGAAAGAAAGGTATAATAGGGATAGAAAGAGATCATCAGGTCCAAGGTCTATGATCTCATATTTGAGGCCTAGGTTCCATGTGTCTACCATCCACAATTTGAGGTCTTGTTTCAAAGATCTAGGACCTATGGTCCAATTTCCATGGTCAAAGGCATAGGGAAAAAGTTTCTTGGTCTAAGGTGTGAGGTCCAATTGTCTAAAGTCTAGAGTCTAAGGGAACACAATATTCAGCAATACTTCCTTGATCTAAATTTCATGATCCATGAATCCAAGCTAGAACATATAGTGTTCATGGGTCCAAAATTAAGGTTCTAGGGTTTAGGATCCAAATTGCAAGGTAAAAATATTTAGGATCATGTGTCTAGAAACAAGATTTGGCTTCAAGGATTTTATCTATAGGGTCCATTCTTTCATTATATAGTCTAAATTCTAGTGCCCAAGATCAAAATCTACAGGTGTAATGTTCCCGAAGTCTCAGATTCCAAGGTGAAGGATCAAGGGACATAATATAAGGGCACATAGTCTACAGTTTGAGGGACAAGCTCTTAACCTAGGTTTGAAGGGTATAGTGTCCACATCCCAATGTCTAAAGTTAAGGCTCTAGGGAAGGGGTCAAGGTCCAAGGATTTATGGTATAGGTTATATGTTTCTTGTTGAGGGTGCATAATGTTAAGGTCCTAGTGATCCCAAATCCAAGCTCTAAGAGTTCACAATAAATGGCATAGGTTTCTTGGTCAAGGGTTCATGATCTATAAATCTATGGATAGGGCCCAAGGTTTAGGATACATGGTCTTGGATCCAAGCTCTAATCATCTAACAATGTAAGGTTCAATATTGAAGTTTGAAGCTCAAAGGTAGAAGGTTTAAGGCCTAGGTTCTTGGGATCTAATTTCAATGTTCTGTTATTTGAGGTCAAATATCTAGTAGTATAGCCTAAGCACTAGGGTTCATCCACAAGTTTAAGGTAAAGGGGAAATAGTAATATTTCTTGGTCTAGGGTCCACAAGTACAAGATATAGCCTCTAAGGTTTAGGGTTCAAAAATTAAGGGTCTGGGATTTAAGTGTTTAGGCTATAAAATAAATGTTTATCAAACTAGGGTCCATGATCCATGAGGCTAGGGTGTAGGTCAAGGTCTATGGGTCAAAAAATTAAATTCTAGGGTCTAAGGTCCAACCCATATATAGAAAGAGAGAAAAAGAGATGGAGAGAAGAAGAGATGGAGAGAAGAAATAGAAATAGCAATGTAGAGAAACATTAAAAAGAAATAAATATATTTAGACAATGAGAGATAACTAGAATAAAATAAAATTAAAAGGAAAAAAGATATGTCAAAAGAGAAAGAAAAGAGGTATAAAGGTAGATGCGAGTGAGAAATACACTATGAGAGAAAAAGGAAAGAAAAAAATATGAAGAATAAAAGAAAAATTCATATAAACATAAAAACTAAAAATAAATTGATAAGTATGAAATATAGGGAAAAAAAAGAATAATGAAATTAAGTAAGAAGAGAGAAAGTAAAAACAAAATCTGAAAGAATAAAAATCATTAAGAGAATAAAAGTATATATATATATATATATATATATATATATATATATAGAGAGAGAGAGAGAGAGAGAGAAATATAGAAAACACTAAGGAAAGAGTCAATAAATTGGATACAAAGAAAGAAAGAAGGGTAAGAGGGAGAGAGATTGAGCTAAAATGGAAAGAATGACATGAGGGGAAAGAAAAAGAAGCTAAAGAGAAAATTAGTGAAAGAAATAGTAGAAAGATATAGAGAGAGAGAGAGAGAAAAGTAAATATAGAGAGAAAATTTAAAATAAGGAGAGAAAATAAGGAGAAAAGATAAAAATAAAAAATAAAAGATCTAAGAAATAGAAATCAATATTAAATCACACAAATATATACTGGATTATAATTAAACATTCTATACTCATGTCTACAAAACACATAAATGTTGAAGTAGTGGGAAGGATTATGTTGAGCTTAAATTTGAATTTGAAATTTACACATTCTATACTCATGTCCACAAAGTACATAATTCACTTGAGTTCATTTACAAATCATATATTCATGTCTACAAATTACACAATTCGTTTGGATCAATCTTCAAAATCATGGATTTAAATTTAGAAGAATGAAAAAACTTAAGGGTAAAAACTAATAATTAGAAAGAATGCATATTGCACCAAGTAAGAATTTGATTACATGCTAGTTATTAGTAAAAATTTCATGACTTACTCTTATCCTTACATAAGAAATAAACAAATCAAATTAATTCAAAACAAGGTATATAATTTTCACCATTACACAAATATATGATTTCAAAAATTTGGACCAATGAACATATACATAAATAAAGTTATTTGTGCTCCTATGTTCAGTGTGACCTTAGAATAATCAGTTCCGAGCTTAAAAAAATACATACAATTGGCTTCATTGTACATAGATTAATGGAAAATTAAAGAATGTAAAGGAAGTGAAAAAGGTAGAATTTTGAAATGAAGTAATTTGACCAATTTGAATTCTCTTGGGGATTGGGAATTCTTTTGACCTTTCTGATTTTATTAGAGAGTTTTTCATAGAAAGGTGTGTGCATGTAAGGCCATTGGTATAGTCCATCATTAGAAGTGAAAAAGAAAAGAAAAATGATAATCCAAGGGGTTTGGCTACCAGGGAAATGAAGAAACTAAAACGAGATCCAAGTTTAAATCCCCATCGTGGAAACATATAACTCCAGTAGGAGATTGTTACTTGATTTACAGATCTTAAGAATGTTCCAAAAAACTAAAGAAGAAATGCTTGTAGTTATGATTTCATATACATTTCTTGTCATTAGGCTAAGGAAAAAATGTATAAGTTTTCCCTCCCAAACAAATAAACAAAATCGAAGAAAAAATCTTAGTAAGATCACCGCCAATGGCAACCTAAGAAACAAAACCTAAAATTTACATATCTCTCAACTGGATACCAACTCTAAAAGTTTAAGCCCAAAGTTGATGCGGAATATAAGACATTTTCCGATTGTAAATCATATATCATTCTTTCACAGATAATGAGAGTAAATACAAAATAACAAATCACATACATTTATGTAATGTATTTTTCCCGTCCTCTAGTGTAAAGCAGATCAAACATAACTCAATTTCCAAGAATTATACCAGAAGAAAACAATTAATCCATTGAACACAAAACTCAAGAGATGAAGGAGCCACACACTAAATATATATTTAGTGTACTACAACTATTAATACATAGCAAGTAAATATTTAAGAATACCAACAGAGATTTGATAAATTTTTGTATTTATCTCACTCTAAATAAGAGCTGAAGTATATTTCAAAAAAGGGTAATAATAGTAGTAATAGGTATACTAAAATTGAAAATATTTGAGAATTGAGTAAATTCTTTTAATATGTGTGTAGGTGATATGCATGTCAATATTATCTTAATAATACTATCTAAAGTAGAGTAAAATATATAAAAAATGGGCACAAATTTCTACTATAGACATATGTTGTAGGAATCAAGAACCAAATAGATCTAACCAAACAATTTTTAAGGGGATTAACAATTCTTTTTTTCCTCATTCCAAACACAAGAATGGTTTTTGATCAATATTCTATGCAAGAACATTACTGAAATGATAGATAGGGTATGTATCACGAAGATTCAAGAATCATCAGAATTGGATTCATATAACTCTGAAAACAGCTCAAAACCTCTATTAGGTAATATTTTAATATTTTTGGAAAAGGGATTTTCACTAAGACATGTATTTGTTGACAGGAAATAGGACATAACTGATAAATTTTAATCTTGATCTAGATTTGAACACCCAACTGACAGATGTTTTATAAATTATGTGTGTGGGCAAAGACAATCCATATTTGTAGGTGGACCTTAGAAATAAGGTAGATGGCAAGGAATCTATTTTGAAAATATACATCATGTATATTAAATTTTTCCTTAGCAAAGTTCTGATACAGTCCTTTTTAATAAATTGGACAAACACATTGTAAAAAAAACAATACAGAACTGATAGGCTTGGTGCTTAAGAAAAGCGGAGAAGGTACTTTGAAATTACATCTCATGGGTATTCAAGAATCATCAGAAGACTAGTATATTCTTCTGTGGATTTCAGTTATAAGAATGTTACCATGCTAATTATGCTTTGAACACATAACTAAAATATCAAGAGAGGGTGAGAAATGAAAAAATCAGCAAGTATCTAATAAATCCCCATTAATGAAAAGCATCTTCAGAACAGGGTAAATGTAGTACCCCTCCAGTTGTTACTATGTGTATCCGTTTGTTTTTGTTTGATTGCTAGTTGTTAAAATTTGTTGATAATACACTGGACATCGAGATCATTTGATTAAGTTTGTGTGATGGATGCGAGTGTGTTACGGTTAAGTTGTTTCTGAGTGTTAATGTGTTTATCTAGATGTGTATGATGGTTATGTTATTATGATGTAATGATGGTCGTCTATGTCGGTGAAGAAGACAGTATGGCATTACTCATTCGTGAGTACCCTGCTATGCTGCGAATCTTATTCACGGTGTGTTTTCTAACATGAGTATATGTATGTTCTAACGTTGATGTTTTCTGCAGATACAGGTACCGGGTATCGGCTCCACCTGCTTGTCAGGTCTGAGCGTACCCTAATCCAATAAAAATCATGTTGATTCAAAGATAGTGTCTGGTCCTTGTGTAACCATTGTTCTTTGTGAACGAGTATCGGTTGTCGCCCATTATTGTTTGTCGTTTGTTTTTAATCGTGTTGTGTTTGTGTGAGTTGATTTGTTTAAATTAAAATTAAACAGGTTAATTATTGTTCTTTAAAAGGTTTTATTAAATTAAGTTATTTTGATTATACGTTATTTTATTGAAATATTAAATCACTATGATTTGGTGATGGTATGATTTATTAAATTAAATTAAAAGGGATATTTAATTAATTGCATTTATTGATTTTAATTGTGCAAATTTTAATTAAGGAAAAGAAGATATTTTTATAGAGTATATTTTCAAAAGTTAGAATATCTGAAAATAAGTTTGAAGGAAAATATCTTGATATTGAAAGTTCATAACCGCATGAGCAAGTTTAGGAAGGGATGTTTACATTAAGTTAAGTGGCAACTGGAGTTAATTAATAGCATTAAATAGTTTTTGGGGATGGAAATCTAGGGACGGCAATGATTTATGAAAAAGGAAGTTTCCACAACAGCCTCCCGGAAGAAGCTTTTGGCACAACAAGATCGGGATATTCAAAGTTGCAGCTGCAAATTCTGAGAGAATCCCTCAACATCAATTCTGCAATCCTACGAATCAGGTTCCCCTGTGTATCATTTTTGTTTGTATTTATGTCTGTATTTATCTGAAAAGTGATACCCACAAGTTTCTACATGAATTTTTTGTATATTTCTATAAGCACGGTGTGTATTCGAACCAACGCCAGTCAGCCCTTACCGTAGAGCTTAAGCTACCCATTTGATACCAGAAAGATATCATAGCTATAAATATCTGCTTGATACTTTCTTTTAGGGTCGATGGCAGTCCCCAATTTTTACCTCATACTGGTGTGTGACAAGCGTGATCTGTAGAATGAGTTCAATATTAACTTTTGATTCATAGGCGCTTGAGGGTCAATCATGCACACCTAAAAGATCAGTAATATATAGATAAACCTATATATATGTAATGCAATATAGGTTACCTCTGTTACAGTCTGTGCATCCCATCCTTTAATTCCGCGTGGCTGCATGTTCCTCGAATATGGTGATGTATTCATCTCTTTAAGTAAACTGAAGATATCTTGAAGTCACCAACTTATATCTCTCTTTTCCTTTTTGATTCTTTCTTGCTGTAAATCGTTTGTGGGATTAAATTATCTATAGCATGTGGTTACTGCGCATTGAATCGTTTGATTTATAGGAAATTTCATTAACAGAAAACTATAGAAAGTATAATTGTTAGCACATAAAGTGCATAAAGCCTTTGCCTTGAAACTACAAAAGTTCAATGATTAAAATGCGTGGTCTTTTCTTCAAGCTGGCGTCTAAAGCTAACAAATTATGTTATTATAAAGAATTTCCTCTGTCTTGTTTGCTTGTAATTCTCTTAATAGCGACTGTATGACATGGAACCCAGATGTTGTATATATGTAATTCATTACATCATGTCCGTAGTAATCTGATTATGAGTTTTATTTTCTTTTTAGATGGGTGTATCCATCTCCTGAATATTCCCGTGCTGTCAATCTTTCTACAGTTTTCTCCATTCTTCTAAACTCTCCAGCTCTGAGTATAAATTTTACTTCTTGTTGTTTCCTTAATCCTACCATGCCAGTAATTGCGTGATAGGTAAGCTTTGTAAATTGCGCTCAAAATCAGATTATGTGACTTTGTATTTTAAGTGTATCCACGTCTTCCTTCATCGTGCATGGTTTGCATGATGCCTTTTTGTACTTAAAGTCTGCAATCATAATTGCTGGAGGTTGCTTGCCATAGTTGAACATTGAGAATTACCTTGTGCTTATCAATGCGTATGTGCATGCAAGCAATAATTTGAAGTTTGAAGTTTATATTTATTTTAATTAATTATTTTGTTGCTAAATTTGGAAAGAAATATATATGTATAGTATATATACTGATGCGGATCTAGAGTTGCCTTAAGTTTGTATGTCAGTCTAGCCATTTATAGATGTTTGTTAGTAAAGTCTAATGAAGGCGATACATATATATCGCCTAGTTCACATCTGAGAACAAGAAGTTAAAGTTTTGATAACTTTATTGATATCACTGGCAATCTACCACAGCTGTCGCACTTGAACATATATATAAGTTAGTAATAGTGTCAGAAAAACTTCTCAGTTCTTTTGCCGACCTGTCACAATTGCAATACTTGAAAATAAATTGATGTAGGGGTTTGAGAGATCCCTTTGATTCCTTTGTCGACCTATCAAAGTTGTAGCACTTTTGCATAATAGGAAATTTATAAGGATGAAACTTTTCATAGTGGTCGCCGACCCTCCTCTGTTTTGGATTTGTTTAAATAGTAAACCTGTGATACCCAGATGTTTCTATGACACCATACAGATTGACGTCTACCCTCTCTAAAACTATAGCTTTGTTTTGAGATATCTTGGGAAACAATACAGTATTTTTTTTATATTAATGATATTGGCTCTCTTTATAGCCACGGAAACCCTTAGAGAGCTTTGTATTCGTTGCATGTATAAACTGCATGTTTATAATGGTATGGAGAATATATTTTTTGGTCCTAGCATTGCTTAGGAGTCACCAGATTCTTCCTTAACCATATTGTTGTTGAGTTCCAGCTTAATTTCTTAAAATCTTTTGCATGACGCAATCTTTTTTGGTATTTATTTCTCTTGCGTGGCTTGGAAATTGTTTGTTCTATGTTAGTGTTATCTACACTCATTACATTGTTGTTAGTATGGCACGATTTCTGCTCCTTAACCTTATATCAAATATTGCCAATACTATCACTCTCTGGATTCATCGAACTATCTCCATTCATGTAGAAATCTGTAGGTTATCCCTGTTGAGTGTTTGAATAATTGATAGAAAACATTTGTTTACAATTAAATTGCTTATTGTTCAGGGATGAGTTTGCATATCTTCACTTTCTTATTTTATCTTTAGAATAATTGTTAGTCCCTGAACTTTAGCATGATTGATGATAATTATTTTATACTAGCGTGGGAATCAGACACAGCAGTTGTCTAAAAGTTTTATTTTCTTTATTTAATAGGATTATTTTTAATATTGTTACCTTGAGAGATCCCATGTTCATGTACAACGAACTGATAGTTCTAAGCCATAGTTCTTCTAGCCAAATGTGATTTAGGTTTGTGAGTAATACATGTTGCATTGGAGTCATCTCTAGTGTAGATTTCTTTCTTAATTTTTAATGTGTGATTGTTCAACATACTATGCGCCTATTTCAATCATAGGAATTTTTATAGTTCAAATTCCTTTCATCTAAAGTAACAGAGCAATATTTGTGTCATAGTTTTATTAATGCAATAAATAAACGATATTCTTATTTAAGGAGGTTTTAGATTTTTATTTTTATTTTTTTTTATGGGAATGACATTTAGCATTAATGTTGTCAAGATACTATTTAATATGCTTAAAATATTAATTGTAATTTTCATTAATATTGTTAGTATAGATTGATGAACAATTTAGTTGTAATTTACATATCATTTAAAAGATGAAGCTTTTATATTAAATTTATCTATATGAAATTAAAAGTGTACATATATGATTGTTGAAGTTAGCGAAATTTTGTTGATATTGTATGGGCAATATTGTTATGGTCGCAATTTATGAGTGTACTTGTGTAGTACGGAGTTATATTTTTCAGAGGCGAGAGTAAACTTTCCTTGAGTTGTTTATTCGATTCAAGTTATTTTGTTCATTTGAATACACGTTTTATGAGATAGCCATGCATGTTGTGATTATTACCTATGTAGTAACTGAGAATAAAGTATTATGTATCATGAATGGTTTGTGATAAAGATTCAGGTTGTATGGTCTTGATGGCTATCCTCTTTGGTTTTAAAAGTGTTGTGATATTGCAAAAGGAAGAGTGGCTTTCGTTAGGGGCCGGAAGCCAAAGTGGTGGTCAGGGTAACCTATCGGAAGTTATTAATTCAGTGAAAATTTTAATAAATGAACCTGGGAATTTATTAATTAAGTTCAGATATATTAATGCCTCACCTAGTGCCTTAATGCTCATTTAGATTAAGGGTAGGTTGAGAAGGCCTGGAATGGCTTGTCGAATACCTTGTCTTCTTGAAAGGTAATTTCGACTCCACATGAGTTAATCTAAGGGCCGGGAATCGGTAGAGACTGCCAAGGTAACTCTGGAAGAGGGCCGATAGTCTAGGAAGATTCACCAGGGTAACTTAGAACAACTATGTGATGACACTCTGTCCTGATGCATGATTGTAGTCCCTTGTGTGGAGTTAACTGATATATTGTGGTCGTCTCTAAAAGCATATGATGAGGTCATGTCGTTATGTGTGGTCAGCCATGTAATGTATTGTATGTTCATTTTTCTTTGTTTGATTCTCTTCTGGACCTATCACTATCTCCTAGCACGGAGGGAGTGGACCTTCGGGTTCCACGTGGTCGGGTGGAAACCGTGCTACATTTTCATTGGATGCTCTTACTAATAACATTGTACTTGTAGCTGGTTCTTGATACTTCGATGATCGAGATACTAGACGCTGATCGAATTCGGATGTGGATATTTGTTATGAGGAGATCATTACCCACTTTGTATAATTACCTCATGATTGAGGGTGTACTCATTGTAACATCATTAGATGTATTGAGATTTATGGGAATCTCGCTGGATGTAATCTGAACATGTAAATGACTTGAACTGTTTAAGTTTATGGAAGTGGATAATTCTTGTATATGTTATGTACTTGTGTTTTATAACTTAAATATTATGATGTGAAGTTCTTAATATTAATGTATAAGTAACGTCGCCTTGGAATCCATTAGACATTTATATATATACGAATGTTTTAAAAAAAAAATTATTCGGATAATTCATTACATAATACTTTGTTTTATTGGTTTACTTGGCAGGGCGTTACAGTAAATCTCAATTTTAAAATCTTATCCCTGGGAAAGAAATGAAAAAATCTCTATACTGGGTGTACCGTTCAATCCACATAGTGAATTAGTCTTTCTGTCACAGACAAGAATACATTCAAAAGTTGAAGGCATACCTCGAGGTTTGAATATATTCAAGGACAACCATCAAAGCAGCAAGTCTTCCGAATCAGACATTTCACTTCTACTCTTCCACTACACAAAAATTCCATGTAAAGTAAAGCTTAGGCAAAATGTGTTGAAAAGTTAAAATTTAATCACCCCACATATAATAACCTTACCAACTAGTTAGCTGCACGACATAAGAGAAAATTGAGAGCACCATCTAATGTAACTTCCACTTCTTCTCAGCCCCTGCATGCAGGGTGGTCTTGAATGCATCTACTCAGAGCCCTCAAATCAGTCTTGACCCTTTGCAAGATCGTCACAAACAATCAACACAAATGAGAATCAAAGAGGTCGCAGGAATCCACCATTATTTCGAGTGGCAGCAAAAAGAAGAGTCAGAAAAATTCCATGAAAATCCGAAAAGAAGCAAGCAAGTTGGAAGATCTGATCTGATTCTTTCTGAACAACAATTTCCTCCTCCCTCTTCCATAGTTTGATCTACAGTTTCTTCCAGCATACTTTATGCGCTTTTCTTTGTGTAGTTGGCGATGCCCAATCCAAGTTTTTGGCTATAATGGTATCAATGCCTTCATCAACACCCAAATTAGCAAAATACGATCTCAACTCTATTAAAATCGAATGAATCAGACAATTGCTCTCAGATGTTTTCACCAGCAAATTGCAGAAAAAGAAAATGCACAGTTATTTTTTTGAAATTCAAGTGACCGTTATGGCTTCCTAAATATAAATGCCCATTGCTTTCTCCTATGTTGCTTTATTTTCAATTCTTTTGAAAAGCTTTGAGGTGCACTGTTCATTACATTTTAATTTTAAATTGGAATTGCTCATTTGAATTCAGCGGTTTAATATAATTATATATAAAAATAAATATGATTTTAATATAATTAAGTTTATTTTTTAATGAAAAAATAGTCATAATCTTAAATATTTCTTTATACCATTATTCTTAACATCCTGATTCCTAGATCTACCAATATTATAATGGCTTGAATGTTGTAAAATAGTTATAAGCTTAAATATTTATTTATGATATTATCTTAACATTCTAGTCCTTAGATCTACCAACACTATAATGTCTTGAACTCAGTTATACTAACACCATTCATGATCCTCACACATTTCAATAAGACTTTTGTCTGAATTGCACATCCATGAAGCAGCGAAATTAAACACACATACTGGTGAATATGTACGCAAATTCATGTCTCTAAGATGAAATTAAACTCCAAATCCTCTCTTACCATGATGATAAAATTTGATGTTGTTATAAACGACTTCATCAAATTTTATAAATCCTATCACATGAATATTCTCGAACTCTTTTTAAGTAGATGATAATCTTATTATTAGATCTCTCAAGTTCATTGGGAGGTCTCTAATCTTCCAGAAAAGCATATTCTCTATGATACCCACACCTACAGATTTATGATTTAGGGATAACATTTTGGTAGTTTACTTCAGATACTTCATGGCCTGGACTCATTCATGTCACATCCCCATGAAAGGAGGGACCTACATGGCAGAAAAAAAAAAATTTAAAAAAAAAAAACTGCATTGAAAAGAAAGAGGAGACCACGCATTAATTGGAGGAATGGCGTCCCCCTCACACGCAGAGAGGAGTTAGTGTGGAAGCATGGAGGAGGGGGAACGAAATCCCTCAAAGAGATGTGTTCTCTTGGAAGACTAGGATTGCAAGATATGCACAAAACAGACATGTTTGACATTATGATCCCTAATATGCTAATTTTTGTGCAAATAATGGTTTCTGGATTGCAATCTGTGTATCCTTTCATACCGTAAACCTTAAGCTTAAACTTAGGATCATTATGCTTAAACAAGTTTGTAAAATATGCTGCCAGCTGTCTGAAGGTGGGGATTCCACCTAGTAATGGATCCAACCATTCTGTGCATTCAATGAGTAGTGCATAACTATGTACAAACTCTAGACAGGTACTTTCAAATGAAGACGGGAAGAGAACAGGTAGTTGACAAGCAAAAGCACCATTTATGACACCCTAAACGTGTAGGAGACCATCAATCTTCAAGATGTGTCAAAAGTTTATCTAGAGAAGGAAATCCTGTGTGTCAGGTAAGTATACATTGTTTGTGTGTCATCGCGTGGTTGGTGTGAGCTGTCTTATGCAGAGGTGTTGTGCATCAGTACAGCAAGACAATCACTGTCAAATGCCTTAACTACTACGGTTTAGGAAACCTTGTGAACTTGTGTTCTCGATAGACTTATGTTTGGAACTCAATCCATTGGTAAATCAAATTACATAATTCCATTGGCCTCAAAAAAAGCTCAGGGCCCAAGGATTCTTCTGTGCTGTGGACACAAGGGCCCAAAAATTGTTGGTTTTTTTTTAAGGATGGTGTGGAAGAAGATGAAAATAAAATTGCAATTGTTTTTGACACAAACTAATATATAGAAGTATGAGAAATTTGTTGAGATGTTTAGTAAGAGAAAAAACAGAAATTTGGGGCATGGTTCTAGCACAAGATAAGTTTACATATAATAATTTAGTTAATAGAAGCATAGGAAAAAAATTATTTGCAGTAGCATATGTTAATAATAGCAAAGAAAAGAGGAGTGCAAAATTAAATGAGTTTGTAGAGCACATGAAGGAGGTATATGTAAGGAGATTAGAAGTTAGTTGGAAAGAATGAATGGAAGATATAAGAATAAGGTTGATGAGTAGAGGAGACATAAGGAGTTTGAATTATACAATGATGGTACATTTGAGGAACAAGAGATTTCTATTGGGAGATATAATAAGTTGAAAATGGAAAAGTATGATCTTTGTGGAATCATTAGAAATTTTTATTAAGGAAATGCATATGAAGTGGAGCATAATAATATAATTTTCATACCTTTATTATAATTTTGTGTCTATTTTAGCCCTTAGTCCGTGTGTGTATTTTTTGTGTCCATCCAATTTTTTATTTAAATTTTCTATCTCTTACTGGTCTTAGATTTCCCATCCTTCATGATCCCTTACCCTCACCTTGGTCATCTTTTCAAATAATTTAATGAGAACCTATCTATTGAACCTAGAACCCTAACCACCTCTAAACACCTTGAAAAATTATTTATATCCATTTTCACACATAGTTCCATTAAAAAAAATTGGTGGAAAATATTATCATGAGCTCGTCTTAGGAAATTGGGTTTTCTAAGGTCCTAATCAATGCCTACTACTTGAGCAAATGAGGACGAACATTCAAATTCCTCCAATCAAGATTAAAAAATCACAACTTCCCTTTTTAAATGTCACACATCACATAATATATTTTTAGCTCCAACTCCCTCCAAAAATTGCTTTCATAAAGCATCCATAGTCTCATTTTCACACTAGTTTAACAAAATTTTAACTTGATGTGATTATAGAAAAAAATATCCCTATTATCTCATTCATTTGAGTCTTGCTCATCACCACAAGTCTTGATGGCTAACAACACATATATGTGTGTTTTTATGGGAAGGGATCTATTATCATGGATGACAGAGCATTTAATGATGTTCTTTGTGGGCCTTTATTGACAATCAATATCCTTTCTATCTATCAAATAACACATGGCGAAGCAAGAAACTGTGTTGAGCTCACACTATATTTTTCATTATCTAAAATTTGCATAGCAAAGATATCGTTATAGTTGGGGAGGTTATTCACCAATCTCAAGTCCACATTCTCACATTTTACTCCTATTGTTCCTTCGGTTGATGTTCACACTTAGGCATCTAGTGTGGACACTTTAAGGAGATTGAGTATGGTCATTTGAATCTTGGTATTATTTCATCCACAAGTTCTAGAGACATGTGTTGATATTCCATCTCCTTCATCTATTGTTGCTTCTGATGATGTTTTTGTTTCCACGGTTTTGTCTTCTTGCGATTCAGTGTAGCAGGAATTTCATTGTCTTCTAAAGACATCTACTTGGGATGAGTACTTGATAGATATTACCAGTTTGTTTTGTGAGTCTCACATTTCAAATTTGGGAGACACATTGATTGCATTCATCTTCTCCTTGATGTAAATGATCCTTCTTCAATTGTTGTGAAGGAACACTTTGATGCTCTTGTTCGTTTTGTACATGATCATTCCTTATCATTTGACATGAGTGTGGATTCTTTTGAGAAGCATTTGGAGGAGACTTATTTGTCTTCAAATGAGGTATCCTTATTTTTGGATTGTGTTCTATAATCATTTCTAGGATATTCTAGATTGTTATCTTTTGTAGTGTGGCCTAGAATACTTGTTTAGAGTGTGATAGATTTCAACATCAACATGGAGACACTTGAGCATACTTCAAATACATCACACATCATCTTTCTTCTCGCATCTTCCTTTTAGGAATGGAAAGACATCATGCATACCATCTTGGTTTTGTTTCTTCCTAAGGGGAGGAATCGTGTTCGACGATATTAGATCATCTTCAACATTCATTGTCGAGAATATATCATCATTGTAGAAGACACTACATTGAGGGGGGTTGCATGGTATTTCTTCTTCTCTCTTATAGTGGTCTTTTTCCTCGCATTGGGTTTTGTCCTTCTCATTCTTCATTAAGAGCACTTTTTCATCTCTCTTTTGGGGAGGATTTTGTCCCACACAATTTTCTCCTTTTCTCCAATTTTGAGAGATTGAATTTGTACATGGGTACCTAACATGGCCTCATAGTCGAGATTCATATTTGCATCATTTGCATAATAATCTACTATCCCTAAGTTGCACTTAAGGGGGGGTTTTGGTGTGAAATAAGTGTTTTACCTAACTAGTTCACCTTGTAGGTTATATTCACATGTTAATTTTACTTAGGCCCTAGATAATCTTTCTAAAAGGTTGTTAGTTGTCATAATATCCCTTATCTTTTGATATTTAATTCTAGTGTCTTAGGTCATTTAATATTTGTTGAGATAGTTGTCTCATGGCATAGGATTAAGACACTTGTCATCATCTTGTCTAATCCTATGTCTCACCTTGGTTATATAACCAAGGGGCCTCATGTGTAAGTAAACAATCAAATCAATCATAATCTATCATTTGCATCCTTTGATGGAATAGCATTATTCTCTCATATCTAATCTCTCTTGTCCTTTCGTGAAGTTCATATATCTTAAGAGATTGCAATCTTCAACCAAAGCTTGCATGGTGTAGAGCATTTTGTACCAACTCTTACAAAAATAGGCAACAGGTTAGAAAAATGTCAATAGTGAATTTTATCCATTTTGAGAATTTATCCAAACCCACTGTTTCTACTTGACATTCTCAACACTATTTTCTCACACATTGGGAGCTATTTCCTAACACCCAAGGTGGTGTTGACTAGCACACTCGACATTGGTGAATTATTGGGTGATGGCTTCTAGATACCTAGTACATTTCAAACTTTCAATAGTTGCTTGCCAAAATTGTGTGATTACTTGCATGGTTTTGGATTCTTTACTATCTTTTAGATCTAAGATATTATTATCTATGTTTACAGGTCAAAGTAAAATGGTGTCCTTTTTGGGAGACATCCTCAATCAATCCCCTAAGATGATATTTTTAGCCTCACCAGTAACATCATGGAAAGATCTTAATGTGTGTATAACCTAGCAAATATGTTAATGGTGGTCTGTGTAAGGATTTAGATGTCTAACTCACAAACTTTAATGATAATTCTATAATATGGTTATGTGTGCTTGTCAAAGGAGAAATGGGCTATAAGAAAAACATAAAATAGAGAAAATAATGCAAGGGAAAAATATAATTTTCAACAAAAAGGTTTCTAAAAATGGATATAGGGTATAGCTTCATAAAAGGATTGGAAATGAGTAAGCTAGGGCTTCAAGGAAGAGGATGAGAAGATCAAAGAGGTGAGGAATATATAAGAGAGGCTATCAAAAAAAGACTATGGATTCAATGCTCTAGAGGCTCCCAAGTCTTTAGTCTTCAAAGTTGTTGATTGTTTCCTTGCATAATAATCGAATCCTTTTAATAACATAAAAAATTATGGAGGACTAAATTATTTTAGAAATCTTCTAACCTAGAAAAATGAGGGCAAGACTAGTTTTATGGGTATATTTAGATCATGTGACCATTAAAAACTTAGAAATTATTAGGGTTAAAATGGGCACCAAATATCCAAACTCAAAATTTGAACATGAACATGAGTATTAGTTTATGCATATGTATAGGCATGACCACAAGAAAACATTCATATCTTGAGTGAATTAGTTTCCCAAAATTTCAAAGGATTACTTGGGGATTACTTGGGAATACTCCTAAGGTTGGTTCTCCTATTCTTATATTTTTATGATCAAGGAAAAGACTAAAGCATAGGTTAAATGATATTAAAACATGACTTAGAAAATGGGAACTAAAGTGAATGCAAAAATATAATGTGAATGTTGCAAAGTAAACATTTTTTACTTTACATTTTTCCCCCACTTTAGTGGGTTGATGACACTATCTAAATAATTACACTAAAATAAAGTATTGATGCAGGAGCATCCATGGCGCACTAGCAATCTTATGTCACCAAGATATTTTATTTTGTTTTGTTTGATTTCAATAAAGGCCAAGGATGTGAGGAGTCGCAGGATTGCAAGTTTTTCGAACTTATGTCGCAGAGTTCTGAAGTTTCGAAACCTTCTGACTTGGCAATTTCTTTGTTGTCGGTGTGTCACAGGTTTTCAAAAGTTTGCAACCTCCAAAAAGAGGTTCTAAAGTTCAAGTTTGTGGCGACTTGGCAATCTCTTTGTTGTCGATGTGTCGCTGTTTTTCAAAACTTCGCAACCTCCGGCAAGAGGTTCTAAAGTTTGGATTTTGGCAACTGAGCGATAGGCATATGGTGGGAACTACAAGGGAAGCATAGGAAGTTAGTGGAAGGTGACGTCAGTGGGGTATGAAGAACAAGATCAAAGGGAGAAGATTTAAATGACCGCTTATTAGACAGTCATGATTTAAAGTTATGATCGTGAATGGAAACTGCAGGATCAGGGTGCGAAAGAAGATGATTGACGACCAGAATTCAAAGATAGAAATCTAAAATGATTATGACAATTTGAATAAGGGTTTCTACTAGTAACCGACATAGCAATGAGAATTAAATGCTCTATCTATTTCAACAACACTGGTAATGAGATGTGATGCATAGGGTGGTGGTTCAGCTGATCGCAAAAACACGAATCGAGATCAGATCGAATGGATAGTTGAATGCATTAATTGCATATCCAATCTTAGGGTTTGTTCGGAAGAGTATGAAAGAAAATTCTTGGCACCAAAATAGAAAAAGGGGGGCGGCTAGATGCAAGAGAGCAGAACATTTGGTAGACTCTACCAGTGATGAAGGAGAGCTAGAAAGTGGTGAGTGGCTAAAGGAGAAAGATGATTAGCATACCTAGAGGCTATCGGAATTAGAACAAGAATGTTGATGACGAGCTTGTTGCAAGCATTGCATGTAATATTGTAGAGGATCCCATGAGCTTCGAGTATTTTTAATCTTTTGCATGTTTGAATTTAATACAAGTTGTAGGTTTTCTCTTCGTGGTTTTTGTTCATGTTATGTATTTACAGCCTTTTCTTGTTGTATTTTGTGAGGTTTTGTGATCTTAGTCAAAGGGGAGAGTTCTCCCCCCCCCTTTTACATCAGTGGTATCAGAGCGGGTCATCTTGAACCTGTAAACAAAGCATCGAAGAGAGGCAGTTTGCAACAGGACCTATGAATTGTGGGTGAAGATCAAAATGCCTCCAAGAATTTCCAACCGTGGTAGAGGTAGATGCAGAGGTGCAGGAGGAAGTAATCCTCCTAGAGATGAAATTAGAGGGCCCTAAGAAGGAAAATGGAAGCTATGCAGGAAGAGCTTCGTAGGAGAGGAGTGCATAGAGAAAGGAATGATAGTGAGGATGAAATAGAAGAGAAAGAGGAAGAATAGGAACAAATGGATCCTAGCGAAGTTAGATTATTGAAGGCAATCTCAAGCATTGGAAAGAGACCAAAAATGGAGGTTTCAACCTTTAATGGAAGTTTAAATCTAGAAGAGTTGATAGATTGGATCAATGATATGGATGAGTTTTTTGAATTTGAAGAGATTGAAGACCCTCATAGAGTGAGGTTTGAAAAAACAAAGTTAAAAGGCCATGCAAGCATTTGGTGGAAAGAAGTTCAGCTTGAAAGAGGAAGACAAGGGAAAGACAAAATCCCCAGATGGGATAGAATGGTAGCAAAGATGAAGAGGCAATTTATCCCAGTAGATTATGAGTTGGAGCTGCTCAAAAAGATACAGAGCTTGAGACAAGGAACGAGGACAATGAAAGAATACACAGAGGAATTTCATAACGTCCTTATTCAAATGGGAAATTTTGAAGCAAACAAGGAGAAAGTAGCATGTTACATTAATGGGTTAAAGCCAAGCGAACAAGAGGAATTGGCATTAGAAAGAATATACACCATTGAGGATGCATATCAATTTGCATTGAAAGTAGAAGAAAAATTGAATAGGAAATTTGAGAATAAACAAAAAGGGAAGGGTAAAGGTTATGTGCAGCAAAAAGGGGATGAACAAGAGATTAGAGACACTAAGGATAGCAAGGATGAAAGAGGTGAAAGCTCAAAAAAGTTTCGTGAGCACAATTTCAAAGGAAGAGGAGGATTCCAAGGAAATTTTTACCAATGTGGATAAGAGGGACATAGAGCCTATGATTGCCCACATAATCAAGAAAGGACCAATAGAAGATCTGAAAACCCTGCTAGAGCAGAAAATGTCAATGAAGAGGATGCAATGTCAACACACTCCGAAGAAGCTGAATTTAAAGGAGAAGCTTTGATGACTAGACGAGCCCTGTTGAATGAAGATAGTCAACCAATGCAAAGGAAGAGTTTGTTTAGAACAAGGTGTAAATGTGAAGGTAAAGTATGTAATGTGATTATTGATGGTGGTAGTATTAATAATCTTGTTTCTGAAGAAATGGTGAATAAGTTACAGCTGGAAAGGAGAAGGCACCCGCACCCATACAAAATTGCTTGGTTGCAAGATGACCCTAAGGTTTTGGTGAATGAACAATGCTCAGTAAGATTTAAGATTAGTGATTATCATGATGAAGTTTTGTGTGATGTTATGTCTATGGATGTTTGTATTTGTTATTGGGAAGACCTTGGCAGTTTGACAGGAAGGCAATGCATGATGGGTATGCCAATACCTACACCCTAATGAAGGATGGAGTGAAGCACAAGTTGAAACCTTTTAGTAAAGAAGCAAGAAAGGTATGTAAATACATTGGAAAATGCTTAGTTAATGGAGTTAGACAATTATTCAAAGAGGATGAGGATGAAAATCGTGATTTGTTAATGCAAGTTGCAACAGTGTTGATTGCATTCAAAAGGGGTAGAGTGAATTTGACGGAGCAAGAAGAGGTAAAATCTAATTTTTGTGAAAATATTGTCGCTAATTTATGTGAGCATGATGAGATTTGTGTAGAAGAATATATTGCAGCAATGAGTACACTGGTGAATGGAGGTACTATATTTGTAAGTAAGGAAGAAGGTGGTAAAGTAAATGTTGATTTGTTTGGTGGGGTTTCCTTTGCATCCGTTGATGATTCCTCATTTGATAAAGAAATTAGTATGGATGATAGTTTAATGCAAGATGGAAGAGAAGAACATTTTGATTATGTTACTAACATTGAAATGGATGCAGAGGAGAAAGATGGAAAGGATGAATATATTGATTGTGTCACTAACATTGACTTTGAAGCTGAGAATTACTTTTCAGGAGATATAGGAAAGGAGGAACATGTGGGACAGACAAAGATTAGAAATGAACTGATTGTTGCAGCAACAATAGGGGGAGAGGTAATGCATGAGTCTCTTTATTTTACTAAAGAAGAGAAACTTGATGATCATGATTTTCCAGAATTTCATAGTGCAAATTGGTGGGAATTGGAATTTTTGAAAAGAGGAAGGGAGAGGGGAAAAATGAAGGATGGAAGGGACATCAAATTGCAGAGGAATTTTTAGAAAGACGTTCTGAAAGATAAGGTAAATAGATGGATCCAGGATAAGCATAGGATCTACAAATGTTTATCAGTTCAACTCATGAAACATTTCAAATTATCGTGGGTGTCTGATGCAGAAGCATTCATGGCATACTGGCAATCCTATGTCACCAAAATATTTTATTTTGGTTTGTTTGATTTCAATATGGTCCAAGGTTGTGAGGAGTTGTAGGATTGCAAGTTTTTCAAACTTATATCACGGAGTTCTGAAGTTTTAAAACCTTTCAACTTGGCGATCTCTTTGTTGTCGGTGTGTCGCGGGTTTTCAAAACTTCGCAACCTCCGACAAGAGGTTCTAAATTTCTGGATTTTGGCTACTTGTCGATCTCTTTGTTGTCGATGTGTTGCAGGTTTTCAAAACTTCACAACCTCCGACAAGAGGTTCTAAAGTTTGGATTTTGGCGACTGAGGGATAGGCATATGGTGGGACCTGCGAGGGCAGCATACAAAGTTCGTGGAAGGTGAAGTTAGCGGTGTATGAAGGACAAGATCAAAGGGAGGAGATTTAAATGACTACTTATCGGATGGTCATGATTTAAAGTTGTGACTATGAATGGAAAGCACAGGACCAGGGCACGAAAGAAGAGATCGACGGCCTGAATTCAAAGATAGAAATTTGAAATGGCTATGAAAGTGTGAATAAGGGTTTCTATTGGTAACCGACATAGCAATGAGAATTAAATGCTCTACCTGTTTCAACAACACTGGTAATGAGATGTGATGCATAGGGCGGCAGATAAGGTGATTGTAGAAACAAGAATCAAGATCAGATCGAATGGACAGTTGAATGCATTAATTGCATATTCAATCTTAGAGTTTGTTTGAAAGAGTATGAAAGAAAATTCTTGGCACTAGAATAGAAAAAGGGGGGCGACTCGATGCAGGAGAGGAGAACATCTGGTAGATTCTACTAGGGATGAAGGAGAGCTGGACAGTGGTGTGTGGCTAAAGGAGAGTTGTGCAGTGGTGCGTGGCTAAAGGAGAAAGAAGATTAGCATACCCAGAGGCTGTCGGAAATAGCACAAGAATACTTATGACGAGCTTGTTGTAGGTGTTGCATGTAATATTGTAGAGTATCCCATGGGCTTCAAGTATTTGTAATCTTTTGCATGTTTGAAGTTAATACAAGTTGCAGGTTTTCTCTTCCTAGTTTATGTTCATGTTATGTATTTGCATCCTTTTCTTGTTGTATTTTATGAGTTTTTGTGATCTTAGTCGAAGGGGAGAGTCCCCACCCTTTTACATCAAGTATATTCATAGATAACCTAAATATTTGTGGAGGATTAGATATGTGGAAATCAAGGGCTTTTTATAAACCACATAGTAGAATATCACCTTAGCAAATGTTTGGTTAAATCATAACCAATGAAACATAAAAGATAGAGATATATTAGTAATAACATTTCCACCAAATGAATGGCCCAATCTAGGCCAAAAAGGTAAAATGGTAAATATGGTGATTATTGTGTGGTCACCACCTAGATGAATGTGGTTTCCAACCAAGGAATTAGGCTAGATTCAAAACATGGTAAAATAATCAAAATAATAGCTATGTGGTTTTCACCTAGCTATACATGGATTCCAACCAAATTTAAACAATGTCAAGACTAGATGAATGATAAGATTATAATAATCATCACATAAACAGTGTATGAATATGTCTTCCTTATAATTATTGGAGAAAGGAGAAGAGCCAATCAATTTAAGGTAAAAATGATAGGGAAGAAAGGAAAATATTTCCAAGGTATTGTGGGAAAGTTAATAGAATAGGGGGATGTTTAAGGAGATGCCCCTAATAATTATGAATATTGTGCCC
Organism: Sequoia sempervirens; assembly: GCA_007258455.2. Classification (NCBI taxonomy): domain Eukaryota; kingdom Viridiplantae; phylum Streptophyta; class Pinopsida; order Cupressales; family Cupressaceae; genus Sequoia; species Sequoia sempervirens. The sequence goes on from VDFB02281492.1 coordinate 1,062,602,579, forward strand.
AAGTGATGGTCAAGTGTACAATGCATAAGATAAGAGTTGACAAAAATATACAAGATATATAGAAGGAATAAGAAGAATAAGAGGGAGAAGATACACTAACTAAGGTGATGTCCCTTATCATATGAATAAAGATAAATTCCCCTGAGGAAAGGGTGAATATGACACAATATGAAAGGAAATATTTATAAAGAATGTATGAATAGGTGTGTGTGTGCACTTGTAGGTGAAGGTTGTATCATGTGAGATCAAAGAGTAGAAGTCTATGAAAGAAGAATGAAAATGGTATAGGAGTTTGAATATTTCAAGATAAGCACTACTTGATTAAAGTAAATTAGAAAAAGTAATATCCATACATTCAAGGTTATGAAAGATAGATTATAAATGGAACAATTTTTTATCTAGTAGGAGAGATATAGACACACATCAACTACTAATAAATATCTAAAAGTTAGTAGATTAATAAATTATAAAAATGGGAGAAAAATAAAATGTGGAGTAATATTAGTAGGTGAGAGGGATTACAAGTATAAGAAACACATTCACATAAGAGAGCATAAATAGTTTCATGATATTAAATTTAGTCCTAAATAAGATATTAATAGTATAATTTTACATTAGGATCATTGTCATCCTTTGTGATAAAATTCCACATACACATAGGAAGGAATAACAAGGGATGGGAAACAACAATTGTCAAGATTAAAAAGTATCAAAATGACACAACATGAGATCTATGCATGCTCAATCAAGAAGATTTGATGGGTGGTAAGGAACCATGATTAGGAGTAATACATATGCCAGGGTGATCCCACAATAGTGGTTTACAATTTTTAGCCAAACTGGACACTGAAATAAAAAAAATTTAACTAAATCTTCACTGTCGAGCACCTATAGCGGCTAAACCGTGAGGAATTTGAAGATGATGCAAACTAGAGTTTCGTGAAATTTTGTCTATAGATTCTAAATATATTTTTTTCAAAATTTTTGGAATCAAATTGCACTTCTTTTTCCATCTCCCTCAAAAACTAGTTTTTTTCAAAAAACAACATTTTTAAAAAGTGACGCTCACCGTATAACGCATAACTTTTTTTCCATGAAGCATAAAATTCTAATTCTTTCGAATTTATATTTGTAACTCTTATATCTAGTGCTTCCACTTGGTTAGATAATTTTTTATTAAATATTTTTCTTTAATCAAGTTTTGAATTCAAACCAATTATAATTCAGACATAGCGTGGCCGCATAACGCGTAACATTTTTTGTGTGTATCGAAATTCAATTTTTTTTCTTTGTTGGATCAAGGACTTCAATATCTAGTGCACTAATATTTTTATTTTTATTTTTAATAATATGCTATTTTTCCACATGTGCAGAACAAAGAGCTTGATTTTCGGTGAAAAACCTACATTCACAAGAAATAAAAAATAAACATAATAATTAAATTAAATTTATTTGAAATTATACTTTTGGGAAGCTTATAATAAGGACTACATGCTTGAAAAAAAAAAAAAATGAATTCATTTGATCCACCAAAAGGTAAATCAAAAGTGGTTTTTTATCAGCATTTTGATAGGTGTAAAGAAGACTCTGTTATAGGTATGGTTTAAAACTAGCGGGGTTCTATCCAAGGGGGTTTGATTTAAGCTAGTTTTATCAAACCCTCTTCAATTGGAATTCTTTAAATGGAACCTTTTAAGGCTTAAATCATTATATTTTCTAAAAATATGTGATTTCAGCAAAAAATAGTTCCTTCCAGAAATTGTAAACTAGCTTTGTGGGATCACCCGCCATCGTCCCAAATAGGTATAGAACAACACAAGAGAGGATATAGGTAAAAATAGGTGGGATAAAATAAATAAAGTGGGAATAGGCATGGGATATATGGGTCGACATAAAATAGAAATGGGTTTCCTAGTACTTTGTATGATCCCTAAAATGTCATGAAGAGAAAGACAAAAACAAGGATAGAAAGAAGAATTAATCTCATGTAAGGGGGTTGAGTAAATAGAGGAATCCAAATATATAGAGTGATGATGATGTAGGAAATGCATAGAGTGTGATTTGTGATTCATATATATATCAAGGGTCAACATATACAATGCCACATATTATGGCAAGGAAAAAAGATACCAAAGGTAAAGTATGATCAACTATTAATAAAAGTGTAATAGTTATCAACTAGAGGTTCAATGATCACACTACCTTGTGATGAGAATTTTTTATGTAAAGAGAAACATCTGAAGGAGACATAAAATATCTAAGCACTCCTTTTATGAAACCAGGGGATGGAGAGACATATACAATGGTCTTACATGGAGGATTTCCAAAGAATGGGATAAGCTCCACAACCATAATACATGTAGAAGTAGGAATATAAGTGAATGAGCATTAGAAGAAGGATTATACATGTAAATATATCAACATGATCATAGTTATCAATATGTGTATCATTTGTGACTTATATATCCAATGTGTTATTTTAGGTTCATCTACCAAATCAATATTAATATCATGAGGTGTGGGAGGTACATCCTAAAGAGAGAAAATGATATCACCCCATTAATAAGATCTTGTATTTTTTTTGTAAGGCTAAACATTAATTGGTAGAATGACCTAAAATCCTCTTAAATGATAAATAAAGATGTGAATGATCATACTTAGAAGATTTCTTGATTGCAAGAGGAGGAAGAGTGATTAAGCTAGCCTCTAACAGAAGTGTTAGGAAATGCTTATGTGGCTCAACAACATGTGAAAATTATTTCTTCTTGTTTGTCTTGTCAAATGGGAGGAGAATTGGCTTGAGAAGATTCACATAGAAAATCTATAAGAGGAATAGATGGAGAAGTGATACCAACTCATGCAATCAACTGTTTTTCAACCTTGGACATAAAGATAAATAAAAAAGAGAAGCTTGGAAGCCAATAGACATTTTCTCTTGAATACAAGGTAAGGGTTTGTCTAGAAAGATGGGTTGAAGGATAAAATTGAGAAGATGGAATCCCATGTAAGCAATCAAAGAGAAGAAAAGAGAAGTATACTCTATATTTTTTTTTGTTAGAGCATACTATTTATGAAGGCTCATATTTTTGTATAGATCTAAATAAATAATTCAAAAGACTCTAATATAAGATACCAACCTTGTATTATAAATATTTTTTAAACCTATTTTTTATATAAAAGATTATCTATTAATTAATAAATTTATTAATATCTACTAAAGAATTATCTTATTAATATTAATTTATTTATCATTAAATTTTTAATGAAAAAATGTAACTTCCCAAATGAGAATTACTTACCTTTCGCTTTCTATATTTTATAGATTTCCATTTTTGAAATATAAAATGTAAAAGTTGAAAATTTAAGATTTTTTTTCAGATAAATTTGGCTCATGGAAGACCATTCCCTTTATATTTATGAGAATGTATATACAATAAATAAAGATTCTCCAAAATATGAATTTATGATCAACAGATTATAAACATTAAATAACAAAAAAAAAATATTATGAAAGATTATCAGAATTACAAAATAGAATTCAAAAGAAAAAACCCCAAAGATCGGATATAATAGATGTATTAAGATCCCATAAGTACAAAAGGAACAGAGGAAATATCAACAAACCAAGACAGGGATACAATACAAAATGTCAGAATTAGATTTACTAAACCAAAGGGCTGACCATTTCCATTACATTTTAGCTACTATTACTCAGCTTACAATATCAATAAGTTCACATTGCACCACTTGAACCATCCTTACTCTCTTTTGAATAGAAGCATTCCTAAGGAGAAAATCCATAGCCCCTTTCACATTCCTAATTCTGGTAATCAGGAACCCACCTATCTCTTTTTCATCTTTCACAAGGGAATTAGAAACCATTCTTGACTTGGATGTGGACAAAATACAATTAGCCACCTTTGAATTTCAAGATAGATTTAGGGAAAAGTCCCCACAAATACCATGGTCCAATATCCCAATCATAATCAATAATGACATCACTTCAAGATTTTTTTAGAGAACCTGAATTCTTGAATATACTCAAATACCAGCTCCTCCACCATGAGTTTGTCCCTAAGCAAATACATTACATTTGAAAGGAAGAAGGATGCCACATAAGTAGGAAGATTTCACTGAGGAAACTCAGAGAATCTCATTACCTACCATCCAATGAATGGCACTCTCAACCTGTTGAGAACCAATATATTGAAAACACTTCTTAGTTTATCCAGATCATAACTACCAATGTGTTGAGTCTCCCATTTAAACATGGGCAACAAAATCCTGCAATTCTGAGTTTTTTGCAACCAATGTTCCAAACCCAACTAAGAAAATATTATGAGAACTCAAAGATTGAATTTAAAACCACCATATACATGTACCTTGTTTTAATGGTTGAGAACAGAGTTTGAACTGATGACAAAATCTCATACACTCTTGGGATTAATGGCTTAATCTCAACAAATTGTCCTTATCAATCTATTTACTTAATATTGTTGGTCCTTCTGTGTGTGCTAAGTCCAGAAAACACATGCCAAAACCCTCCAATATCCATCCTGTGAGTGACTTAAAATCAAGTCTTTTGCATTAAATTCCTAATTTATTGATGATAATTGTCAATTGTGAGATAAATTAAATCATCCAATTAGACTGATAATAATTAGTTCTAGATTATTTTTCATTAAATCATCCAATTAGACTGATAATAATAAGTTCTAGATTATTTTTGAAAAATATTTTTTAAAATAGAATCATTTCATGCTTGTAACCCATGAATCTTTGTATGATCCATCTAAAGATCAATGGTTAATTTTACTAGGCTGTTTGTCAATCTGTTCACTTTTTTGTGCTCTAGAACTCTTCATATTCATCTAATATTTCCCAAGCTAAAATTAAGATATTTTTTAATTTTCAATTATCATTTTTTCTTGAGTGATAATCATTAAATCTTCTTCAATACAAATATTTGAAACTATAATATATGTGGCTAATCTTATGCCCACCACAAAGCTTGAACTTCACCTTCACTATTTATCCATTTTGAAATTTGAAAGATCTAGACAAAAGTATTTTCCTTTCCCAATCTCTCCAAACACAACCTACCCCCAATAATCCTAGATTTTCCACTTTGAAGAACCATGAAAATTCAACTTCAAAACTTTTTATCTAGAGGATTTCATTTGACTTCCAGCTGATTAATCTTAAAATCCTTACCCTTGCAACTTGTTATGGCCTCCACAATGTACCCATAAAAAGTCTCTCTCCTTCCTATGGATTCTCCCTTCATGATGGGAGATGGCAATTAGGTTGTGGATGCAAGAGAACTTATGAAGGAAAAAGTAAGAACAAAATGTGTGGATCTTCTTGTTGTGAAGATATGTAGCTATGTGTAGATGTTGCTTGAAGAGTCTAGAGATTGTAAATAGTGTATTTGATTGTTTTGAAGTAATATCCTTATGTGGTGTGATCATTTCCTTGTTTTAACCTTGAGTGTGTATTGAGATGACCTTTAGAACAATGAAAGATTGGCTCTAGAATCCACCCAAAACCTTGTGTATTTCTTACAAAAACTAAAATTCAAGAATTTCAAAATGAAGGATTCCCCCTAGAAAAGCTAAAGTCTCCATAACTATAGACTTGTCTGCAAGAAGAATTAAAAAAGGCCAATTTAGGGTTGTTGGACACATTCATCTACCAAAGAAATGAGTAAAAAAAATCCCAATGAAGGGTGTCATGAATGAGAATGACAAATAAATGTAAAAATAATTTGTTTAGTTCTTTTATTAGTAATTTATTTGCTTGTGTGAATGTAATTTTCCCTTGGAAACCAATAAAAAAGAGGGTCAAATACACCATTTTGAGGCAAAATAAAAACTAAGACAATGTGATAACAAGAATGCTTCTTCTAGGACAAAAACTTAGTGTTGGACAAGTTGTGGGCTTGGGGAGAGCACTCTCTCTCAATCAAACCCTAGACAATTTCCTTTAACCCTCTTACCGAACCACTCAATGTGCATCTAGTGTGAGTTAGACTTCTAAAATTTCAAAATTAGATAGAAAATACATGATCAATTTAATTAATTCTTCAAGATTTAATGAAAAAGAAAAAATCAATTATAACCCAAAAACCAATTATTTTAATTTCCCTCTTCTCCTAAAGATATATTTAAGTTGAGAGGCTTTTTACACTCACATCAAGTATGTGTACATTTTTATTCTCCCCATTAAAATTGGCGTCTTCTAACCTGTCACAAAGTAAAATATTAATCAATAGATTTATGCTTTTAAATCAGATTTTAAAGCAGTTTACATACTGCGAAAATTTCCTTGCTTTAGACAAGATAATTTTGAATATTTTATTAATATCAAATTCGAATTTTTATTTAATTGCAATATTATATTTAAGATTTTTTTATATATATAAGCTTTAAAAGCGTGCATTATCATCATATTTTTATAGTTCTACTATATATGAAATTTTTAAGAAAATATAATATAGTATTCTAATTTCTAATAGTAATATATATAATTTTATAATATTTGTTATGGAAATACATATTAATTTAGAATATTTTCAAAAAACTAAAATATACATTTTTAGAAAAGAAAATATAATATAGTATTCTAATTTCTAATAGTAATATATATCATTTTATAATATTTGTTATGGAGATACATATTAATTTTTTACAATATTTTTAAGCCGAGAGGCTTCTTACACTCACACCAACAAGACTTTTAAATCAGATTTTAAAGCGGTTTGATGCCTATGATATCTTATCCTTAGCTTTGTTTTTTCTCCTTTCCTTTAGAGTTATCTTCACTAGCGTTTGATTTTTGTAACAACAATGCCTATTAAATTTTTCATGGCAATGAAGCTTCAAGATTATCAAATTACTCTGCAAAATGCGGTCTTGCCTCTCTGCGCCTGTATTGCTTTCTATAGGTCTCAGATGGAGAAGTATATGGAGATGTTGGATCTAGGTGTAAGGATCATCCCAATGGCAGCGGTGACATGGTTTTTTCGATTTGCATTCTGTTATTGTCTTTATTGTTTGTTTTTCTAAGCTTGGCTTGAATAAAATCCCTCTATCATTAAATCTTCAATTTGAGTGTTTATAAGTTGTATCGGATGGCCTGTTTATGAATGGCAATAATGGCGTAAATTCCAGGCTTCTTTCTTTCGATGGAGTCTAATTTTTAGAGTCATTTCTCTTTGTAAAGCTTTTTAGAGTCATTTCTCTTTGTAAAGCTTTTTTTTCTTTCACTATGATTGCTTAGATAAAGAAAATCATGCATGGTCAGGCTTCCAATTAACATTTGAAAGAAAACGTATTTAATCCTTCTCTAGCCTATGGAAGCTTTGCATCTACTTTCCTTTCATGTCTTCTACTACATTTATGACTAATTTTTTTGTAATCCAATATTAGCAAAGCTCCAAAGAATCCTCCACAAGAGGAGTGCAAACAAAGAGAAGTGGACGTTCGGGTTGGAGGAAGTGAAGTAGATGGATTATCTGCACACAACACTATCGCAAAGCCTTCGGATGTACCCGCCCATCGTCAATTGTTTTTCTTATTGCATTTCATAAAATGGTTTTTGACGTGTATATTGGGTTTCAAGCACAGGCCATTATGTTACTCGCCAGTAGTGGGAATAAACAATTCCCTCTCACAAAATCACTTCTAGTAATGATTCACAACCAACCCAATCGAATGGGTTCAGGTAAGCAGCAAAACCTTTTTTTTTTGCCTTTGAAATTCAAATAAATTCAGAATATTTAGGCTATTATTTAAGTTTAGAGTTGGATTTTGCAAAACCAAAGGAAATCTAGTCGAACTCTCAGCTCATAATATTTGTCAAGTTAGAGATCATAATAACACATTTGTTTTTCTTCTTGGGGTAAAGCTATTGCTAGTGCTTAAATAATATTTACTTTAAACTGATTATCAGATATTCCGCTAGCGAGAAAGCATTCTCTACAAAGCTTTCTGGAGAAGCGCAGGAATAGGTACTTATTATTTCAAATAAAATTTTGTATTTTAATTTGAATTTTCTTTAATTTGAAAACTATTTTCTGAATTGGTAAACAATGTTTCTACAGGTGGATCTCCAAAGCTTCGTATGCAAAAGAAGAAAAGCCCAAGCCAAATCCATGTCCCATAGCTTTCTATATTTAAACTTGATGGTTGTATGGTTGTATTTAGTGATTTTTTTTTAAATCAAGCTTTAAGTGAATCAGTCGTTAATTAAAAAGCTTCTTTCTTCACACTGTTCAAGTTCTAAGGTCCTAGATTTGATTTTACTGTTTTTGTTTGACAATGTAAATTTTGTTGCTCTTATCGTCTTTTTTTCCAACTTCTTGTTGTTACAATGTAATTATTGCTGCTTTTGTAAATATTGCTGCTATGTAAATTTTGCTATAGCTGGAGTTTGTTTATTGTCTCTTTTTTAATCATTTTGTTCAGATGATCAACTTTTCTCTGCAGTTTATAACTGCATTCTATTCTATGTAACTTGCATTTATTCAATATAATAAAAAGTTAGAAAGATTGTATTACACGTTTTTGAATATTATGTTCAAAACTTTATGAAATTATAATAAGATATATATTTTTGAAATTAAATATGTTCTCACAATTAAAAAACAATTTTGAATGGATAACCATCACAAATTTTTGAATTGACAGGTATAATTGTTTGTTACATTATTTCTTTTTATAAAAAAGAAAAAATAGCTTTGAACTTTCACCCTCAAATCAATATATAATATTTTTTTAGATAAAAAATAATTGACTAGCAACCTTCAACAAAGATATTAAATGATGACTATTATGACCATTTTTACTTTAAAATATTCAAAATTTCATTTACAATACTAGAAAATATTTTATATAAATCATCAACATTCTCAACAATAAATTGATATATTCCTACATTAGTTTTTACATTGTTGTGCCCATTCATTCTACCATCAACAATATTACAATGTAATTGTGAAAAATACATTTGCCATATGAAATGTCACATATTTATTCTAAATAGAAAAGTCTTGTATGAACTTCTAAATATTTGAATAAATTACAAAGAAACAATAAATTATCAATTTTATTAGTTTAATATTAATTTATAGTCTTTTCTAATGCAAAATGTTTATTAGAAGATCATTCTCATAATACAAGCTCTTGGTATTATAAGTGCTTGACAATTGGAGGTTGTATCTTATGTACATATCTAGGGATCACAAAGAGCAACATTCTAGCCTTTTAATATTGTTTGATAAGACCCTCTAGAATTTTTTGTATTAATTTTGTCTTTAGAATGGATTAATGGTTTAAATATGGCTCTATCCTTACATTCTACAAATCTTAAAATCTTATTGTCAATGGAAATCAAAATACCCAAGTAGTGAGGAAATTTCTTCCCAAATATTATGATGAGGTATAAACTATTAGTACCTATCACTACCCAAGTTTTTAAAGGAGACTAATAGGTCATTTATTTGTATCCCACAAATCCATTTTACTTATGTAAATCATGATTTAAAAAATGATTTGTTGTTATATTTTTTTGTTGGTTTATCTTCTATTTAATCTCTTTAAATTGGCCATAGTTTAAAAGTGGGAAGAAGTTTACTTGAGTTAGTTATATGCACACTTATAACTATAGCTATGATGTCATTGGGGATCCCAGTCCAAGGCCTATCTTATGTCTCATACTCCTCGTTCAAAGAGGAGATTTGCTTCGATCATGGTCATTATGGCCTACAACGGTCAACGAGGTTTTATTTATTATTATTTAATCAGGCACCATGATATTAACGGAGGATTGGCAATACAACTAAACCAATTTTATTTATTGCACAGAACAATTTGAAAGAATTAGTGCAATTGATAAAAAAAAAAAAAGCAATGATTTTGTATTATATATTTCAAATTATTTTCAATATTAGAGAATAATAGGATAGATCTCTTTTTAAAATTTATTTCCACGAGATTATCTTTCTTGATTTTCAAAATATTTTCTTGATTTAAATAATTAATCATTCAAATTTACAAGTAAAAGTTTATTTCCCCTAACAATTATTAAAAAGTATATAAATCAAAAACTTTTGTACTAAAAAAACATTTTCTAACTTTTTTTGTAATTAGAATTTAGTTTACTTTTAGAATGTGAAATGATTTGCATGCAATAGACTCCTCCATAATGATAACTCTCGGCTTAATTTATATATATTAATATTTACTATATGTATACTAGTATCATATATTACACCCATTATTACCTAACACTTAGTAGAAAGAAAAATATTAATAACAATTAATAGACCATTCCTTTATTCATACATACCTCTAGAAGATTTGTTCTCACAAACCTATTTAGCTGCTTTGCATAGAAAATTACATGTAATATTCATGGAACCCGATATAAACCCTGTGGCTTCATAAACACATGGAATCCCAATTTGACATTATTTAACAATAGGTTGTGCCCTAATATGCTAGTTTTTGTGCAAATAATGGTTTTTGGATTGCAATCTGAGTAAAAGTACAAAGTTGTGTCACACTCACCACTTTGAGGCCAATTTACTAAAAAAATGAAATTATTTGAAAAATTTAATGTTTCAACTCTCACTCATATATAAATAACATATTTTTAAAAATGTAAAAATACCCTTTTGTAGATCCATAAGTGTAGTTTTCAAATATATATTTATTTTAATAGTTTTATTATTATTTATATATTGTTTTTATTTTTTACTAAAAGTAGGTTATCAGCACAAAAATATTAGGTTAATTACCATGTCAAGAAAAATACTAAAACTTATTAAAAAAATTGAAAAAAATATGATGCTTAGATAAAAGAATCTAGATTAAGATAGTATAATTTTTTTTCTATTTTAGATAAATATTCAATATAAGAGTTGACATTCAAATATTTTTTTAATTTTGTCAAAAAAATACAAACATAAAATATACTAAAAAATACACATTTTATTAGTTTACATCATTTCAAAATTCAAAACATATATGCCACTTTCTAGTAATTCAAATTTAAAAGGTAGATCAGTGTTGGTCATTGTATCCTTTAGTACCGTAAACCTTAAGCTTAAACTTAGGATCATCATACTTAAACAAGTGTGTAAACATGTTGACCAGGTCTCTAAAGGTAGGGAGCCCACCTGGTAAAGAATACAATCATTCTTTGCATTCAATGAGTAGTGTGTAACTCTGTAAAAACTCTAGATAGGTATTTTCAAGTGAAGACACAAAGAGAGCAGGTAGTTGACAAACAGAATCACCATTGATGACACCCTAAATGTGTAGGAGACCATCAATCTTGCAGAGAATTATGTGTCAAAGTTTATCTAGAGGAGGAAATCATGTGTGTGTGGAGTAAGTATAGATGTTTGTGTGTTATTGTGTGGTTGGTGTGAGTTGTTTTATGCATAGGTGTTGTGCATCAGTAGAAAGACAATCACTGGAAAATGCTTAATACTACGGTTTACAAATTTATGTGAACTTGTGTTCTCGACATTGATTTTCGTTTGGAACTCAATCCATTGGTAAATCAAATTACATAATTTCATTGGCCCCAAAAAAGCACAGGGCCCAAGGATTCTTCTGTGCTCTGGACACAAGGGCCCAAGTGTAATTAGCTGACTGAGAATGGGAAATCCAAAGTGTTAGCAAGTTTTAGGGTATTCTAATGCATCGAAATTGAAGTAACTGGTGAATTAGATCTTAACTTAAAGTTGAGTGTGGGTTCGAAACTTTATTCATGTCTATGGACGTGTTGCAATTGAGTGTGAACCTAAAATATATAATTTTAATGGGTTATGATATTTTATGCCTCAAACCTTACCCATGCAGTGAGTCAGATTTAATTATAACTTAAGATCTGGATTTGATTCAGACTTGAAAGTGGGTTTGAGTGGACTGGTATTTCCAATTTGATAACTATTTAGTTTCTAGATTTAAAACTCAAGTTAACACATAAACATGAGGCAGTGAGTTTATAACAGTTCACTCATAGCTTATAATTTTAAGTCCCAGACTTCAATGGCATTATATATCATATTTAATTAGAGCCCCAATATAAATTAATAGGTGGGGTTTAGAGTGCAGATCCAATGAAATCTAGCTCTTAGTTTAGCACCTTGGCCTTTGTAATTGTCTAATTTTTGGCATACGGAAAATTCACCGCCAACAATTTATTTCAGGAAAATTCAACATCATGACAATACAGGACGCAAAAAATTAATTGCATGATTTTTTGGCGGTTACTTTTCCATGGCGGTGAGTTTTCCCATGGTGAATTGTTGATGGTGAATTTTTCGTCGGTGAATTGCTAACGGTGAATTTTCTTAGAGCCCTAATTTTTGTAGTTGAGTTTCAATGACCACAATAAAAGTTTGAATCTTTTCATTATTATGATCAATAAATTTATTTTTGAGCAATTAAAGGGGATGAGCCATAGAAAATCTTTGTTCATAATCAAAATTTTCAAGTTGCAGCAAATAAAAACTGGCAATTGTACTAGTCAATTGGTTTGACAAAATTATTATGTCTCCCTTCTTCAAAATCAAGGCCTCGTCTGCTTTACAATCCATTTGGAAAGCTTGGCAATAAGTCTGTCAATTTCTACAGTGGAATGCTTCCTCTTTGCAACATGGTTTCAACATCATTTCATCATCTATTTAATGGAATAAACTTGTTAATTACCATATGTAATCAACCGCTTGCAATTTGTTTTTCTAAACATGCTTATTATTTGTAAAGAAAGTTATTTGACAATTTAAAGACATTTGGGATTTTAATACTTTTGAGTAGACTTAATGGCTGAAAACCAAGGATCAGTATGAGTTGAATGTCAAGTACAAATAATTTTTGATATTTGTGCAATCGTTAGTCTCTCTTGAGTTGTATATGAAAATTGGTTGTCTTTTTCTCATTTCAATTATCTCCTCCTAAAGAAAAACTATCTTCATTCCTTGCCTCATTGGAAGATCATTCCTTGTTTCAATCATAAATGGAAATGCAAATTTAGTGTCAAAAAGTGGACCAAAATGAGTGCATAAATATAGAAATCCAATATTGATATGGAGACACAATTGTTGGCCTAGAATTTTTTACATCATAAATTGTTGATTGGAGATAGACTAAGATGCATTATGATTCAGTCTCCCCCTTTTGTTTATGTATTCAAAATATGAAACATACTTTTTGGGATCGTCTTTTTGTTAAAAAACAATGGAATGCTATTTTTAAAAACTTTCCTGCTATTTTCATCATAAGCTGAATTGGATAGAAGTTGTGTAATGTCCCTTTGTTTTGGCCTTACTTGTTATTCGGGTAAGTAGTTTATTTGTTATGTCATGTATTTTATTGGTTATTATATCATTAAAATTGTGAACTTAATAGTTTGATGGCCTTGTTAGATTAGTTAATTAAATTTAAATTTAAATTACAAGGCAATTTAAATAAAGTGGGAATTTAAAGTAATTAAATAAATTAATGTTAAGAAATATAAAGTATATATATAAATATTAATAAATAATTAAATTAAATTGTTTTGTTGAAAGTTTTGTCTAATGGTATTTTATAGTAATCGATAATGTATTATCATGAAAAGATAATCGTTTAATTGTGGAATAATAATGTTTTAAATTATATTTTTATAATGATTGATAAATCTATTATCAAATGAATTAATTATTGAATTGTGGAAAGTATTCTGAATTTTAAATAAATAAGATATTATTTTGAACTGAATTGTAAAAAAGCAAGAAAAGAGGGTAAAAGATAAAAGCGTGCACATGCACAGCTCAAACTGGAATTGAAACAAGAAATTTGTTATTTTTATTGATTTTGTTTTCGAAAACTCATCTCTCAGATTTTATAGTGCTAGTTTTTGGATTTTGGGATTAGCTTTTCATTTTGGAAAAGAATACTTTGCTCTACAAAATAATTCTGAAAGAAAATTATAGGTTTTGGCTTTTGATATTGTTTTTGAATTGAATTAATCTCAGGTGATCAAGTTTGAAGGAAGGATTTGTGGCTGCGAAGCAGAGGTCTTCAATTCGTCCTATCTGTTCTCAAGCGTAGGAACCCAGGTCGGTGTTGTACTTGATTTTTGATTTCTCATTCTTTGTTTATGTAAGTGAATTTTCTCCTTCTTGTCAAACAATTGCTTAAGTTTTCATGAAATGAATCAAACCCTTCTTTTTAAGAGAATTGTTGTTATACGCACTATATAGGTATAATATCTGGATTCCCTGTAAACTCAAATTGTTGGTGTACTCCTCTGTTGCGTTACTCTTCATTATCTTTCTTTGTAATCTGTTAACTTCATAAAATTTTGTACATGCATCTAAACTTTTTGTGCCTTTATGTAACTTGGGAATATTGTATCAAAGGTTGAATAATTAATTGTAATGATATCTCTATAGCATTATAAGAAAGTCATTACATCGATTCAACTCTCCTTTTTATCCTTGGTCTGGTGGTGTAGCTTACAGCCGGTTTGATCTATTCAAGATGATCCAATCCTTGCAATCGGAGCAGTTATCTCATTTCCTGATGAAATCTCCCAGCTTCATTGAATTATACCAGCCCCAAAGTACGAAATCATAACTTGAAAATTGTGGCGCATCTTCATATTATATTATCTCAACTCTTCATTGCTTTGCTCAAGAGTGTGATTTGTGGTTGAATTCACCACCACTACACTAATTTATTTTGAAAATGGTTGAGATTAAGGGGTTCAAATGAGGGGCGTACACAAATTGGTGTTTTTTTTGTCAAAAAAACATAACATAGTAACTCTTGTACGACCTCGTACGGTGAACTTTTTTTAAGTGTTTTTAAATCGCTAGGGTCAGAATTTAGGTAACAGTATGTAGTTGATGCACAATTTTTTTGATAATTTTTAAATAATATTTTATTTTTTACTAATTTTTGAAGTGGATACTTCCTAAAAAATAGAATTTTGGCCGTGCTACCCCTACAAATTTTGGAAACTAATTGATTTATTTTATTTATTGTTTTAAAAAAATTGTAGAATGGAGTCTAGTTTCTAAAAATGTAATTTATTTGAAATTTTGATGAACGGTTGATTTATAACAAAAAAAACACCAAACACTACTTTTTTCCAAAAAAGAGACATACAAACAAAAGAAATTATGGATGAACGGCTTAACAATGTCAAAAAGTAAAAAATATTACATTGTTGGATAGCTAAGAGAGAACCTAACATTACCCAAATGTTTGATTTGTTTGATATTGAACCATGTGTAATCCTGATGGTGAGCACGAACTCAATTATGTGAAATATTGTAGAAATTGCAAAAACACGTCTCTGGTTGTTGGGAATGCCCTCTAAGCCTTTGGGTTAGTATTCCAAGGAAAATACCAATCCTAAGGCTCGTGGATTCTCAAAGAAAGATATAACGCGCTCACATTATATGTCAGTTTTGGTATGGCTTTTTTTTGGGGGAGCATGTCTAGCAAGACATAACGCGAGCGTGGTATAACGTGCCCACATTATGTCTTGCTTTATGTTAAATGCATATTGAATGTATGTTTATATATTTGTATGTTTGTATTCACATGTATGCTTGTATGTCAAGTATGTATGTATGTATGTATGCATGTATGTATCAATGCATGTATCTTGTATGTATGCCTACTTGTATGTAAGATTGTATATACGTGCATGTACATGTATGCTTTTATGTATGTAGGATTGTATGTGCATATGTATTATGCTTGTATGTATGTATTTATGTATGTCTTTAGAGGGAGGGAGAATTTTAGGAGAGAGAGAGAGAGAGAGAGAGAGAGATCTAGAGTTGTCTGGGTAGGGGGGGAGAGGGAGAGGGAGAGGGAGAGGGAGGGGCAAGGGGAGGGGCAGAGAGAGAGAGAGAGAGAGAGAGAGAGAGAGAGAGAGAGAGGGTGGAAGTGAGAGTTTAAGAGAGAGGGAGTGGGAGAGAAGGGGTTGGAGTGAGAGGTACTTAGCTAGGTAGGGTGGTAGGGATAAAGGGAGTGAGAAAGAGAGAGAGGGGGGTGGGAGAGAGAGAGGGGGAGAGAGACAGAGACAGAGAGAAAGAGAGAGTTATGTAAATAGGGTACCAAAGGGAGAGACTTGAGAGTGTGAGGGAAGGTGAGAGGGATAAAGGGATAAAGGGATAAAGTGAGAGTTTAAGAGAGAGGGAGTGGGAGAGAAGGGGTTGGAGTGAGAGAGACTTAGCTAGGTAGGGTGGGAGGGATAAAGGGAGTGAAAGAGAGAGAGGGGGTGGGATAGAGAGAATTGAGAGAGAGGGAGAGAGAGAGGTGGGAGAGAGAGAGATGAAGAGAAAGAGAGAGTTATGTAGCTAGGGTTCCAAAGGGAGAGACTTGAGAGTGTGAGGGGGGTGAGAGGGAGAGACTTGAGAGATAGGTAGTGAGAGTGACGAAGTGGGAGAGAGAGGGAGTGTGAGTGAGAGACCTGAGAGAGGGAGAAGTTGTGGGAGGGAGTGACCTAATAAAGGGAGATAAAGAGGGGGGTGGAGTGAGAGGGACTTATCTAGGTAGGGTGGGAGGGATAGAGAGAGAGAGAGAGTTACCTAGGTAGGTTTCTAGAGGGAGAAACTTGAGAGAGGGGGTGGGAGGGAGAGACATAAGAGAGAGGGAGAGAGAGGTAGTGGGAGAGAGTGGGAGGGAGATAGAGAGAGATAGATAAAGGGAGTGATAGAGGGTGGTAGGGATTGATTCAATGAGAGGTACGTATAAAGAGAGAGAGGGTAGATAGAGACAATTAGAGAGGGTAGGAGAGAGGGAGGGGGGAGAGGTGAGATGTATAGATAGAGAGAAAGCAATAGGGGTTGAGGGATTACGGTGGAGGACCTATAGGGTTGATGGTTTCTAGGGTATTAGGGTTTACAAGTTGAGGGTTGAGGGATTAGGGTCGATGGTAGAAAGTATTGGGTTGAGGGTATAGGGTAGAAGGTTTAAGGATTTAAGGTTAAAGGGTTTAGGGTTAAGGGTTTAGGTTTGAGGGTAGAGGGTTTAGGGTATAGGTTTGAGGGTAAATGGTTGAAGGATTAGGTTGAGGGTTCAATGTAAAGGGTAGAGGGTATAGGGGTTTAGGGTTTAGGGTTTAAGGATTGAGGGTTGAGGGTTGAGAGAGTTGTAGAGTTGGAGAGTGGGAGAGAGTGGGAGAGAGGGTGGGAGAGGGTGGAAGAGTGGAGGGAGAGGGTGGAGAGGGTGGGAAGAGTGGGAGAGGGTGGGAGAGGAGTGGGAGAGATGGTGAGGAGAGGGTGGGAGAGAGTGGGAGAGAGGGTGGGAGAGGGGTGGGAGGTGGGAGGGAGAGGAGAGGGTGGAGGTGGAAAGAGAGGTAGAGAGGGTGGGAGATGGTACGAGAGAGTGGGAGAGGGTGGGAGAGAGAGTGGGAGAGAGTGGGAGAGAGGCTAGGAGAGGGTGGGAGAGAATGGGAGAGATGGTGGGAGAGGGTAGGATAGGGTGGGAGAGAGTTGGAGAGTGGGAGAGAGGGTGGGAAAGGGTGTGAGAGGGTGGGAGAGAGTGGGAGAGAGTGTTAGCTCTCAAAAATAAAGGTTTGAACCACGAGAGGTTGCCAAGCTCTCACAACGTTTCAGAGTAACAGACAAGGCCAAATAATTTGAACCTTCTGCTCTTTAGGTGCTGCTAGACCTAGGTGGGTATACCTATTTGAATAAAGCAAACTTGACCTTTGTTCATTTCTTAAAGCAATTTACCCACACTGGAAAATGGGAGTGGATAAATGAGTTTTATTTTGGTATAAATTGTATAAGCAATATCAAGGCTAAATCTAATGTGTTCATATGTAAAAATGAATGAAATTAAACAATGAAATAGTAGAGACTAGTGCCTTATTAAGTGTACGGAGTCAAATGAAAATCTGAAATGAGTAACTTCTTTTTGGCAAAAACTCAAATTGTTTGGCATATAGGTTTAAGTTTATAACTTGTATAAACATGCAGGAATGTGATTACCAAGCTCTTCTTACTGATCCAAATGAGATTCCCTAATTACTATGATTGACTAAAAGGATTTAATCTCTCCTTGAAAGAACCAATTAATCCAACCATACAGATACAACAAGTGTGCACTGATAAACTAAAAAAATATCCTTGATATATCAGTTTAAATAATTTGAAAACATCAACCTTGGAGACAACTTTAGCAATACTTTCAATTAACACAACAGACAATTGATACCAGAAAAATGTCACCACATCAAATGAATTCAATTGAAATCTCCACTGTTTGAAACATGCATCATAGTCTCAAAATTGTAAACATTTTGTATCCTACTGTATTTTTTACTTGATATTTGCTTCTCTCTCTCACCCTCCTTTTCACAATCAAAAATGAACATTCATACATCAGTATTTGAAAGGACGCATCCTTTCGTATTTAAATATCAGCGATCTGTCTATTCAGGATTTTACTAGCGTTCATCAGGCACCCGCAAAGACATCATGTAGTTTTGTTGACGCCTTGAGTCTCTCCGACTACCACAAACTATATATCGCTTTGATGTCCTGCAGTCTCATCGATGTTCTAAGTCTCACCGATAGCCTATCTGTATCTTTGCTTCTATCACCAAGTTGTCTTGTAGTTATACTGATGTTATGAGTCTCCCCGACGTTTTATCCCTTTGGTCTTAAGAATATCTCAGTAACTCTCGCCGATGCAAACCTATCGCTGTGACACTATAAGTCGGGCAAACGTTCCTCCGCTTACATCGTGTCTTCTCGAGATATTACCTTCATACTATTTTCTTCATCAATTATGATCGCCAAGTCATAACAATTCTCCTGCTGATGGAAAAACACCCGGTGTGACCTTCCTAGCTCTCTCCGACAAAGCTCGGCTCGCCGATGAATATTCCCTCCGACCATATTGCTAAGTCATTACCAATGTAATTCCGTCGATGTGACATAGGGGGTCGGCAAGACTCCCTGACTTCATCCCGATGACAACAACGGAATCTACCATTGCTTTATCGGAAAGATTGAATGAATGCTCTGGGACGTTACTCTGATGGCTCTTGTCTCGCCAATAGTCAATTTATGTCTCAATCGGTAAGACACAAATGAGCTTGATATGAGTTATTCTGATGAGCATTATCTTGCTGATAGGATCACGTTGTCGCTGAGACTGTGAACTGCATCATGCCGATATGAATCCTCAACTGAAATCTCATCGGTAAGACATTCCCAATGTCTTGTCGATAGACTGCAAAAAGACATACATTAGTATAAAATGCTTTATGGATCAGTGAGACCTGCATCATGTTACGCCGATATGGTTTACACATTCAAATGCTCAGGGCTAGGTGAATTCTATGGGACCAAATGATGAAAAAAAACTAAAGCATGGGCAAACATGTTATGCAAAGCGGATTCTTCTACTCATGGTATGGACTTCTTTGGAAACTCATGGGTATAGATAGCCATAAAATTTTCAAAATTTTATAGTTCTAACAGTGGCTCCGTCTGGGGATGAATGATTATGAAATCATTGCAAGGATCCAAATATCTGGATGAGCAGACCAGACTTTCAAGGTTATGGACCAGTGAGTAGGATAGAATGAATGGAAATGTAGATGAACATTCAACCCTATACTACTGTACATGGAAAGATTTATTTTAAATGAAGGAATTTTAGGATTGTCCATGTACTGGCAATTCCTGTTCCTTTTATTTTCGAAACTATTGTGCATGGAAAAGAAATTTTTTGAGAGGAATTTCAAGAGTTTTCCATGCACTAGCAACCCTTAATCCTATGTATTCCTTTGGCAACAAAATCAGACTTCATTTCGGTAAATGATGGCTCAAGGCCACCCAAAAGAAAGGGCCATACTTTCCTCTATCATAAATTTTATTCTAATTTGAACTCAATGAACTTCTCTTGAAAGTATTCATGTCATCCTCCTTGCTAATCTTGCTATCATAAAGATACTTGCAACTCCTTCCCCTATTCCGATCTGGGTCCTGCATCATGAAATGATATCCCTGCTGATTTGAAAACTGAAAACATTCTTTATTCATCATATAACTAAGATTGATCTGCACAAGGAATTTGCAATCATAATGCAACCAAGGAATACAACTTTCATGTACATGAGAAGGGAAAAAATCATGATCATCTGTGTCACTCATCTCAAGATTTGAATGCTTCTCACACAAATCTAAATGCTTTGTCATATCAACATTGTTTGAGATAAACAAATCTGCAACGTTTTGCACATCTTCCATATCACCATTTGGAGATGACACTGAAATATGATTCATATCCTCAATATCATGCATATCTGAACCAATCAAGGCTGGACTCCTATCATCCTTGGTATGAAAATAAATGTCTTCTCCACATGAGTTAGAAATTTCTAAATCACATACCTCTTCTTGAATGGATATAGATTTTTGATCAACTTCAAAGGTTTCTCCATCATTTCGAGAAATGCATTGGGCGTCATATGAATCATTGCACAAAGAAATTTCATTGTCAAAACAAATGTAGGCTGGACACAGGACTTCGGAATCACCTTCATGTGCACATCTCTGGTATTCAAGAGTTAGCGTATCTGAAATTTTCTCACTGCAGAGTGAACACGTTTCTTCTTCCATATCTTCCATTGTTTCTCCCTCTTCTTAATCTCCATAAGAGCTGAAAATATCTCCTTGTTGTAGTTCATGATTCACATGATAGTCCTCAAACTCTTCCTCATTGTGGCATGATACATCCTCATCATGGAGTGGATTTGAAAACACAGAGAAATCATTCTCTTTATTATCAACTGTGTCCCTATAGTTCTCAGCTGCAGCTGGAGGTGTTATTTGTTCACTGTCAAATGGACCCAAATTTTCCATTGCTTCTTCTTCTTGATCACCACAAGAATTGCAAGAATCACCCCGTTGTAAGTCAAAATCCACAAGTTCATCTTCACAATATGAATATTCATTGGATCCCTCATAACATGTACTGCTTTCCCTATCACAATCTGTTATGCAAGAGAGGTCTCTTGTATCTTTATCTTCATCATGTAGGCTATCATAGGAATCATTCTGACTTGCACATGTCTCATCTTCTATTGGCTACATCGTCTGATCAATTTCTTCATCCTCACCAATGATGTCACCATTCTCTTCATCCCTTTTCTTATCTATGATATCAATTAGCACATTCACTTGGTCAAAAGTGACTGGTTTTAGTGACTTAGGCCAATGAATTGAATTGGGCCAATATACTTTCATGAACTGCTCAATAAAAATGGATCTATTGGGCATGTAATTCATAGGTATTTGCCTACAAATATCTAACATTTTGTAAAGCAAAGAATGCCCAGATTCTCCTCTATATCTTCTTATATCAAGAAGGGCATCCAAAATATTTTTGAAACATTCATCATTTTTAGATTATTGGTTCCAAGATGTACCTTGCTGCAAATTCTGACTGAC
The DNA here is from genome assembly GCA_007258455.2 of Sequoia sempervirens. Lineage (NCBI taxonomy): Eukaryota > Viridiplantae > Streptophyta > Pinopsida > Cupressales > Cupressaceae > Sequoia > Sequoia sempervirens. The sequence continues at coordinate 1,062,624,066 of VDFB02281492.1, forward strand.
ATTTCCAAGTGGGCAGGAGTTGTGTTACACTTGACATTGATCATATTGATAGCTTACCAATCTTTGTCCAGGAGGGACTGGATAAACATTTACTTGCTTTGATGGTTGTGGTGAATAAATGTTATATTGTACATGATATGCATTGCTTCCATTGTGAAGATTTCCAATTGTATTATCAAGCACTTGTGGAGCCCAAGGACCACTTGCATTTCAATATCCTTCCTCATCAGAGAATGGTATATATTGTGGTGTATCTAAAGCAGGCAAGATACCCAATTCACTCAGCTTTTGAAGTAATGCTCTCTTGCTCTAAACTACTTCTACTTTCACTTTGTTTAGTTCATCACGTAGCTCATTCAAAGGTTTTTCCAGAAGGTTGTTGTACATTTTTCATCAAAAAATTTCCAGAGTCGCCACCTACTTTTCCAAAAGTTAGGAAAATGATTCTTTTAAAATTATTTTTTATTTTCCCCAGCGGAATCACTTTTTTTTTAAACTTCTCAAATTATGAATCTTCCTTCAATGACTCTATCTGATGATCTTCAACCGGATATCCTGCAATAATTCCCTGTAGAGTCACCAATTTGTTAGCTCTCAAAAACGCAGGTTTGAACCACGAGAGGTTGCCAAGCTCTCACAACGTTTCAGGGTAACAGACAAGGCCAAATTATTTGAACCTTCTTCTCTTTAGGTGCTACTAGACCTAGGCGGGTATACCTATTTGAATAAAGCAAACTTGACCTTTGTTCATTTCTTAAAGCAATTTACCCACACTGGAAAATGGGAGTGGATAAATGAGTTTTATTTTGGTAAAAATTGTATAAGCAATATCAAGGCTAAATCTAATGTGTTCATATGTAAAAATGAATGAAATTAAACAATGAAATAGTAGAAACTAGTGCCTTATTGGGTGTACGAAGTAAAATGAAAATCTGAAATGAGTAACTTCTTTTTGGCAGAAACTCAAATTGTTTGGCATATAGGTTTAAGTTTATAACTTGTATAAACATGCGAGAATGTGATTACCAAGCTCTTCTTAATGATCCAAATGAGATTCCCTAATTACTATGATTGACTAAAAGGATTTAATCTCTCCTTGAAAGAACCAATTAATCCAACCATACAGATACAACAAGTGTGCACTGATAAACTGAAAAAATATCCTTGATATATCAATTTAAATAATTCGAAAACATCAACCTTGGAGACAACTTCAGCAATACTTTCAATTAACACAACAGACAATTGATACCAGAAAAATGTCACCACATCAAATGTATTCAATTGAAATTTCCACTGTTTGAAACATGCATCATAGTCTCAAAATTGTAAACATTTTGTATCCTACTGTATTTTTTACTCGCTATTTGCTTCTCTCTCACCCTCCTTTTCACAATCAAAAATGAACATTTATACATCAGTATTTGAAAGGACGCGTCCTTTCGTATTCAAATCTCGGTGATCTATCTATTCGGGATTTTACTAGCGTTCATCAGACACCCGCAAAGACATCATGTAGTTTCGTTGACACCTTGAGTCTCTCCAACTACCACAAAATATATATCGCTTTGATGTCCTACAGTCTCATCGATGTTCTGAGTCTCACCGATAGCCTATCTGTATCTTCGCTTCTATCGCCAAGTTGTCTTGTAGTTATACCAATGTTATGAGTCTCCCCGATGTTTTATCCCTTCGGTCTTAAGAATATCTCAGTAACCCTCGCCGATGCAAACCTATCACTGTGAAACTATAAGTCAGGAAAACGTTCCTCCGCTTACATCGTGTCTTCTCGAGATATTTCCTTCGGACTATTTTCTTCATCAATTATGATCGCCAAGTCATAACAATTCTCCTGCCGATGGAAAAACACCTGGTGTGACCTTCCTAGCTCTCTCTGACAAAGCCTGGCTCGCCGATGAATATTCCCTCCGAACATATTGCTAAGTCATTACCAATGTAATCCCGTCGATGTGACATAGGGGGTCGGCAAGACTCCCTGACTTCATCTCAATGACAACGATGGAATCTACCATTGCTTTATCGGCAAGACTGAATGAATGCTCTGGGACGTTACTCTGATGGCTCTTGTCTTGCCAACAGCCAATTTATGCCTCGATCGGTAAGACACAAATGAGCTCAATCTAACTTATTCCGATGAACATTATCTTTCCGATAGGATCACGTTGTCGCTGAGACTATGAACTGCATCATGCCGATATGAATCCTCAACTGAAATCTCATCGGTAAGACATTCCCGATGTCTTGTCGATAGACTGCAAAAAGACATACATTAGTATAAAACGATTTATGGATCGGTGAGACCTGCATCATGTTATGTCGATATGGTTTACACATTCAAATGCTCAGGGCCAGGTGAATTCTATGGGACCAAATGATGAAAACAAACTAAAGCATGGGAAAACATGTTATGCAAAGCGGATTCTTGTACTCATGGTATGGACTTCTTTGGAAACTCATGGGTACAAATAGCCATAAAATTTTCAAAATTTAACAGTTCTAACAGAGAGGGGAAGAGAGTGGGAGAGAGGGTCGGAGAGGGTCGGAGAGAGTGGGAGAGAAGATGGGAGAGGGTGGGAGAGAGTTGGAGAGTGGGAGAGAGAGTGGGAGAGGGTGGGAGAGGGTGGGAGAGGGTGG